>CM039582.1:22197559-22341199 GCA_022457205.1 Saccharum spontaneum | reverse complement strand
GAAACTTCAAAAACTCAAAATACCAAAGTTGTACATCTAGGGTAGACCTACAACTTTGCTATTCAAAATATTTTCAAATTATGCTTGCATTTTGAAATTGGGTAGGGAAAATGAAAAGGGGACAATTTTGAGATTTGAATCTTTTCAAGATTACTTTAAATTTTACATTGAAACTTTGAAAACTCAAAACATCAAACTTGTAGCCCTTGAAAATATCTACAAAATTGGTTTTACACTTTTTCCCAAATTTTACTTAGATTTTGATTTATATCAAAAGGGGTAAAACTAGGGTTTTGTTTTTCAATGTTTCCGGAAAAGTTTTGAATTGAAACTTGATTCTTTCTTAACTTTGGTTACTTAGAATCACACCTTCACCCTAGGACATCATTGAGTCAAGCCTCACATGGTTGACCAAATGGCTCCCTAGGTTGACCAATTTGACTTAAGAAATTCTTTTAGTAATCCCTCAAATTTGAAATTCGAATTCGAATCGGAAAACTTGTAACAAGCTTTGGATTCCAAACCCTAACTTCAAACTTGAAGTTTTATTTTATAGGTTGGACTTGAGCTTATACCCTACACTTGGCACTAGTGTATAACACCGTCACACACCTCAAATTACGCAGGGCATAACCTAAGTATTTGCGGTGATAACGAAATTAGGGTTTTCGGATTTCGAACCACACAACGAGAAACACATCGAACCTAAGAATTCAAACTCATTTTAGTTAATGCATAACAGTGTTAACCTAATCATGGATGATTTGCAGTGCAAATGATGACATGGCAGGTTTTTTAGTTACTATAACACCAGGGGTGTTACACAGCCCTTCCCCCTTAAAGAAATCTCGTCCCGAGATTTAAAGCCTTGGGTTAGGTAATGGAAAAGGAAACATGTCATACAAACACATTCAAGATTTTGTTCATAAAACAGGTAGGTATTTTACATCACAAGGTTTTAAAAGAAGGAGTTACAATCTAGAAAGGAAATTGTAACTTAGATGGAAGCAAAGAAGTCGGGAAAGTTTTCCAGCAAATAATCTTCAGATTCCCAGGTTGCTTCCTCTTGTGAATGCTGATTCCATTGAATCTTATACCACTTGATTATTCTACTCCTGGTGACACGATCTTTCTGATCCAAAACCTTGACAGGATGCTCTGAATATGTTAGATCTGGTTCAAGCTCGACCCCCTCAAAATCAATCACTTGGTCAGGCACTTGTAGACACTTCTTTAGCTGCGACACATGGAACACATTGTGTACTACAGAGAGTTGTTCAGGTAACCTTAAACGGTAAGCCACTTTACCAAATCGTTCCAGAATTTGAAACGGTCCAATATATCTGGGTGCCAATTTGCCTTTAACCCCAAACCGAGTAACTCCTTTCATGGGTGATACCTTTAAGTATACATAATCTCCGTTGTCGAACACCAGTGCTCGTCGTCTTTTATCTGCATAACTCTTTTTGACGAGACTGTGCTATCTTTATATTATTTTGTATACGTCTGACTTTTTCTTCAGTTTCTTTTACTAAATCAACCCCGAAGAACCATCTCTCTCCTGATTCTGACCAATTCAGTGGAGTTCTGCAGCGGCGTCCATACAGTGCTTCAAACGGTGCCATTTTGATACTTTCTTGATAACTGTTATTGTAGGAGAATTCTACCAAAGGTAAACAGTCGTCCCAAGAATCGGAGTAATTGAGCACACAAGACCTCAACATATCTTCTAGAACCTGATTGACCCTTTCAGCCTGACCATCTGTTTGAGGATGATAAGCGGTACTATGCAGAAGTTTAGTACCCCAGTGATTCATGTAAGTGCCTCCAGAAATTGCTAACAAATTGTGTACCTCTATCAGATACAATTGTCTTAGGTATCCCATGCAGACTGACAATTCGGTCAAAATATATCTTAGCATATCGGATAGTTGGATATGTAGTTTGAACTGGAATGAAATGCGCAGACTTAGTGAGGCGGTCCACAATAACCCAGATAGAATCAAACCCTTTTGCTGTTTTGGGCAGACCCACTATGAAATCCATATTGATATCTTCCCACTTCCAAGATAGAATGGGTAACGGCTGCAATACTCCGGCTGACTTCAGATGTACAGCTTTCACTCTCTGGCAGGTGTCACACTTGGCTATGTATCTGGCAATCTCAATCTTCATCTTGGTCCACCAGAATCTTTGTTTCAGATCATGATACATTTTATTACTTCCAGGATGGATAGAGAATTTAGTCAAATGTGCTTCATCCAGAATCAATTGACGTAACTCCCGGAACCTTAGGTACAACCAAACGATCTTTGAAACCAGAGGACATCTGTTTCATCAATTCTAAAACATAAGCCTTTTCCCTTTCTGACTTTTTCCTTTATGTGAACTATACCCTTATTTTCCTTCTGAGCAGAAAATAATCTTATCTCTTATAGTTGTTTCCACCGTAATATTGGCAACACTACCATGTTGAACTATTTCAATACCCAACTTTTCAATTTCATGACACAAAGATAGATCCAGTGGTTTCACTGTCAAACAGTTGCAATGAATCTTTCGACTGAGGGCATCGGCAACCACATTTGCCTTACCCGGATGGTAATGCACTTCTAAGTCATAGTCCTTTATCAATTCTAACCATCTTCGTTGACGCATATTCAAATCAGACTGAGTGAAAATGTATTTCAAACTTTTGTGATCTGTATAGATGTGACATAAATTACCCAATAAATAATGCCCGCCATATCTTCAAAGCATGAACCACAGCCGCTAACTCTAAATCATGGGTTGGATAGTGCTCTTCATGTTGTTTGAGTTGGCGAGAAGCATAAGCAATCACTCGACCTTCTTGCATCAGCACACACCCAATACCAGTGCCACAAGCATCACAGTAGACGTCAAACGGCTTTTCAATATTTGGTTGAGCTAACACTGGAGCAGTGGTTAACAATCTCTTCAATGTTTGGAAAGCCTTCTCACATTCTGATGACCAAACAAATTTGACCTGAATCTTCAACAACTCAGTGATAGGTTTCGATACCTTCGAGAAATCAGGAATGAATCGACGGTAATAGCCCGCCATTCCCAAGAAACTGCGAACCTGATGAACAGTACTTGGGGGCTTCCAATCTAATATATCCCTTACTTTACCAGGGTCAACAGCAACACCTTCTGCCGACAAAACATGTCCAAGAAATGGCACCTCCTTAAGCCAAAACTCGCATTTGCTGAACTTAGCATACAACTGATGTTCCCTCAGGCGACTGAGAACGATGCGTAAATGTTCCGCATGTTCTTTCTTGTTTTTGGAGTAAACTAAAATATCATCAATGAAGACAACAACAAACTTGTCAAGCTCTGGCATGAAAACCGAATTCATGAGATACATGAAATGAGCGGGGGCACTGGTAAGACCAAAGGACATGACTAGATATTCATAAAGGCCATATCTAGTAGTGAAAGCAGTCTTTGGAATGTCCTCAGGACGAATTTTTATTTGGTGGTAGCCAGACCGAAGATCGATCTTAGAAAAGACTTTGGCTCCCGCAAGTTGATCAAAAAGTAGATCAATACGAGGAAGGGGATACTTATTCTTGATAGTCACTTCATTCAACGGACGATAATCAACACACAACCTCAGGGTTTTGTCCTTCTTTTTCACAAATATCGCTGGGCATCCCCATGGCGACGAACTAGGTTGAATAAAACCTTTATCACGCAACTCTTGTAATTGTATCTTGAGCTCTGCTAACTCTTTCGGTGGCATTCTGTATGCTCTTCTAGATATTGGGGCAGTACCGGGTTTCAACTCAATTACAAATTCCACATCTCTGTCAGGAGGTAATCCAGGTAGATCATCTGGGAAAACATCCGGAAACTCACAAACCACAGGTATATCACTGATCTCTTTCACAGACGTTGCACAGACTCTTTCGACTGCCCTTTTTGGTGTTTGAAGTTGGATAAGAAGTTGAGAACTATTATCAAGTAAGTTCAGCCTTATGGTTCTATTCAGAGTATCTATTACAGCTCCGCGCTGATACATCCAGTTCATGCCTATGATCACATCTATATCCTGATCCTTCAAAATTATCATGGACGTGGGAAAAGTATGCCCACCCAATACTATAGGTACCTGATGTACCATTTCTTTAGTACACAGACGACCCCCGGGCGACTGTATAAAGAAGTTCTCTTTTGTTTCCCCAATTGGAATTGCATGTTTCATAACAAATGTACGATTGATGAATGTATGTGATGCGCCTGAATCAAAAAGCATAACTGCAGGATGATTTGCAACAGGAAACATACCCATCATGACGGGCTCTCCTTCAGGTATTGCCTCGGCCTGTGTATAAAAGACTCGTCCAGTTTTCTTCTCGGCCTTGCCTTTCTGAGCATTCTGGTTATTGCCCCTTTGCTGATTCTGGTTCTGTTGTTGGGGCACAGCAGCTTTCTGGTAATTCTGATTATACTGCCTCGGGTATGGACACTCCCTCGAGAAATGCCCGGTCTTTCCGCAGTTATAACAGGGATAATTATTGATATTGTTACCCTGCTGAAGTGGGGGACGAATGCCAGGAGCACTCGGCTGACGTGGATAGGATAGAGCTGCAACAGGACGGACAAATGTCTGTTGCCGGGCTTGGAATTGTGGTGGACGAAAAGGTGAACGGAAATGATTTTGGGGATGGTAAATTATCTTCTGGCGCTTTTGATTGCCACCAGATGATCCATACGACACCTTCTTCTTCTTAGCCTCTTTATGCTTCCGGTACTCTTCTTCTGACGAAAGAGCAATATCAACGGCCTCATGATACGTCACATTCAGACAACCAGTCATCATAGTACGAATCTTCGAGTTCAGACCCCTCATAAAACAAGCTTGCTTCTTGCGATCAGAGTTGATTTGATCAGCAGCATACTGTGATAAGTGATTGAACTTGCCCACATATTGCATTACTGTCTGGTCTCCCTGCTTCAGTGCAAGAAATTCCTCTAACTTCCTGATCATAATCCCTTCTGGAATAAAGTGAGCTCTGAAAGCCGCACGGAATTCCGCCCAGGTCACCCGATGACCAGCTGGCTGTGCAGCAAGGTGATTTCCCCACCATGCTCCGGCAGCACCCCGGAGTTGCTGGGCTGCAAACACCGGCTTCTGATAGTCACTACACTCTATGAGTTCAAACTTTTGCTCCATAGTGCGGAGCCAGTCATCTGCTTCTAACGGTTCATCAGCTCTGGAAAACACTGGGGGTCGAGTATCAGTGAAATCCACATAAGTAGTTTCATTCCGGTGGTTATTGCGACCCCGATTGCCTGGTGGTGCATTGTGATTATTCTGAATCACTTCCCTTAGTAGCCTAGCATTTTCTGTAGTAGCATTGACAAGGGCGAACATAACCTCTGCCATATTTGGTGGAACGGGTGGTGGGTTAGGGACACCATTCCCACCCTGAGCAGCCCCCGTACCATCATCATTATGAGCCATCTGTTGATAACAAGCCAAACTTTATTCACAAACTTTTATTGAACTTTTACAAAAGCGATTACAAACACACCACACAGATGCATTTATTTATAACACAGGTCCGCACACATGCCGGACTTCCCGGTTAACTAAGGCTGACAACTAACATAAGCTTCTAACTACACACTGCACTTGACCAACTCAGTCCTCACGGTCAGTGTCCATTCCTGAAACGTGACCTCCTTCATCGTCACTCTCGTCCACAGGCTCCACTTCCTCCGGATCTTCTTCTTCCTCTGATTCCTCTGCAGATTCCCCACCATCAGCGAGGATAACACCAGGGTCTAGCTCAGCTGCACCAGGTGGAGGATGCAGTTGATAGAACAACTGATGTACTTCCTCATGGAGAACCTGATTATCTCCCTCCAGATCGTTGACATAGAACTGTAACTCATCAGCACGTTCCCTAGCAACATCCTCTCGGTGCCATGCCTCATTCCTTTCCGTTACTAAGCGACCCATCATCCGTTCACAGCTCAGATGAGCCCCAGTGAGCCTCCGTAACTGATTCTGTAGCTCTCCGACCTGGATAGCGTCCGTAGCTCTATCACGTGTAGCCTGGGCTAACTCGGCGGAAAGCCTCTCGATCTCCGTCTGAGGGACAGTCCTGCTGCCGCTAGCACCTTCGTCCCTGGGAGCAAGCTGGCGACGAGGAACTCCCTTTGGTCCGATGGACTTGCGGGGCGTCAACTTAGTACGGGCCATCCTGTAGCGGGAAAAGGTAGAATTTGGTAAGGATAGCTGGGGAGGATCTGAAGGTTAGCATGAATAGGATTGATACTACTTAACCCAAACCTCAGTAACGGGGAAGATAACTTAACAGATTCATTAAGCATGATGCATGACTTAACATACGAACGATTATTAAAGATTTTTGAATTAACTGCACAAGGGTAACAAAACATAAACTTTATTTATAGGGCACTTTTACTATGCTATTCCACCAAAAGCTTTTAAACATGACTAAAGATCTATTAGAGGAATAAAGATAGATAATAAGCAATTTGGACCAAAATAGTCAGTTACATTTATTTGAACCAAGTGTTTTGAAGTTTTTGAAATGTAATACTACAATCGCTCTGTCCATGATCGCTCTGATACCAGCTGTGGCAGAACCTCCTAATTACCATGGCCCACCTGTACTTGTTATTGTCTTAAAGACTTCTAACCACTGTACAAGTGTACCACAGATCTTAAGAAGTCTGTCGGGTGTCCTCGGGAAACCCGAATCATCCACAATCTTCCGAGCAGGATCACATTACAGAGGCATCATAGTATTACAACAGTTTATATAATAAATTACATCAGAGTACAAAAGCGGAAGTCTTACATAACATAGGTTTACAAACTTGATGTTCCAAACTTATAAAACTTAAGTTTAGTGTTACAACCATAGTAGTGGAGTAGCATTATTAACATTATTACAACACCAAAACGCGATGCTCTGCCCAAGAGCCAAACATCTCTACTCGTCGTCGCTTGCCGCAAAGACAGTCATGCAACAAGGTCCAAAACACACCTGCTCATGCGACGCACCTGCAACATGGGTTTAACAAACCCTGAGTACGAAAGTACTCAACAAGACTTAACCGACAAACTGGTGGAACGACTCAGGAATGCAGGCTAGGGGAATCAAGGTGAGGTTCCAGCAGGAAGTCAAGTTCTTTTGCATAAAAGCGACTAATGGTGAATCCTTAAGATCACGATTTTATTTCAGTATTAATTATCGACAGAATGTAAGTGATTCTAATCTAGATCATGTAATTCATTCAATATCTTTCTGTTTCTTCGACCAAAGTTCCATTTCTTATCTACGATGTTGAACAGAGAATCGAGTCTCCTTAACCGAGGAGCAGCGACGATTCGAATCGATTAGACCCAGCTGGGGATTCCCAATCACACGACATATGTAGGACTCTAACCGACATATATCAACCTTCACTCGGATCCTCCAACACATGACCGGGTCCAGCGCCACCCGAGAGTATAGTACACCTCCAATCCAGCCCTTGGCTACGAGGGTACACACTACTCTCGCCATCTTTCCACTCCCAGTGCGCGGTTGGCCGTTCACATATTGGTATTACCGAGGTCTTAGGCTTACCGGAGCATGTGATCAGTTACAAAGTCTCGACGCACACAGTTCAGACAACGGTACGGTCCTTAACTGACTCAGTCGGAGACACTACAGGGGGACTCCTTTCCCGATGCAAGTCCACCGACCGGTCCCAATTATCAACATTAACATTCATCAAGTAATTGTCCAACAACCCTTCAAACTTTGTTTAAAAGTTTTAAAGTTTTCTCATTAAGCAATGCTAATCATACTAAGCATTTTTAAAACAAAACAGTAACAAGGATGGTATTGGAATATCAAGGATGATAATGCAGTAATTAGGTTATCACTCAACTCCTAGCACTTAATGCAATAGAGCCGTAATAAAAGTTAAATAACACTTTTTAAAATCACAAGGTAAGTTTAGATGTAACCGGGGCTTGCCTTGGTCGACGGAATACTCAGGCTCGGGTTCAGTACCGCAGATGTCAAACCCTACTTCCACGGACGGTGACTCTTCGGCGGGGACAGGTTCAGCTTCGGTACCCTCCTCTTTTACGGGAACTATACGTAATGATAATGCATGCTTTAGGATGATGAGATAATAAATATGATGCTCGATGGATGCTTATCAAAGTTAACAACTGGAGTACAACTTCCCTTCACGGTACAACTGAACAACAAAGGTTTCTAACCTAACCCTAATCTAGGGTCCGATTACTCTAAATACTTATTACGGAAATTGTTAAACACATGAAATGACAGTAATTAGGAAAACTTAAACAACCAATTAAAAAAGCTAAAGGTCATTAAAGGTTAATGACCTAAAGTCAACACTCAATCATAAAGTCAAACAACATTAATTATCATGCCCTAATTACCTAATTAATTAATTAATTAATTAATTAAAGCATAATCTAAGAATAAAAATTAACTTAATCCAATTAAGCTAAAATTTTTAATTTAAGAAGGTTATATCATAATTAGATGATAAAATAATTTTCATGATTTTTGGATACATAAATAAGCCTAGAAAAATTAATTAAGAACCACTTAAGAATTAAATGGACTAATTAAATAATCTATAAACAGTACTCAAAATTGATATTGATTATTTTTACTAAATAGTATACAGTGAAACAGGGTTACTCAAAAATTTTCATAATTTTTGGAATTATAAATAATTTATAACATAAATAATAAAACTGAAATTCATTTTACATTTTTGAAAAAGGAAAAACAAAATTTCCAACGCGGGCTGCCTTTCTCCTTTTCTCTCTCTCGGCCCGGCCTGTTTCTCCCACGCGCGGCCCGCTCGGCCCACTAGCGCGGCCCGGCCTGCACGCGCGCCCGCTCCCGCTCCTCTCTCTCTGACGCCCGGGACCCGCCTGTCATCCTCGCCTCCCTCTCTTCTCCTTCTCTCCCGCGCGCGCGGACTCGCCACCGCGGTGATCACCGACGGGAACTCACCGTCGACGAGGCTCCGGTGAATCGGACCCCTACCAAACGTCCCAACATCACCACCCGAACCTCGCGAACCCAACTGTGACACGACTTGGAGCTGCTACCGCACGGAGGAGACCCTACCGCGGCCATGGCGGTCTCGGCGGCGACCCGAACGGCGACGCGACGAGCAAAACGCGACTACGGTACGGTAGAGACTAAAACAAGAGGAGCATCATGATCAGGGGCTCACAGAGGTTGCGTTGGGTGATTCGGTGACGACGGAGAGGCGCTGGAGTGGCCGGTCCACGGTGAGGCGGTCACGGTGGCGTTGCTGCCGGCCGCGAGGAAGAAGAGGACGTGCTGGCGAGTGCAGAGGAGGTGAGGCGCAATTGGGTGCTCCAGGAGCTGCGCGCACACGCTGCGGAGCTGGAGGCGAGAGCTGTGGGGCGATGAAGCAACAGCGGCGGCGAATTTGGGCGGCGGAGGGCGGTGACCGGTCGCGGCGAGAAGCGGAGGAGGAAGAGAAATCGGTCTAGCCGACGACGATGGCCTTTATAGAGGAGTCCAGGCGGTGCGGTGACGACACGCGGAGGAAAACGACCGTGACGAGGCGGTCGCGGGACGCCGCGGGCGCGCCTGGAAGCGGGGCGAAGGTCGCCGGCGTCGGGGGAGGTGGCGTGCGGTGATTGACGATGATTTCAAAATATTTACAGAATTGCCACTGGAATCAAAATTCAAATTACTCTCAAATTTTCAATAGAAGTTGAAAATCTGTAAAAACAAAAGTTGTTCAATTTTCAAAGATCTACAACTTTCTCAATATGAACATTTTCCAATTCGGCTTAGTTTTTGAAATTTGAATTTGAATTCAAAAAGGGACATTTTTGGGAAATCTGAAAAACCAAAATTACTTTGAATTTTGTATTGAAACTTCAAAAACTCAAAATACCAAAGTTGTACATCTAGGGTAGACCTACAACTTTGCTATTCAAAATATTTTCAAATTATGCTTGCATTTTGAAATTGGGTAGGGAAAATGAAAAGGGGACAATTTTGAGATTTGAATCTTTTCAAGATTACTTTAAATTTTACATTGAAACTTTGAAAACTCAAAACATCAAACTTGTAGCCCTTGAAAATATCTACAAAATTGGTTTTACACTTTTTCCCAAATTTTACTTAGATTTTGATTTATATCAAAAGGGGTAAAACTAGGGTTTTGTTTTTCAATGTTTCCGGAAAAGTTTTGAATTGAAACTTGATTCTTTCTTAACTTTGGTTACTTAGGAATCACACCTTCACCCTAGGACATCATTGAGTCAAGCCTCACATGGTTGACCAAATGGCTCCCTAGGTTGACCAATTTGACTTAAGAAATTCTTTTAGTAATCCCTCAAATTTGAATTCGAATTCGAATCGGAAAACTTGTAACAAGCTTTGGATTCCAAACCCTAACTCAAACTTGAAGTTTTATTTTATAGGTTGGACTTGAGCTTATACCCTACACTTGGCACTAGTGTATAACACCGTCATACACCTCAAATTACGCAGGGCATAACCTAAGTATTTGCGGTGATAACGAAATTAGGGTTTTCGGATTTCGAACCACACAACGAGAAACACATCGAACCTAAGAATTCAAACTCATTTTAGTTAATGCATAACAGTGTTAACCTAATCATGGATGATTTGCAGTGCAAATGATGACATGGCAGGTTTTTAGTTACTATAACACCAGGGGTGTTACAAGGGGAAGAAGAAAGAGACAGGGGCAAAAAAGACATTTCACAGCTCTTCTCTCTCCTCGAAACCCAGAAATAAATATTTTGTTCGATCTGGTGTCCACCAGTAAATTTGACAAGAAGCAGAGTGTCTATCAACAAACTGCTCCATTTGACATGTCCAGCAGCAAAGGAAAATCACTTTTAGTGTCCCATTGCAAATTTTTCCTTTTTTTTATTATCATGTTGTGTGATTTGTGTGGAGAGTTTTTACTATAGCATCTGGATTGCAACCTCCTATAGATGTAGATGATTTATCTCTGGTGTGGTTTCAACAAATAGGCCAGCATATGCATTCTCTAATTTGTGTGGGAGCAAGTGCATTTATGGTCTATATATTGACTTTGTAGAAAAGATGTGAATTTTGAGAAAAAAATTGCATTCTTATTTGCATGTTATTTTAAGGGCAATTTATTGGACTGCTTTCTGGAACATCCTGCAAAGGGGTAGTGAAGCAATCATATGATCATTCCTTACGGTGAGTACAAGGAAATTGGAGAGAATTACAAAACAATTTCTACCTTGCTTTCTTTCCCATTTCTTGCATTGTTCATCTTTGCATGAGGTCCTCAACTTCCAACATAAGGAGAAAAGAATCTCTAGAGCATCTTGGGCTCGTTTCACAAACCTTGCCACATCTGGACTCGATCTCACAATACCTGAACCCATTCTTGTGCAACACTTTAGTCAGGTTCTTAGTAGAGAAGCTGCACCTTTTCTCGATATCACCTCATGTGGATCTTTCATGCATGTTAGCACTGGCAAAGGGAGAATCATTTTGAACAAATCTTTGAAAACACTCCCTATACTGGTATCTATGATGGATTCCCTGAGGAAGAATATGGACAAGGTCTTGCTAAGATATGAAGAGAAACACTTATAACATGTTTAGATCCTTGGACATATCTTGCCTCGCCTTACCTGGTGAGGAATGGCAAGAGAGCCAAGTGTTTGGTTGAGCAGCGAGTTGCCTAGGAGCTTGTGCCAGCAAGCAATTTGCTAGAGCTGGAGAGCACATTCGGCTCGCTCGGCTGAGCAAGTTTCTTGGATTTCGTATAGGTGAGGTGAGGCAAGTTTCCTTAAGAAACCAAATGTGCCCTTAGTATTAGACTGGGGAAAATACCATTTTATATGGTTTGGGAAGACATATTGCTAGGACATAGAGTATCTGAACATAGAATAGAGGTGGATAGGGATAAAATAAGTGTAATAGAACAATTTTCGCCACCTGCGTAGTTTTTTAGGCCATGGAAGGTTTTACCAATGTTCTATAAAAAGTTTTTTTTCAAATCGCTAGACCGTTGACCAACCTTTTTAGCTAAGGATGCTACCTTTTATTTCAATAATGCCATCCTATACATAGCTCATAGGACCAGTGGCGGAGCGTGCCTTGATGTCGGGGGGAGGGGGGCACAAATTAGTGGTAATCAACAGCTATACCTATAAAATTGAAGTACAATGCAAAACTATTGTTTCTTTTTCACCAAAAATAAATTGACTGCACCAAACAACGGACAAAACAATCATTTTCGATCCATGTCGAATGGGCAAATAAAAACCACTCGGCAAGCAGCGGCCATTTAGCAGAGCAAGGCGGTGAGCAACCACACGCAAGACGGCAAGGTGCGGTGCAGGTGCAGCCTTGTGCATGAGAAAAGGTACTGCTACCGCAGTATCCGTTTGAGGTTGTTCATAAACTCCAAAATGGTTTCCCAATTCATTGAAAATTTTTAACAATAGATGTGGTAGATCAGAGAGCCATAAACAATGTACGTTAAAGGAGAGAGCAAGTAATTGACTGCTGAGTGCAGCATGCATGACGCAGACATGGAACACTACTCAAATTTTCAACAAAGCAGCCCATTCATATAGTATTAGTGTTGATGCTCCTTGAAGTTTTGTCAGGTAGGGGGGGGGGGGAGCAGGACCCAGTTTGGCCCTCACGGGGCTCCGCTAGTGCATAGGACAGAATTATCCAATTTAAACCCTAACTACTACGACTAAAAAGACTGGATAAATAAGGGTTTGCACTCCTCACTGTCGGCGAAGCCGCCGCATAGGTAGGAGTAGGATGACCAACGGTGGTGGTGCAGAGGGGCCTAGGGCTTTCGCAACAGGAGACAACAACGACTCTATGTATTCCTGTTACAACATATCACATTTAGTAGTTTATTTCTTGAATATGATAGTTGTAAATAATATTTTTCTCATCGAACTTAAAATAATTTGACTTAGACCAAACTCAGATGTAAGCTTTACCTGGATGGATAGACAGAGTATATGAAATAGAGTTATACAGTAACAGACTTTTAGTACGCATTGTGATGAACGATTGACAGCACTACGATTTTCCAACTCTCTAATTGATTCTAAAATAGCTGTCGGATTCTTCTAAGTAAGTTGTCGAGGACATTTTACATGCTCCCTCCGTTCCAAAAAGACCGTTATTTTAGAAATGAATATGGACCAGATTCATTCCTAAAATTGTCTTTTTGGACGGAAGAAGTATATAATACGTTGGATGACACTATAAATAAAACATAGAATCCTTGCCCACAACGCAAAGCTCACATAACAAATCGGCGTGAGCTTGTAACTTAGTTCATCCCTCCGGTCTAGTAAAAAAGTGATGTGAAATAATATTTCCCTGTTTGTTTGAACTTATCAGCCGTACCGTTTCAGCGAAATAACAGTGTTTTTCTCTCACAACAAATCAACATCAGCATCAGCCATTTTTCCAGCCAGCCGAACACACCCTGTAATATCTGCTCCTGTTAAGGTCAACGCTACTTCTACCCAAGTACCAGTATTTTTGTTCAGTACGGTATAGGAAGGACCTCTTTACTCGTGAGATCTCTGCATCCATCTCCGAATAAACCAGTAATTAACAGTGTGCAAAGAGCCTTCGAATTCGTTGGGTTGGGTGTCTCGGCTGCAGGGTCCGGATGTTGACCTCTGGATCAGAGCCAAGCTGACCAGCTCTCCTCGGCGTGGCCGCCGGAGTAAAAAATACCGATCCTCGCGGCCCACTTAGCCGCCACTCACTCGTCTCACCACCAAACCACGGCGACCCCACCCCCACGCAGCCAGCATTCCCCTTTCCTCCCACGACGGGTGGCCCCGCCCTCTGATCGGATCGCCGACGTGCGGCCTACCGCCCACCACGGCGGCGTTCGGGTGGCCCCGCCCTCTGATCGGATCGCCGACGTGCGGCCTACCGCCCACCACGGCGGCGTTCGGGTTGCCCTGGCCCCGTCCGCGCGTGTCGCTCGTTCGCGCCGCTGGATGTAAACTCTTTCGCTGGCCTCTTCAAAAAAAAACTTCTTTCGCGGGCAGCTCGTGCACCCCCTTTTACTCTTTCGCCGCTGACTCCGTCCTGTTCTTTAAAGCGTCTTCAACTCTTTCGCGTGTGTTAACCGCACGCGACGCGACAGTCTCCACAGTCCAAACGAGTTTTTTTGCCTTGCCTTTTTCGAACATCATTGTAAACCCACGCTCTAAATCATTACTCCCTCCATCCCAAATTATAAGACGTTTGACTTTTTTGATTCTAAGTTTGACCACTCGTCTTATTCAAAAAATTTGTACAAATATAGTTAAATTTAAGTCATTCTTGAGGAACTTTTATTAATATATCAAGCCACGATAAAAGAATTGATATTTTGTACAAATTTTTAAATAAGACGAGTGGTCAAACTTAGTGTCAAAAAAGTCAAACGTCTTATAATTTGGGATGGAGGGAGTATTAAAGAGAAGTTTACATCTTTTTTTCTCTAGTATTTTTTATCTTGTACGTGCTCTAAAAAACAAGTCTCGCTCTGTGTCTTCGGCCAGCGAGAAATTTGAAATAGATGAAAATATTTAGAGATTCAATAAATTAAAAAAAAAACTATTGAAGGATATTTTTTTCACCAACACTCTTATTCCTATTAATTATGAAAGATATAAAAAAGACTCTTGGAGTTGCTCTTAATTATTTCCAAGAGCCTTTTCTAAACTCACTTTCTAAATTATTAATTAAAGAGCCATTTGAATAAAAGTCACTCTCACCCTCCAGTAGCTTTTCTATATCTTGTGCACACTCTAGAGAGTTAATCCCGCTCTCCATCGTCTTTGGCAAACAAGAAATCTAGAACACAGGATAGCAATGTTTGGAGATCACTTATGAAATTGGATAAGACTACTTTATATCAAAATAATAAACCTCAACAAGACTACAACTTTGAGTTGACAAGCTTTTTATTTAAATTTATTAAAAGAACAAAAAAACCTTTTTATATTGTCATATTTTGAATATCAAAGTTTAGAGTTTTTATCGCATTGACAACTATTGTATGGATTATGTCTTCCAATATACTCTAAATTATTCTAAATAAAAGACTTGTCAACAATTTTGATATAAAATTCGTCTTCATTTGATTTCATATGCAGATGTTACTATTTTTAGACAACTATTAAGGGGTGGGTAGAATTGCCACTGACATAATGGTTACTTTTAACTTCTATTTCTCCTCAATTTCTGGAAACTATTATTTTAATAGCTAGAGTGTTTAAGAGCTAATTGCCATAATTAAAAAAAATTATTCTTTAGCAAAGACAACATATTAAGTAGTGTTTTATGAGCAAGTGCTAAGATTGGAGGATATCCTCTAATAAATTTATCCTATTAAAACATAAATTATCTCATATGTTGAAAAAAGAATCAGCGCCATCTCGACGTTCTAAAATTAAAAAACCATAGTTAGAAAACACTTTCAGCTTACTGTTAATGGTAAACGTAGGAAAACACGTAAAGACGACAACAACGTAATAGAAGAACGGCGTGGCTAGCGCCGGACATACGAACGTCCGCACCTGCCCTCTCATGCGCAAGCTGCTGTACACTACTCTATTTTATTATTGGTGTGTGGGTGTTTTATTATTGCCAACCTGACCGTGAACTGATGCGCATGCTCCTACTACCTGCCCCCACTGCTACACGCGCCCCAATGCGTCTGCTGCTGCTGTGCGCCTGTGCATGCTACCTTGGCTGTTGCGCATACTGTGACTACCTGCCCCCTCTGCATGCGCCTGCTGGTGCTGCACGCCTACGCATGCTATGCTACTGCGCATGCACGCCATGTTGTTGGGCATGCACGCGGGAACCGCCTCTACCTGCGCTTGATTCCCGTGTTTACTAATGAAAACACTTAACATGAAGCATTTGCTTCAACATACGTCTGAAACAGATGAAACATTTGGAAACATATGCTTGCAGCATATTATGGCCACTGCAACATATGCAACATCTAGATAAAACACTTGCAACGTACTTTTAGAAAGAGCTGAAACATTTGAAATATACACTTGCAACATACATATATAGCAATTGCAACAATGCAACTTCTAAATAAACACTTACAATTTGCAACATGAAAACATTTCCTGCAACATAAGACTGAAATATTTGGAACATACTCTTGCCAATGTTTTCCTAAACGCTAAACGGTAAACAGTCGGTCACCCTTCGTTTAGCGTTTAGACCGTTTAAACGGACGGAGTTAAACGGTATAAACGGTTTTGTACAATAACAATAAAATATATATATTTATCTAGGTAAAAATAAAATTTGCTAGAACCCATACATATTTACACATGTAAAAATTAAATATTCTATCAAATAATCTTGTTGAAAGAAATCTAAATCCCACAACACTTCATATAATTACAATGTTAATTAGTTTCATGTTGATTGTGATAGACGTAGTCCTTTAGTTCACTTAATTATGGATTAAATGGTTGTTTAGCTCATTTAATCATGTTTAATCTGATTTTGTTTAGACCGTTTAGACGGGATTGAACGGTTTAAACGGGTTTAAATGACCCAACCGTTTAATTCACCGTTTAGGGCCTAAACAACACAGCTGACTTCTGTTTACCGTTTAAATGGTGTTTAAATGAACTAAACGGCCGTTTAGGCGAACAGTGACTCTTGCAACGTATGTGTGAAACATATACAATATACAGATCAAAACGCTTGGAAACATACGTCCGAAACAGATGAAACATTTTTGAACAAAAGCTTGCAACATTTATCTGAAACACTTGCAACATATGCAACTTGTTCAACATCCCGATTTACTTGTTCATACCGTTGAAACATCTAAAACGCTTGAAACATACGCTTTCAGTATAGTGCAACATCTCCATGCTGCTTGGGGAATGGAGGCTCATCGGCGTGTGGAGTTCACTGGACACAGCAGCTTGGCGGCAGCTATGCGATGCGGCAAGGAGGCAGCGCCCGCATGACTGGGAGAGGGAGCTAGATCTACCGAGGAGCCACCCGTGCCGGCCTCGCCGCGCTCGTCCGCCCATGACCTGGGTTGTCGCCAGCATTGCATCGCCATGTCAAGGGTGGCTCGGTCCTCCTTGTCGTGGCCTGCTCACGCCGAGGCCGCTGCGCCGCCGTACCAAGACGCGCGCCCGCACCCAAAGAGAGAGGGTGGGAGGGAGTAGCGCTGGAGGTATGAGAGAGGAGCGGTGGCTAATAAGACACGCATGCTGGCGCAGGCATGTCAGGGTCGAGGTAAAGGTGCGGGCAAGTCGGGTCCAGGTACAGGCACGAGTTGGGGTCTGTCTGTCTACCCAGACGTCCTCATCCTATCATTATCGACAGAAGAAAGGAAGTTAAAAGAACCTATTTGGACCTTGCTAATCATGGTATGACTCCCTAGAAATCAAGAAGCATATCGAGTCTAGCAATATATATCTAGATATGTCTTCTAAATTTGAAATTTAAATTGTCCATAAAAGTACTTACAAACATAATAAATAAAGTATCTCAAAAACTTAGTTCAGTTTCAATGGGAAGTTTTATGACACGGTTACTAAGACTATCACGTCAACTTTTGTTTTCGAAACTATGACAACGAGTTTTATCTGGATGAAGCTCTCTCTTCATAAGTAACCTGCCAACCCAGCAATTTTACCATGTATCACAAATTTACAATATTAAATGAAAATTAAACTACTTTGAAACCCTCGTTGTGATCGACTAGCCTCATGAAACAATCGTAGAGGTTTATTTGGAGAGCTATCCAAATTCAATATGTTTTGCATCCACCGTCACGTATAACTGATTTGGGAACTGGTTACAACTTACAAGGTCAGCTATGCAACTCCAAATTAGCTGTGTAGGAAAAATAATTATAAAAATACATTTTTAAGTACAAATTATATTCAGGTTACATTCTTAATCCGATTTTGAGCGTTGCTACAGAAGAAAGGCACCGGGAAACGAGAAGTGGGCACCGTGGTATCCTAGGCATAACGGATCTAGAGATTTTATGCTTCAAGTCTTGGCCGATTGATTCTAATTCTATGAATGTTTCGCAATGTGATTTGGCTAATTCTATGAACTAGAAGAAAGCCTCGCGTGTTGTTGCGGGAATCGTCGGTGAAATTATACAACTTATATTTACTAATATGAATAGCGTATGATTTTTATCATTTTGATATGGACAATTAAATATATGTTAGCAAATAATGTGGTTTGCTAATGTGAATACCTTGAATGAAGAAATAATGACACGTGTTAGTTGGATGTGTTAGTGGATGCAAATATGGACACTTTGCATGTCGAGATAAATTACTAGTGGGGTTTGAAAATATATATATATATATATATATATATATATATATATATATATATATATATATATTAATGTTTCGTAATGTGGTGGCTAATCTATATCTCTTATAAAGCTAAATCCCGCTCCAAGTTTTATCTCAACGTGTAAGACATCCACATCATTTCTCACTACCAATCCACATCACCTCTCACTAATAGCCGTGTCATCCCACTAATTTTCAATCTCTTAACGCAAACTGTTCACATCTCCACTAAGCACACTTTAATTTCAACGTATAAAAAATATAGAGGCATTCATATATTACTATTTGTTTTGCCATTCCATCGTCGTATAATTCGATCTAATTCTTTTAGTTTTATAGAATTCTTTCATTGCCTTCTCTAATTTTGGTAAGAATGGATATAAGTATATATATGTTTAATTCATACATACAAGAATTATTTATTTGTAAGAAAGTTCTACAGCAACGTGCGGAGTATCCTTCTGGTTCTATTAATTAATGTTTCCTAATGTGATGGCGATTTTTGTTTGTCTAATAGCTATATAATTTGTAATAATGTTGGCACAGCTACTGCATGAATGCCATTTGTCTAAACACTGTACTAACAGTGACCGAAAAAATGGGGTGAATTATTTATAGCCTGTTCGTTTCATTGGGTTATTGTGACTGAAAGTACTGTTCGCTGGTTTGTTGTGAGAGAAAAACACTGCTAGATGACTGCTGATTCCGCTGAATAGCTCAAACGAACGTGGCGTTAAAAAGATTTTTTTTTTTTACAGAAGGGACAAAAAAAAAAACAATCTGTCAAACCTTTGGCATCACAATCTCATCGCGCTTTTCCTTGCCAACAAAAGTTCAGTTACCCCAATCCCGTGGGCCGTGGCCCTGTGACCGTTCTCTCTATAAATAAACAAACAGCCTTCGGAGAAGCACCCCGTGCACCACTGGAGATCGTTCCGTCGTCTCCTATCCTTTCCGCGTCTTGGTCGTCTCTTCTTCCTCCCTCCCTCCCCCGACAGAGCAGAGGTAAGCCCGCCGAATCCCCTGCCGAGATCTCCTTCTGTTGTGTACTTTCCTTGCTCCGTCACGCCAGCTCGTCCCGGTGGCTGGCTGGCTGGCTGGCTTTGGTTCTGAGTTTCCGGCTCCGCGCGGCAACAGCTCCGGCCTCCGGGTACCCCGGTACAGGGCGGCGTGCAATGGCGCCGCTCCCCTTGCATGCACGGTGCGGATGTGTTTTTTCGGCTGAACTGAGTCCACGCATGAAGGTTTTAGCCTCGGCTGTGTCGGAAAAGGCGGGGATCTTTTAGGATTTTTCCGTAGTAGCTTCGTTAACCACGCAACCGTCCCGACTCCCGTGGAAGAAGAAGAGGAATTCCCGTGGAGGAATGAATACTTGGCAACAACCTGGGATGCCTTGGTTCATCTTGATCTTCTCCTATTTTGCCCTGTGAATCCTAGGATTGTGCTTGCCTGTTTTGCTGTGTGAAATACGTGGTGCGGCCTCGTTGCTTCGATTGGGGGACGGCGGTTGACTTTTCCGCCGCCATGGGTTGCCAAGATCCGATTCTCATGTCCCACTGTGGTTTTGGTGCGGCTGGTTAGCTGTCTGTCTGTCTGTCTGCACAGATACATGATTCAGGCGCTGTTGGTGTTCAGTTCTTAAACGGCTTCCCCTTGAAAACGTTGAAATTCAGGGGCTTTCTACAGCTTGGTTTCTACACTTTAACCGGCCAAACACTCAATTGTGGAAACTGGCAAGTGCGACTCTCATATGTCATGTATGCAACATTAGAGGCACAAGACTTAGAATTCCGTTCCTTTACGTAAAAGGTGTATGTACACTGCTCATAAGTCATAACCTCCTGTCATGTCTAGTTATGATAATGAACTCTGTTCTCTGTTTCTTTCTCTACTTCTTATCATGATGAAATGGTTGGAATTGCTACTCTGCTACTGGCAAGGGTGAAAGTAAAAGGCTTAGAATTTCATCGTTTATATTTTGATTTGCACGTACTCATAGCCTTGTATAATGCCTGGGATTATTAATGAGCTTTGTGCTCTGTTTAAGTCAACCAGATCTACAACGGTACTCTGAGTTACTAAGAAGCTTATATGAATACGACAGTATGCGCGTTCAGATTCCGTGATGCCATATCAGACAATATTTATTTGCCACCAGTATACACGACTTGCTGTAAAGATTCCCTTAGCCCATGATTGGCTGATAATTTGGTATCATCTTGTTTTGTTTTTATTAAACATATGCCACACATTGACTATACGTTGATGATTCATTAGCTGGACTTTAGCAATTGATGTGTGATTCATGAGCTGGACTTTAGCAATTGATGTGTACGATACAGCAGATTGTAGCATATACCGTTTCTCTTCCCACCAACTATTCTCTTCAATCATTTTTTTTGAAAAAAAAATTATTCCCTTTAATCATTTAACTTCTTTTGGCCATGACGTCTCAATTATACGTTTCTGCCCATCCATATTACATAGATAAATCTATTAATCTTATGCAGTCAACTATTCTATATACTGATTGTGTTACTTCAAATGTCGATAAATGACAGAATGGGGAGCAGCGAGAAGATCGCCACCGCTTATGGCGAGTACACCTATGCTGAGCTGGAGAGGGAGCCCTACTGGCCAAGTGAGAAGCTGAGGATTTCGATTACTGGGGCTGGTGGTTTCATTGGATCCCACATTGCTCGCCGTCTGAAGAGCGAGGGCCATTACATCATTGCCTCTGACTGGAAGAAGAATGAGCACATGACTGAAGACATGTTCTGTCATGAGTTCCACCTTGTTGACCTCAGGGTCATGGACAACTGTCTGAAGGTCACCCAAGGTGTCGACCATGTCTTTAATCTTGCTGCTGATATGGGTGGCATGGGGTTCATCCAGTCGAATCACTCTGTGATCATGTACAACAACACCATGATCAGTTTCAACATGCTGGAGGCTGCACGTATCAATGGTGTGAAGAGGTATGACACTTCATTTTCTTAATGGCTGGTGAATGCTGTGGTCTCCTCCATAATTAAATCTTTACTTCCACATGTAATCTAGTTTTCAAAGAACCTGGCTACTATGCATGTTAGTCTTTGTGAAGCTCAGGGTACTGTTTGGGCTGCTGGATTTTCCATTACTATTCAATCCAGATCTGTGTGTAGTCAAGTTGATACTGACATTAACCTAACTGAACCTTAAAGAAAACAAGCAGGTCACTCTGGTGATTTTAAAACTGTTTCTGTTTTCTGTAACCATCTGTCTCCTTAGTGCGGTGTCTCAACTCTGCATGATCTATTCATATTCACATATATTTTATATCGTTTTGGTCTGGCAGGTTCTTCTATGCCTCGAGTGCATGCATTTACCCTGAATTCAAACAGCTTGACACAAATGTGAGCTTGAAGGAATCTGATGCCTGGCCTGCTGAGGTGTGTTTATTGAAATACAATGACGTTTCTGTTTGTTAGATTAAACATAGTCGAAAACTCAAATTTAAATTCCCTTGGACATGGATCTGTTACCTTTCAGCCTCAAGATGCATATGGCTTGGAGAAGCTTGCAACTGAGGAGCTGTGCAAGCACTACACCAAGGACTTTGGCATTGAGTGCCGTGTTGGCCGCTTCCACAACATCTACGGCCCTTTTGGTACATGGAAAGGTAAACCTACCAGTTCTTTAGTGACTGAAGCCATACATACATTAACCTGACTTGTGACTATGAGGTGATAATTCACCCTGATCAAAATGTTCTCTTTCTATTCTAATAGGTGGTCGTGAGAAGGCACCTGCTGCCTTTTGCAGAAAGGCTCAGACATCCACGGAGAGGTTTGAGATGTGGGGTGATGGTCTCCAGACCCGCTCCTTCACTTTCATTGACGAGTGCGTCGAGGGTGTTCTGAGGTATGTATGCGTGCTTTGGATGTCATCCAAACACCAAACCAAACAGTTACCTGTGTAGCAATGGGGAATTAACATGGTATGGTACCACGTTGTGTCCAGATTGACCAAGTCAGACTTCCGCGAGCCAGTGAACATCGGAAGCGATGAGATGGTGAGCATGAACGAGATGGCTGAGATCGTGCTGAGCTTTGAGGATAGGAAGCTGCCCATCCACCACATCCCTGGTCCGGAGGGGGTCCGTGGGCGCAACTCTGACAACACCCTTATCAAGGAGAAGCTTGGCTGGGCCCCAACAATGAAGCTCAAGGTATTGTCACCATCTTGCTAGATATTGTAGATTTGTAGTACATACCTTGTCACCATCTTGCTAGATATTGTAGATTTCAATATCTTGCTAGATATTGAAATTATTCTGATGAACTCCATCTCCATGTTGGGGGTGTTGGGACAAACAATGTAAATAATAATAATAATAACTAGAACTTGGACTGAACAATTCCTGATCGACTTGTAAATTGGAATGTGTGCAGGATGGGCTGAGGTTCACCTACTTCTGGATCAAAGAGCAGATCGAGAAGGAGAAGACCCTGGGGGTCGACATCGCGGCGTACGGGTCGTCCAAGGTGGTGTCCACCCAGGCGCCCGTGCAGCTGGGCTCCCTCCGTGCCGCCGACGGCAAGGAGGGCCTCTGAGCGATGAGGCTGCTTCGTCCATCATCGCGTACCGTAGTGGGATATGAGTGACATACTGTTTGGAGAGTTTGGACGGTAGAATATACTACAGTAGCAGCAAAAAGTACTGTTGGGTCCCTTTTTGGGGGTTATATTCTATTTTTCTATCCATTCACCGCTCCATTAATTTATGCCATGCATCTTGTTCATTTTTGCATGTCTTCTGTACCTTGATTGAACTCCTTTGGCCATGACCGGCAATAAAATTTTCCCTGTTTCTCAGACTGTTCGCCTGGTATTCAACACGGCTGCTGCTACTGTCCTCCTTGCAAAAATAATGCAGCAATAATTGGTGAAAAGCCAGCGGCTTCGGCTGGGAAATACGTACTCCGTATGTGGAGTACTGTATGTGTGTATGATCCTAGATTGATTGATATGATATGGCTCTGCTCTGTAACTCTGTTAAGCTTTTTGCATCCAAATGTGACAAGGCTCCACAGAAATCAGATTTCTACCCATACGCATAGCAATTAGCAATAGCACTGCAGGTCGATGGGGACGGGACTGCCAAGGAAGACGTCACTGTAGCACTAGCTGGCTGGTTGAGCTATCGTCGTTTTCTGTGACGAGTGGCGTTGACACCGGGACCATGTACGCACGGCTGTGCGTGGTGATGCCAGTAATATTCCGTGGGAAACTGGCAAGGAAAACGCCTTTATCCGACGTGTCCGGGTACGATCCAAACGAAACGAGCGCTCGCGCGGGCACGGGTCGTCGGCGTCAGCAGCCCCCAGTCCCGTCCCCACCGCCGCACGCCGGCGCGCCACCGGTTGTGGATACACACACACACACACGTACTTTCGCCTCGTGTACAGAAAGTAATGTTGACAGCATGTTGTGATTGGGAGTCATGTCGTGGCTCGTGACAGCAAGGATACAATGATGTGGTAAGGATCCTCAGTCGCCACAAATTCAGTAGAGATGTTCATCCTCCCACAGAAACAGCAAATATGCAGGATATCCTTGCAGCAGATACCTCAGCCAATTTTGGTTGCATTGCCATCAGAACAGTGTTGTTTTCTGTTGTTCTAACATTTTAGCTTTTGCCGGGGTTGTAGCTTTTTGTAACTAGTTTTTTTCAGCTATTTTTCTATCTATTTATTATATATGCCAAGCAGATCTCTTATAGGTAGCTCTTTTTTCTATAGTACTTAAATATTAAAGAGACAATTTCCACCACTTTTAAATTTTCGTCCAACCTAAACACCAGTCTTGTGTCCGTGTCCAATTTTTTTTTCCTTTGTCCCTTCTCCCACTAATTTCTCTTCTTTCTTCTCCAGCTTGTAGGTTGGGTTCCGTTGGGATCTCACGAAAGTGCTGGCCCTACGGGCCGGGCAGGGAACGACCCAGACGGGAAGAGCCCTAGCGCCGCCGCCGCCGCCGCAGCCGCCGCCCCCGTCGTCCATCACCGTTGGTCCCCCTCCCTTCTCCTCCGGCATCTCGCCGGGGGTTGAAGGGAGTGGGGATCCATTGTTTTTAATAAGTTTTTCCAGTAGATCGAGTCATTAGGGTTAGCGTCTCTCCATGCCAAATTACTTGGTACTGGAGTTTTATCTCCTCCTTCTCCTCATCTCTATCGACGGTGAAGGAGAAGAGTGGAATCGTCTTCTCCATGGCGGCTCCGTTGAAGATGAGAGCGACAACATCGGTGTCAGCATCTTCATCGACATGACGACATGGAGACTTTGGTTTCCGGACGACGGCGTCAAGGCGGAGATGATGTCGCCGTCATGGAATAATTTTCTCCGGTCTTTTTTCCGTTTTGTTGTGGTTAGATCTGGCCACGATGAAGGACTAGGAAGAATAATTTTCAGATCAGTCTTCCCCACTCTTCGGTGGCAGAAAGAAGAAGAAGGAAGACACCAGAAAGAAGAAGTTCCTCAATTCCGCCTACAGGAATGTTGGCCGTTGTTCGTTGGGCATTTGTTCTCAGGCCATTTGCCGAGTGTTTGCCTGCGCGGTCATCCATACTGCAAAGCATTTAACAGGTTAGGTTTTGAGTTATGCTATTCACAGCGTGGGTACTATTTTTGTAATCCAGAGTGCTTGTAATATGTTGATGTACCCAGCTATCATATAATATAATTCTTCTTTCGTCGCAAAAAAAAAGAAAGTGCTGGCCCTGTCCCCTGGTGATGTCCCGTGCCGTTTGCGTGTTTTTATTTATTTTTACTTCCTAATGAAACAACTCTATTTTTCTAATAAAGATAAATAATAAATATAGTATTACGGGTCTTTGAAACTTTGATCTTTACTTAATAAACAAATATTTCTATTACTAAGGGCACCTGTAATACTAAGAGCCAGTTACTAGCTCTAAGACAAATTTTTCAATAGTGCTAACTTTTAGCATATACTTTCTCCAGCCCCGGCCCTGGGGGCGGGCGAGCGGGGCGGCCGCCCCGGGCCCCCCAAGCTGTCAGGCCCCCTTTTATGTATATGGTGTAGAAGTAGCCAAGCCCAGCCCCGTATACGGGTGTAGGAGTAGCATGTTTATTTTGAAAACTGAGTAGTATGGCTTAGCTGAAGTACCAATGAGTGCGGGCGGCCTATCATAGCACTGCTGTATGAGAGGCCAGGAGCCCACGAGCAAGCGTGTGCATCAATTTTGTTTTTTTTTGTTATACAGCTGTAGGAGCAAATAAATACTACCAATCCTGATAGCAAGGCCTACAGAGTTACAATAGATAATAATTTGGACAACGATGAGGATGATAACCAGCATGTGACAAGCTAATTTTTTTAAAAGTATACGGTGCAAAGAGAATAGTTAATGCATGCTAGGGCTTAGCATCCAAGCGAATACAAGCAATAACAGATGCACATAAGGGCGTCCCTAGTAATCTAGCTTTTTTAGAGCGTCTACAGTGTATAGAGTCGACCCCGTTTCTATAAAATGACGTGACATCAACTGTTAAATTGATCCCAATGTATAGAACCATGGATTTTTAAGAGGGCCCACGATATTAAAAAATTAACAGCCTATGGATGAGAGCTCTATGGTCGGATGCTGTTCCCGTATGGGAAGGAAATGAAATATCGTTTTTTATTCTACAGGACTCGCTCCTATGGATAGGAGCTGGTTCTCTCAAGGACCATGCTCACAATGTATCGACCAGATCCAAAAGAGATCGTCCATTGCGAACAGCTTGCTAGCTAGTACAAGTACACGTCACTTGTAGTCACTTGTAACTAACAGTACGCGTTCATCCGTCCAACAATCTGACTCTTGTAAAACAGTCATGGGACCCACCACCGGCCAACCATATTGCGCCAGATGCCTACCGACAAAACAGTCGCTAGCGATTTGAGTTTTCACATTCTCTCAGCTCCGGATCATTCTAAAATCTTACGTAAGTTGGCTACGTTGATCACCGCTAGGGCTGTTCTAAGGGGCCTCATTTTTGAATCTCGCCCTGGGCCCCCAAAATCTCGGGCCGGCGCTGACTTTCTCTATTCTAAATTATAAGTCGCTTTGACTTTTTTGGTTGATCCAATTTGCTATGCATCTAAATAAATAAATGTCTAGATACATAGCAAAATGGATGAACTAAAAAAGTCAAAACGGCTTAAAATGTGTGCAAAAGCTTAGCTCTTGATTAAGAGCTAACTTTTCTATCTCATCTATTTAAAATATAAAAAAAATGCTTAGAGCTAGCTAAAAAGTCGATTGTTGGAGCTACCCTAAGTTGTTGGTTTAAATTATGAATAAATTATTATCATGACATGAATTAGTCGATGGCCTAACTAATCAAATTGCAAACTCAAATCTTGCAGTTTCTCTTGCAATCTAATCATCAGAACAAATGTTTCTCCCAGCTGTTTGCACATACCACTGCAAATCTCTAAGTTGTCCACATATATCAGTGCAACTTTTGATAAGGACCAACATGTGGAATCCGAGACACGCCGACTGTAATAAGATATTAAAATACATATTTTTATGAATCCTTACAAAAAGTCACCGAACACATGTAACTCTACCAACATATAGATATATAGTATGAAAACTAAAGTTTATGATACATTTGCATGTAAAAATATGTTGTTCCTTACACTAAAAGAAAAAAATATATCTCGTATTTTAATTCAGTATAGCTTTCATAGTTACATTGTATTATTATTGTTAATATTAACGTACATTATGGATATCATGGTCATCATAAAATAAAGTATAGCTTCTAAATTTTATAGGAAGATGAAAAGATAAATAGATACATAACATTGCCATCCTTATTTCGATTAACGAGCCCGTTCATTTGTGATTGCTGTAGCAACCACTCACAGCATCAAAGTAGAACCTAACAAATTAAGTTGTTGTGATGTTGTAGTTGTGCAACAAATGAAGCAAACATGTTAAACACATTTGATAGTTTTTTCTCTCGTTGTAATGCACGAGCATATTTGCTAGTTAAAAAAAAAATAAACTTTGTGCCTTTGCATCATCAGGTTTGATGAGAACGGTAACGATATAGTTTTTTTTTAAACTAAGGTAACGATATAGTAAGTGCGTAGACTGTCATCCCATCGAGGAAACCCAAAAAAAGAAAATAAAACTCTGTGCAGAAGGCCACGCCTAGAAAGATCCATTGGGCTCATGCTGCGGACCTTTCCCCGGCCACGAGGCCGTCCAAGCCCACGCTCATGAACAGCGCACAGGCTTACAGACAATTTCGGCTAAACGTAGTCTGGCCCGGCTACGCTTTCTTCAGGTCAAGCGGGCCACGTTACATGTTCTTCCTTTTCCTTGTTGGACTGGTTTCGTTTGTGAAACTAGAAACAGTGGCGCGGCATGGAGGAGCAGGCCTGATACACCGATGATGGTCTTGGCATATGGCCATATGAGTATTCAGTTCAGTTCGTTGCAGAAGCTAACTATGAAATTGATTATTTAAAAAAAAACATTTGTAGACCAAACGTCTATTAGAGCATTGGGTAAGAACCGGTGTTTTATCTTACCTGTAACGTTGCTAAAGGAGCAGAAGCTCAATTTTTTTTATCACAAAACAGATCACCTGAATAGTAAGATACTTTGGAATACAAGGTACAACGTTGGCCTAAAGCTTTTCCTGAAAATTGTATAAATGGAACTTCACAACAGCTTCATTTGCAACTTTTGAGTATACGAAAGCTATACCAATAACATCTTTTTTTGTAAAAAGATATTAGTACCGAAAGCTATACCAATAATATCTTTTTTGTAAAAAGATGTTAGCAGGTCTCATAAAATGATGATAATTTTAGCTGCTGCTCCAGCAGTGGGCTGTTAAAATGATTAGAATTCTAGGATAAGAATTTTAGGATTCGAATAACAGTCCATTGCCTTCGTTTGCAAGCTTAGGTACTGTGACATTAATTTTTTTGGATCTGCTAAATATCTCGTAGAGTTATAGAAATAAGCACGTCAGACCTGGGTATCATAAATTTCTCATTGATAAAATAGTTCGTTTTATTTATTGCATCTTACCGTACATACTAAATACTATTGTTCGTTTAAGGGTTTTTTCCTTTTATTTTCTATTGGAAAATGATAAAATAGTTCCTTTTATTTTCTCTTGGGGCTCAGGCTTCTGGTCGTGCGGTGGTGCCAGCTCTTCTTGCTGGCGCCCGGCGCGACAACTTGGTCCCTGGTGTGCAGTTCGTCGGTGCCTGTGAGTGGTGGTGGTGTGCATTCGCGTACCTACGCGGGTGCAGACCCGCACCCCAGCGTGGCGGCGCGGTGGCCCTGGCCCTCGGCCACCCGCGCGGCTGCTCCTTGGTGCGGGATGCGGCCAGCTCCACGGCCCGTGCGCAGCCAGCTCTAGGCGCATGCGACTCCGCCAGCGTGGGCTCGGTGGGACCTCGGCGCATGGGCACTCCACCCGCACGGCGGTGCGCGGGCCTCCAGGCACTGGCTCGATGGTCATGGGCACAGCCATGGTGGACCCTCGGGGCGGCGTCGGATGGACGGCTGGATGAGGCGCTACCTGAGATCTCACGGCGGAGAAAAAGGAGGCGACGTGGTCCAATCCCTGCTCAGGAATTGTCCGCTGGTTTCGTCTTATAGAGATAGAGATAGAGATAGAGACTAGAAAAGGCAGGCGGCGTTGCCACGTGGGCCAGTGTGGGACCATTTTATTGTAATAGATTTTGTTTATTGATAATTTATTTGAGTACAACTTAGGTACAAGTATTGACGTGCTTGCTATATTTCCTTAAAAGGCCAATGTTAGAGGAAGTGGTTGTTCTAATGCAGTAGTTTGTAGTATTATTATTATTATTTTAGATCGTAAATAGGGTAAAATCACTCGTGGGGTAATATTTATGTGTAGGAGAGCATATCTATATTTATATATATATTTTAGGATCGTAAAGCGGATGAGCAGAACAAGGATTATTTCAATTTATAAACTGAGCTACGCGCACGTGGTTAGGTTCGGTGTCGGTGAACTTGTTGATTACTCAATCGTTTTATTTTATGCGTGAGATGGGTAAGTTAGCATAAAAATTTCATAGTAATTTGAATAAAGAAACTAACTTTATTAATTATTTACATAAAACTCTAGAGAAATGTACTTGTTGATTACTCAATTGTTTTATTTTATGCGTGAGATTGGTAAGTTACCATAAAAATTTTATAGTAATTAGAATAAAGAAACTAACTTTATTAATTATTTACATAAAACTCTAGAGAAATGTAGATCCACATTTATAGCAATAAAATTACATGAAAACATGCGATGTTATGTGTTTACAGTGCAGTGTTAGTTGTGTACAGTTCAATAAATTTGTTTCGGTATTTTTCTAATTTTTATTTGATTTATTATGATTTTTACAAAATTTCAACTGATATAGATAAATAATAAATTCATAGCAAAAATAGAAGACGACGTCGGGCCGAATTTGGCTCACCGACGAGACCCAGGCCTGGCGAAAAGCAGGCCCGAGCTAAGGCAGGCCGGCCCATACAACAGACCCACGCATGGGATGAGGCTTGGATTGCGGGTTCAATTCATTAAAGTTCGAGGGCTTTTCTGTAAAAAAACTAAAAGAGAAGGTCGGACTACGGGTTGATTTCGCTAAAGTTTGAGGGCTTTTTTTTGCAAATGACCGGGGCTCGCACGATCCGGGCCGTCCGCGCGCCTGATTGGACGGCCGGAAAAAGCGGGCGATGTGGCCATGCTCTTTTGCCAGAGAGCCCACTACAGATTCGTTATTAGAAGATTACGCGCACTTGCGCAGGCCTTGCACCACTATTTTGCACAGTCGTTCTTAGTTTTATAAACCTTTTCATCGCAAGTCTGCTTATACAGCTGCACACTTGCGTTTTTCGTAATGTGCTTAACAAAACGACTTCTGTATTGTTGGCTATTCTTTAACGAGAGTTTTTTTTAACTACACTTTGATTACTGATTTCATTTATTATTGTCTCCACTAAAAATTGATACTACGACCAAATTAATACCCATTTCCTCGCAATAAAAAATAATATTCATTTTGTTGCCACATGGAAGCTGCTACTACTAAATACTCAGAAAGGGGGTGTTTAGTTCCCACCTAAAAACTTTACACCCCATTCTATCGAATGTTTGAGATATGCATGGAGCATTAAATATAGATAAAAAATAATTAAGTGTACAATTTGCATGTATTTTACGAAACGAATCTTTTAAGCCTAATTAGTTCATGATTGGACATTAATTGCTATAGTTACACATATGCTACAGTACCCCTGAAAACTTTACAGCCTCTAAACTAAACACGCCCTAAGCGGTGAAGTTAGAGCAAAACGAAAGGGTGCATTCACGATGAAATTTTAGTCATTGATGATTCTCTATTTTGCCGTGAGTGCAAGTGCACCTCGTGAACTGTACCCACCTTCGCCTCTAGTGATACTCTTACTAATTAGGGCCTGTTCGGTTAGAGGTGTTAAAGTTTAACAAATACTATAGCACTTTCGTCTTATTTGACAAAAAGTTTCTAATTTTGGACTAATTAGGCTTAATAGATTTATCTCATAAATTACTCCTAATATATGCCGACATACATGTAATTAGTCTATATTTAGTACTTCATGCATTTGCCGCAACATTGATGTGATAGGAGTTAAACTAAATGATTCGGAAACCAAACAGGGCCTTAGATGCTCATTGGAGACGTGATTCCCGATCTTCCGTCAGGTTCAAGATAACTATCGATTTGATCGGAAGTGACACACCGATCCGGCTTCAGATCACAAAGACACGAACCCTGCAACCTTAGTACAACGTCTCCTCTGGTTATCAACAGTGTCACAATCCGGTTGACCTCGCCATGAAGGCTAATCCCTGCTGTGAATCAAAGAACACAAGCAAGAACAAGATAAAATGCACCTCAATTGAAGTGACAATTGCAGATGAATGATTAAGCACTCGAAGTTGGGGTCTCGCAAACCGAAAGACGGCGACTGTCAATGGACAGAATAATCTAAGCAAAACTCAAACCCTAACGTAGGCAGCGGATACTGATTATAAAGCCTAAGGGGCATCCAAGGACCCTAATTTACATCTCTAAGGAGTCTCGACACGTTACATGGCCCAAACGGCCCAAAAGACGACGACGCAGCATCCTGATAGATTCTGGACGTCAACTTGTTTCGACGATTCCCATTGACTCCGATGGAATTTGAGCCTCAAACCAAAGCCATTGATTAGCTTATGAAATTATCTTTCCATCCATATGTGATCATCAAAAACGGAGTCCGGATGTGTCCTGGGCGTCCGTTTTATTGCAAACTGGTTCAGAAGACCGAGGCAGACTTGAACTCGAATTGGACTGGCCCTCCGGCTTGGCTTGGACGTCCTTGCTGGCCTTCTAAGGTGGTGGCCAAGGAGGAGGACGTCCTTGGGCATCTCTTAGGTGTTCTCCATCTTCTTAGGGCATGCTCTAACTTGGGCCTGGGTCCCAAGTGTGAATAACAAGCCTGCGACGACGCCGTAGCACCCGACAGAAATAGTGGCAGAATGTCTCGATGATTTGGAGACCTTGCCAATGTGATATTGAGGTGGGACCAGATCCATTTGAAAGCTTATCGAATAAGCTTTCCATCAAGTGCTCATTGACCTCAATCGCAATTCGGATGAATGAGTTATGGCCTTCCCAATGAAGCACTATCGTGCTGCCGACGAACCGAAAGTTTAATTTTGATGGACTTGCACTTTGAGACACATTTGTACCTACATTCAAATAATGACATGTACATGTGGAACCAAGTGAATTGTATCCAAAATTACTATATAAATATAGGAACAAGCGCACCTTATAATCAATGGTCGTATCCGTTGGTATCATGTCCTCATCAATTCATACATATATTGCATTCAAGTGTTTCATGTTGCATGTGTTTCATGTTGTTCGGAGAGTCAGGGGGCAAGGGAAGTGATGGTGACATGACATGGGTGAAAAGCATCTAGGCCCCTAGAGTTGGTTTCGGCAATTGATGACAACGCAACATTAACATGACTAACGTGTGTTTTGCAGAAACTTTGGTAAGTTAGGTCATGGGAATATTGACTGTTTTGGGCACTATGGTTTTCATGCCCCTTGATGGAAATCGTTTCGGTTTTCAAAGGATTAACGTCAAGATTAAGAACGGTTAGTTCCGAACATCGAGGAGTTGAGTTACGTTCGGAATAGTCATTAGGATCTTCGCTTTTCTCCTTTGGCCGTACTATAAAGGGGGGCATGAGCGAGTAGCTTGACCTAGGTGAGTCTTTTTGTTTAGGTGTGGTGCACACTTGTCAAACTTAGCACTAGGTAGCTCAGGTGAAGCCCAAAGTTCAGTTGGAAGAAACTCGGTTCAAGTTGTGTCACGATTCGAAGTCTTTTGAGCCATTTATTCTTGACCGGACGCGGTCTCTGCCTTGACCGGACGCGTTCGGTCAGTACTGGCAGTCACCGTAGAATCAATACGATCGACCGGACACGGTCCTCCCGTGGACCGGACGCATAGATCATGTTGACCAGAGTCAGAGAGGGTAAGTGTCGTGATCGGACGCGACTAGGAAACTGAACGGACGCGTCTATAGTGCGTCCGGTCCATTTCCAGAGAGGAACTTCGTTGACCGGACGCATCCGGTCATCACCGATCATACTCGTCTATGCGTCCGGTTAAAGTACAGAAAGGTTCTAGAAAGGGTTTTGAGCGACCGGACGCGTCTGGTCACTCCTGATCGGACTCACTGCGCGTCTGGTCACTCAGCGACGTTGTTTTTCAATTCGACCTTGCCACCGACCGGACGCGTCCGGTCACGTCGACCGGCGCGTCCGGTCAGTACGAAAAATGCTGAGTTGGCACATAACGGTTGGGATTGACTGTGGGGAGTATAAATACATCCCCTACCCCTCTATTTGAGGACTCTTGCTCATTTGTTCAGCTGAGAAACACCTTTCATATGCAAGGAAGTGCAAGAGCCCTAGTGAGGTTTGAGTCTTGAGAATTCAAGTGTGAGAGTCCTCACTAGTGTCTAGAGAGTAGCAAGTGTGCATCCACCTTCTCATTAGGCTTGTTGTGGTCAAGTGAGAGTTCTTACTTGTTACTCTTGGTTATCGCCATCACCTAGACGGCTTGGTAGTGATTGAGAGCTTGGTGATCATCCGGCGGAGCTTGTGGATGACCCAACTCATCTTGTGAGCGGTTGTGGGCGATTCACCACGACGGAATGTCAAAGAATCAGCCCGTAGAGAGCACTCGATCCTCGCGTGGATCAAGGGGGAGCTACACCCTTGCGCGGGTGCTCCAACGAGGACTAGTGGGGAGTGACGACTCTCCGATACCTCGAGAAAACATCGCCGTGTTCCTAACTCTTTACTTTCAAGCAATTTACTTTCTTGTATTACTCTTGTTGCTTGGTTTACCTTCCTAGAATTGCCATGCTAGACTAGGATTGGAACTTAGGGTGCAAAACTTTTATCGATAGGATCACTAGGAACACTTGTAGGCACTAGGGGTGAATTATGGCTTAGTAGGATTTAATTCTCGTAATAAATTTTAGAAAAGCCCAATTCACCCCCCTCTTGAGCATCTTGATCCTTTCAATGGGCACCGGGGAATGGGACGCGGCGGCGGTGGTGGGGGGGTGGCGGCAGACGTGGCACATGGCGCGCTAGGGGCCGGCGATCGGGGCACGACGAGGCAGGGTGCAAGTGTGGGTCGAATCGAGGTGGACGGAGCGGACTACGCATGTGAGTCGAGTCGTCCGAAGCACGAGCACAACGGCGGGGCTGGGGTGCACATGCAGGGCGAGGCAAATTAGCAGACGGGGTAGGCTGTGTGGGCGTCCCTGATATGCATGTCCATTTGGACGTCCGGGCACTAGTCATGCCATAAGATTATAATATAGAGTAATAATGTGCATGTAACTTGACAGCTTGGCCGCTTGGGAGGGCTGTGCATGATGGGGCTACTGAAAGGTCTTGATGGCTAGAGGGGGGTGAATAGCCTTCAAAATTTTCTACAAAGACAAGCTAAACAAGTTTATCAATACAACAAATAGCGAGATGCGAGTTTTGCTTAGCCTATGGGGTGTTTGCAAGCCACCTATCCAAATCACAATTCTAGTATATTGGCACTCAACCGCACAAGTCAAACCGAGAAGGAAACTACAACTAGCAAGCTACACAAAAGAGCTACTCTAGCAAAGTAACTAAGAAATTAATACAAGAGAGAGTTAGAAGGGTATCACCGAGGGGCGAAGTATTGAGCCAACCAAACAATATGATCAAGAGATGAATTCCACAATACACAACCACCGGGATCGATCAATCACAATAAGAATGATGACACAAAGATTTATCCTGAGGTTCACGTGCTTGCCGGCACGCTAGTCCCCGTTGTGTCCCTCTTCACCACGTGGTTCGGTGGCTAATCGGTCTCACACCGAGCCTCTCAAAAGGCGCCACAAGAACCTACCAAATGGCAAAAGGTTGCAAATGACACGAGCAATTCACTAATGTTGCCTTTGGCGCTTCGCCGAGGTAGGCACAAACCCCTCACAATCACCGGAGGTGGCCAAGAACAATCACCAACTCTTGCCAACGCCTCCAAGCTGCTCCAAGCCGTCTAGGTGGCGGCAACCACCAAGAGAAACAAGAATCCCGCAGCAAATCAACCACCAAGTGCCAACTAGATGCTATCTCACAATGCAAATGCACTTGGATCACTCAATCTCACTTCGAATATGCAAAGAAGCAAGAGAGATGAGTGGGAAGGGAAGTGCTTAGCTCAAAGTGCTCACAAGTATGTCAAATGTCCAAGAGTGGGAGCTTTGAGCCGGCCAACGGGTATATATAAACGTACCCCTTCGAATATAGCCGTTAGGAACAAGATCCAGCTGAAATCGCGTTGACCGGACGCGCTGGTCCAATTGACCGGACGCGCCGGTCACGTAACGGCTAGTTTCGCGAAGCACTGACCGGACGCGCCGGTCGCAGCGACCGGACGCACCGGTCCCGTAACGGACCGGACGCGCTGGTCAACACTGAGTCGCGCACAACGAAGCAGTGACCGGACGCGCTGAAGAACTGACCGGACGCCACAGTGCCCGCGTCCGGTCGGATTCCAGTAAGCTCCCTGGACGACCGGACGCGTCCGGTCACCTGTGACCGGACGCGCCTCGCGTCCGATCAAACAACTGAAAAACGCGCAGACACTGGACACTAACCGGACGCGTCCGGTCAAACAGTGACCGCGTCCGGTCACCACTGTGACCTCCGTTCGCCTCCGTTTCTTTTTCCGACTTTCGGTGTAGTGGAAAATAGGCGTTTCAACTTCTCGAAAACGCCTGAATCCCGCCTCGCAAGCTCGGCGGGAGGGAGAGAGGACCCCAAACCCTCTCTACCGCTCAAACTCCACCGCCTTCGCAAACGTGCTAACATCACCAAGTGACCATCACCATGTGCATGTGTGTTAGCATTTTCACAATCATTTTTCGAGGCGTTATTAGTTCTATCCAAATGCATATGACATGAAATGCACACCTAGAGGCACTTAGGAGTTCAATAGCCGCGTCATTCCCCTCTTTATAGTACGGCTATCTATCCTATAATGTAACCACACCCACTGTAACGGAACCGTCCAAATTATAAGAGCACAAGTATAAAAACAATCACCGAAGTGATCAAATTCTCACACTTGAGCCCATATAACTCCGGTAGTCCAATGAAATCACGAGGGATTTCAAACCAACCAACATACAAGCCAAGATCGTAGTGATTCAACATAACAAGTCACATGTTACATCTATTTCACAAGTAATCCAGATATACATCGGAGTTCAACATAATTATTACAACTTAAGTGAAAAAAGTAGCGGAAGCAAAGTAATTTGAAACTAACAACACCCTTGTTTCAAATATATGCCAGTACCAAGGTCGATCTCCAACAAAAGCATTAGAGAGAAGATAACTCAGAAGGATCATGCCCGTGATCACACTCTGCCTCTACGGCAGGAGCCAACCACTCTTGCAGCCGTCATGATACATCACAACCTGCAACAAGTGGGGATAAAACCCTGAGTACGACAATGTACTCAGCTAGACTTACCCGTCATAAACCAGAAATAAGGTGACACCAAGGATCATGCAAGGCTGATATAAAGTGGGCTAGCTTGACAACATTTTGCATAAAAGCTTATTATGAATAAGTAATCATTAATGCTTAAGCATCAAGTTAATTATCATTACCCTGTCATCTATATTAAAACCTATACTAGAGCACTCACTTTATTAGGAGCAAACAATATTAACCATAGCAGGTATAAATTGAGGCAACCTTTCCATCGTTATCCAATTAACCATCCGTTCAATTTAATGGAATCTACGTTGCCGCTGCTCAAGTCAAGTGCTCACTAACCGGGAGCGACGGCGATTCGAATCGAATTCCTATCCAGCTGGAGGGGTATTTCTAACACTCACCGAGACGCGCCTGGCGAGGGCTGCTCAGGTCATCTTTCATACAGTTCAGGAATCACGGGTCCGAATGATGTCGCGACCCCAAGGGCGACACTCTGCCAGGTGATAGGGACTCTAACCCCCCCTTGGTCTCACGCCAATGTCCCCAAGCACATCCTTTCTCTCCTCCAAGAAGCAACCTACCATTCGATTCCCGGCCTGAACCATACTACTCGACTTCGCGGTCGGAACGACTTATCCGGCCAACTAAGTGTTAGACTGCGTTCAACATGACTCAAGGACGTACAGCGAATCGGTCCTTAAACGACTCAGACGGGGATAGATCGACACCCAAGACCTCCATGCCTTGTTGCTTCACTATCGTCATCCCGCCCGGTCTCATTTCATTTTATTAACACATGGTTCCATTCCACGATAGCAATATAGCCAACCGTGCCATATATGAATATCCCTATATCTCGCAGGTGACAGGAAATCACCTGACTTCTACCGCTTAAAGCAGGGCTAAGCATCTATTCGATCCTAGTCTATGTAGGATTCAGGGATTCATATATCTGGACAAGGAATGATATAATGCAGCAAGGTTTTCAACCAACTCCTACCACTTAATGCAACAATACTTATAACATATATATAATTAATTGCTTTGAAGATAGGAGGCTTATAATGCTCCGGGGCTTGCCTGGGATCTAGCACAAATGACGAAATGTCAGTTCAGTTAGCTTTCTCCGGTTCGGCTAGCATCTCCAGTCCTGGTGCCTACTCCGGTCAGTCCTTCCATCTTCTAGACTTGTCCATCGTACACCGTCTTTTGGTTCGGCCCGACATCGCGTGCTTCACCTTCTCATGCCCGTCATCTAGTGCACCTATACGATATGCAATAATGCAATGCCTGAATGTATAGAAAGAGCAACAAATGGTGCATTACAAAAGAAAGGAAAACAAGACGGCATACGCTTGCAGCAACATGATTTAGCAACATAGGTGAAACAAGGTTTAACTATGTTAAGCTATTAACAACAAGTTGGAGGTCATGCAGCAAGTTATCTGAGCACAAGTTTAACATTAATTAAATCATCACAAGGCATCCCTTTCACTGAAACAGGCTGCACTTAACATTATAGGAAAAACAACGATGTTGGTCAAGCTCAACTTAGTTTGTAGTGCCCAACAGGTCACACCTAGCACAACTGCAAGCTACTAGTTTAGTTATTTTGATTATCATGACTAGAGAAGCATATAGGAACAGCATATGAAAAGGTGATTATCACAGTTTGTATAGAACTTACACCACTTCATCATACCAAACAAATCAAAGGTGATTTACTACTTAACTGTAATCAAGCAATTCAATCGCGCTTAAGCTACTAAACAGGAGAATTACAGGCTGCACCAAGAGCCAAAGGCACACCGTTGAAATTAAGTAAATTTGAAGTGCTTTATCAACTTGATGTGAATATGCAGTAGAGCACGCTATGGTAGTTACACCAAGTACAGTCCCAGCAAGCAACAAGGCAATACTATAAGCAAGCATGTTCCAGCTTCACAAGAACATTGTTGGCCTCAGCAAGATCAACAAACCATAAAGAAAAGCCTTGACAAGATTAAATTTGCATGTGACCACTTAATAGTTTTATAAGCTGAACCTCTACACAACATGTTAAGTGTATTGAGTTAGCTCTATGCTAACCATTAAAATATTTGGATGGACCTAACACAGCAAGGATCCACAGAAGTAGAAACGAGCAAAGTTAACTTGATCTAGCATTAGCAACAATTTTGAAAACAGCCGTGTAAAAGAAGGACAATTGCTCCACCCTACAGTTTAATTAAGTCAACTTCTTAAACAGCAAAGCATAGTCTGTCTAAACCCAGAGAGAGCAATCTTAGCTGGAGTTTGAAAACTATAAACCATCTACAGCCCTACAGAAACCATGCTCTATTGAAGCTATACAAATAGGCAAATCATGCAATTACAAGATCTGAATTTCAGGACAGCAGCAGTACAGTCAAAAGAATAAATCATAGCCAGAGTTCTAGATCACGGAAAACTATGTTCTTTAATAATTTGGAAAGCTTATGAAAAACACTACAACTTCTTAGTTATCAACAGGAGCTAGTTTTTAAAGCTAACATGGTCGAATTACACAAAAGCTCAGAACTGTACAGCACACAGCAAAATCCTGACAGCAGATTTCAAAATTTCATAGCTCCCAAACTAGATAAAATAAAATCATGAAATTTTAGGACAACAATGATACTTAAATTATCTACAACTTTTATGTTGTCAAGTTCCACAGAAAATGTCATTCAAGTACACGAATTATTATCACAAGCAGAACTGTTCAAACTGAATTTTTTTAGCACACACTGCAAAAGTGATTTATGCATCCCTTTACTTGCCCCAAACCAAGCAGCACCTATTCAACTTATTTGCACCGCCAAAACCACTCCTATCCACAAGTTAGTCATGGCCTCTAGCAAGCATGAAGAATTAGTTTTGTTCATCAGCAAATAGGTTCAGAAAGGTATACATCGTAGCAACAAGGCAATCGACGTGCTACGTGATATTAACAAAGAGCTGCTAAAGTTCATCTTTCTTTACTGACTTTATATGGATTAGCCATGGATCAATATTGCACACATAAATAAATATTTCTGCACTTAAGGATTAACATGTATATTCCCCAAATTACAGTAATATCAAGATATGCACAAATACATCTGGGTAGGCAGTAACTCACTATGGACATGCATGTCTGATTGTAGACCACAATCAGAGGAGGAGCAGCTAGGAATATCGGAGGGGCGACGTGCTGCAGGTGCAGGGGCACCTATCTGAAGAAGGAACAGAGAGGCAAGGGTGCCCCTTGGGGTGCTGCCGCCAAGGATGCCATAGGGGACACCAGCACCTGCTGCTTGTGGAAAAAAAAGGCAGGGAAAAGGGGTGGCTCCTTGAGTCCTTGATGCTGCTGTTGGAAGAGAAGGGGGAGGAGAAGAGGCGTCACACCAGCAGGAACAAGAGGGGCGGCGCACTGCTTGGGAAGGAGCAAGAGAGGGCTGCTGCGTTTGCTGCTTACTGCTACAAGTGAGGAGATGGCGCCGGCAACAGGAAGGAGAGGGAGCAGGGCAGCGCCATGCTACTATACATGAGAAGAAGAGTAGGGCATCTGCTGCCAAATCCTTCACCCATCTCGATCTCCCTCAGAAAGCTATGCATGAGTGGATTATTTGGATGGATTGGAAGCTAGGATCTCGAGCAAGGCCATGGCGTAACATGCATGGCTTGATTCAGGAGTTTCTGGCTGGGATTTTGGAGAAGAAGAGGAGGAGCTGGAGTTGGGGCAAAGGGAGGAAGGAGCTGGCTGCTGGTTCCTGTGGGAGAGAAAGTGAAGTGAGAGCTGAGAGAGTGGTGTGCGTGTGTTATATGTTCTCCATTTTCTTTTATTTTGTTTCTTCTTTTTTTTTTCAGCAAAAGCACAAATAAATAAATCATCTATTTATAATATGTTATTAACTCTTTTTGTCTAAAAGCTACAGCAAGCACAAAAACATTGCACATGCATAGTTCCATATGTTTCACTAGTGCATCACATATGTTCCATGCTCATATATGAACAAATGACGCTTAGGCTCATGCAATGCAAGTGCCAAAATACAAGCCTAACACCTAGAGTGTTACAGCCCTCCCCCCTTAAAAGAATCTCGTCCCGAGATTCAGGGCGACAGACTTTCAAAGGAAGAGAAGCATGTTATCGAATTTCCAACATCTGCAATAGCATTAGGTTACTTCAAGCATCAGAGAGGCTATTTTAGTCAAGACACTTTCGGATACTTACTCTTCATGGTAAACATTGTCTAAAGAATTCCCTTAATTGACTTCCATGATGCATTGTTACTTTGGTAGGAATTCAAAATAGCACAGTCCTTCATTCTCAACGTACGGAGATCGTTTGGTCCATGAGCGAACCACTAACAAGTATCTGATTCTTTAGTGAACACAACATAGTCCATATGAACTTTACATTAGACCAAAATTTTCAGAAGTATACTCGTTAAAATGACTCTATGTTCACAAAGTTTGAAAAGCAGTCCTCTACCAAAATGGCTTGAGCACAACCTTCCAAAAGGGTGAGATCATAGACGACAAATATACTCTGAGGCTATAGGATACTGGCTAACCAATAGACAGGGTCTATGTTGGTCGTAAATGTTCCTTCATTTAGACACCAACCAATGGAAAACTACTTTAAGTTCCATGTGTGCAGTTCTCTTTCTCTGATGACAACACTGTATTATTTGAATCCGTCAAGGGGTCAGTGAATGTGATAGCTGACTCTGTCGGCTTCCTATTTCTACCAACAGCTATCTAAAAGATTCTTTATCCAAAGACAACAGTTATCTGGGTTGAATCAGATGAAACTTCTTGGGTAAAAACATTTAAAAGGTACCAAAGTATGTCATTATGGGAAAATGATTACCAAAGAAATAGCGAGGCCTTAAGGACAACAAAAGTTGTAATATTTACTAAACCACGGGGAGTAGTCTACCACCAAGCGATTGAGTAAAATTTTCCTTGGTGACTTAATTACTGTAAGTTGAGTTGACTTGCAGCGTAGCAACTTTGTCAGGCCAACTTTTCACCATGAGGCTTCCTCTTTAGGATCAAAGAGCAGCTCTAAGCTGGGAAATCTATTGTTTGACACTTCTCAAATTACTTTCGAATATTCCTCAACACTTTGTCCAATAAAGTTATAAACAAACCGTTTGTGGCACCTAAGGGCACAAGGATGTTGATCGAAACTAGGGCATACATTTCTCTAATTCTTCACCGCAGCTGATTGAACACCTTGCACTATTTGTGTGAGTGTCCAAGACGGAATTGACTTGGTCAAAATGGCCCTAGAAGATAGAATATCCTTCCAGTTGTTGGCTAGTTGATTAACTTCTTGTTGGTTATTGCTCTGTAAGACATAGCCTTCGTAGCTACCAAGGGGTCGTTACCTAGTCGGAGGTTAACCTACCTATTGGTAATTAATCAGTTGTCTCTCAACACTAAAAAGTTTTAAATCTTCGCTCTTGACCACAACAACTGTGGTTGATGCTGAACAGATGGTGGACATTGAAATCTACAGATAAGGAGTCACACCAGAGATGGTTGATTTCGATTGTATGGCCATTATGCATACAAAGGTTAAAACTTGCATAATGTGATGATCGAGTCTTATCCAACGTATGACTTGTCTGACAGTAAGTGTTGTATGTCCTTTTTATCCAACAGAGATGAGATACGTTGCTGACTAGATGACGTTCATCAATACTGGGATAACTACGTAGAGTCACTTGTCTACCACCTATTGCAGTCAGTTAATGTTTATATTGGTGACCTGTTCTTCAAAGATTTTTCTCTTAGCAACTTCCGAAGGAAGCTCTACTACTTTTGGTCCAATATAAGGGTCCTTCGATAAGATATGGAAAGACAACCAAGGAAGAAGGTCACGTAAAAATCACATCAGTGTTGTTCTGCAATGGATTATGATTAGAAACCATGATACCAGCGCGTGCCAAGCAGCACAACCTTGTGTGTGCACCCACAGGAGGCTCTCGGTTTCGTCGCGGCACCATTAATTGCTGCCCATAACACCATTACTGAACATACACCCAATGAGGAATTTTAAATGGCACAAATTGGGTTGTCCGAACAAGCACCATACCAAGGAGGGATAGCAAGTAAAGGTAGTCACAAGGTTTAGAATCAACGAGGAGGCGATCCAAAAATTAACACACACCACAAGGGAACATAGCTCAATTCCTAAAGACAACTGAGCAATAGACTCTTGCTTAAATTCTATGCACGACTTGCGTCCACCGAGGGAAGTACCAGATAAAAGATTAACAGGAGATTCAATCATGTTGAGTAACAACATGAGATCAAGACTGATGAACATCTCGAGACTTGGGACGGTTGGGGACAGATTAAGCAAATTTGAAGGGCGAAAACCGGCACGTAGTCATAGATTGAGTTGATAAGGTTGATGCATGAATTTGCAAGCACACGTTTTAGAGTCCATAGCAGAGATACATTGCGTCATACTAGCTAACCTTTGGGAGAGGTAACCGGAAGGTCCAACATGGATTTGGGTACGGTCTCCACAATTGGCAACGTACGAACCATGGTCAAAGGCTAGCGTTGATGAAAGTTAACTTGGTTGGTCAGTCGACAAGGGTCTTCACAAAAATAGTTGCAAAACATCCGCGGCTTATGCAAACATATAGGATAACTAAACTTTGGACTTTCGGTTAAGCAAAGGCATGGATACAAACATTCAAGGGCTAACCACCAAGTCTACAGGCTCAGGCTCCTAAGAGAGAAAACCTAATTGAAGACAACAACCATATAATTACATAACGTGAACGTTGTTCTAGGATAAAGCTATTCGACACTCGTATGCTCACCGAAGACAATTGAAGTGACAACTAGGGCACTACCTAGATAACAAGCATCCATACAACATCATAGTCAAGCAGACATTTGAGAAAATTCAAACGAATGGGCTTAAGCAACCAATACAAAGCACAAGGCTCACCCAAAATAAGCATTTATCTAAAGCAAGAACTAACTACGAGTTTAGCCTAAGACAAATGCTAGTTAAGGTAGCCAACTTAGCATGTGCACAGAATCTGGACAGCAACGCAGTAGTCACTTGTTTCTACCATAACTGAGGTTGTAGACATCTCAGAAAGGTGATCCTAGACTTTCTAGAAAGCTTAGGAATATGGCTACACTTTAGTTATTCATACCAACAGCTAATTCATAGATTAACATAACCAAAAATGCTAATGTTTCCGATCTGTACCAATATGGACAGAAAACTGACAAGAACTTCAAAAATGCGTAACTGGAGTTCTAGGGACCCAACAAGGCTGAGCCTTAACTTTATGTAAAGCTTATTAAGTTTTCCATAATTTTCCTATTATCTTATTAGGATGATTATACAGCTAACAAGGTTAATCAACACAAAGAAGACATTTCTGCCCAGATTTGGACAGATTCTGTCATTCCACTTTGTAAGCTCACAACTAGAGATTTATACCATCAAAAGTAGTGATCTTTAGCATTTTGGAAAGCTTGGAAAAAGTACTACACTTCCTCTAATATTTCCAAGACATGATTCCATAAGTACATAGGTCAAATAAAGCAAACATTCAGATCTGTTCTGAACATAAGCAAAACCTGACAGTAAACTTCTAAAATTCATAACTCCCAAACCATAAGACCTAGGGTCATGAAATTTTAGTACAAGCTAGAAAAGTAAGTTGGCTACAACTTTGGTATTCTCTATAACTACAGAAAACACCATTATGATCATGAAAGCATCACTACAACAGAAACCATTCTAGCAGCCAACGTTCAACAAGCAAAACAAGGCTTGCCTTTGTTCTACTTAACAAGAGAGCACACAAACATGTTATTCTAGTAGCTCTAAACATTGTTACCTTAGACCAACACTAATCTAATTCATTCATGAGAATCCATAATTACTGAAATATGGTCTAAAGTATTTACAAATGCTTGTATGAACAACACATGCACCACTTGGCTCAACTAGAGGACATCTCTATGTTCCGGCATGTAACCACACTTATGTATAGCAAAGCTAAGCACACACTATCTTCTAGCACTCCCTATTTAAGCAACATGGAACAAGGCATTCATGTCTAACTCCACACAAGAAACATAGCGTAACATATTAATCACAAGTTACTTATCATTTGAACAAGGGTGAGAGGAGCATAGCTATGCATAAAGCAACAATCATGATAATGCATGCTTCGTCCTATTCGTCCTCACAAGATTGCCAACCTAAGGTGGCAATCACGTTCTATGTCGGTGGCATAACACGCACTCTCTCGATATATAGCTAGTCATCAGCTACATTCGACTTACGCATTCGTGGTTAGCGTACCTGCAGAAAAGTTTCATTGCAGCCCAACATTTCCCCAATTATAGCACACAATAAAAGCAGAGAAGTAAAATTCTAAGTACTCCCATGTACATATACCCCTGTACATATACATGTAGCACCAAAACTACCCGGACCATCAATCACCCACAATTAAGTACCTTCATATATACATGTGTGTAACATGTAAATAATCCAGTAACCAAAACTAGCTCTCCCCTAGACCGTAGTTTGTACGGTCATGCTCTCACAACTCACACTTACCTGAGCGTAGGTGCGATGTTGCATAAAAGTAAACTAGCGACATATATGACTATCTCATATATGAAGGCTACCACCAATCTAACACACCGGGTAGCATAGTGTGGGAAAGTCATCACACATACATACCTTGGCTTGGGCGTAGATGCATAAATGAAAACCCCCAAGTTAGTACTTATATAAGCCACCTAATAATCCTTATATGGGCATAAGGAAATTGACCACTGGCATACTTAGGTTTAAAATTTAGATTTGACAAACCTATATATAGCTATAAGTTGATAAAACTGATTTTATAAAACAAAACCTTTGTTTTAAATACACATACGACAAGTTTAATGTTGAATCTCGCTCCGATACCAGCTGTAACGGAACCGTCCAAATTATAAGAGCACAAGTATAAAAACAATCACCGAAGTGATCAAATTCTCACACTTGAGCCCATATAACTCCGGTAGTCCAATGAAATCACGAGGGATTTCAAACCAACCAACATACAAGCCAAGATCGTAGTGATTCAACATAACAAGTCACATGTTACATCTATTTCACAAGTAATCCAGATATACATCGGAGTTCAACATAATTATTACAACTTAAGTGAAAAAAGTAGCGGAAGCAAAGTAATTTGAAACTAACAACACCCTTGTTTCAAATATATGCCAGTACCAAGGTCGATCTCCAACAAAAGCATTAGAGAGAAGATAACTCAGAAGGATCATGCCCGTGATCACACTCTGCCTCTACGGCAGGAGCCAACCACTCTTGCAGCCGTCATGATACATCACAACCTGCAACAAGTGGGGATAAAACCCTGAGTACGACAATGTACTCAGCTAGACTTACCCGTCATAAACCAGAAATAAGGTGACACCAAGGATCATGCAAGGCTGATATAAAGTGGGCTAGCTTGACAACATTTTGCATAAAAGCTTATTATGAATAAGTAATCATTAATGCTTAAGCATCAAGTTAATTATCATTACCCTGTCATCTATATTAAAACCTATACTAGAGCACTCACTTTATTAGGAGCAAACAATATTAACCATAGCAGGTATAAATTGAGGCAACCTTTCCATCGTTATCCAATTAACCATCCGTTCAATTTAATGGAATCTACGTTGCCGCTGCTCAAGTCAAGTGCTCACTAACCGGGAGCGACGGCGATTCGAATCGAATTCCTATCCAGCTGGAGGGGTATTTCTAACACTCACCGAGACGCGCCTGGCGAGGGCTGCTCAGGTCATCTTTCATACAGTTCAGGAATCACGGGTCCGAATGATGTCGCGACCCCAAGGGCGACACTCTGCCAGGTGATAGGGACTCTAACCCCCCCTTGGTCTCACGCCAATGTCCCCAAGCACATCCTTTCTCTCCTCCAAGAAGCAACCTACCATTCGATTCCCGGCCTGAACCATACTACTCGACTTCGCGGTCGGAACGACTTATCCGGCCAACTAAGTGTTAGACTGCGTTCAACATGACTCAAGGACGTACAGCGAATCGGTCCTTAAACGACTCAGACGGGGATAGATCGACACCCAAGACCTCCATGCCTTGTTGCTTCACTATCGTCATCCCGCCCGGTCTCATTTCATTTTATTAACACATGGTTCCATTCCACGATAGCAATATAGCCAACCGTGCCATATATGAATATCCCTATATCTCGCAGGTGACAGGAAATCACCTGACTTCTACCGCTTAAAGCAGGGCTAAGCATCTATTCGATCCTAGTCTATGTAGGATTCAGGGATTCATATATCTGGACAAGGAATGATATAATGCAGCAAGGTTTTCAACCAACTCCTACCACTTAATGCAACAATACTTATAACATATATATAATTAATTGCTTTGAAGATAGGAGGCTTATAATGCTCCGGGGCTTGCCTGGGATCTAGCACAAATGACGAAATGTCAGTTCAGTTAGCTTTCTCCGGTTCGGCTAGCATCTCCAGTCCTGGTGCCTACTCCGGTCAGTCCTTCCATCTTCTAGACTTGTCCATCGTACACCGTCTTTTGGTTCGGCCCGACATCGCGTGCTTCACCTTCTCATGCCCGTCATCTAGTGCACCTATACGATATGCAATAATGCAATGCCTGAATGTATAGAAAGAGCAACAAATGGTGCATTACAAAAGAAAGGAAAACAAGACGGCATACGCTTGCAGCAACATGATTTAGCAACATAGGTGAAACAAGGTTTAACTATGTTAAGCTATTAACAACAAGTTGGAGGTCATGCAGCAAGTTATCTGAGCACAAGTTTAACATTAATTAAATCATCACAAGGCATCCCTTTCACTGAAACAGGCTGCACTTAACATTATAGGAAAAACAACGATGTTGGTCAAGCTCAACTTAGTTTGTAGTGCCCAACAGGTCACACCTAGCACAACTGCAAGCTACTAGTTTAGTTATTTTGATTATCATGACTAGAGAAGCATATAGGAACAGCATATGAAAAGGTGATTATCACAGTTTGTATAGAACTTACACCACTTCATCATACCAAACAAATCAAAGGTGATTTACTACTTAACTGTAATCAAGCAATTCAATCGCGCTTAAGCTACTAAACAGGAGAATTACAGGCTGCACCAAGAGCCAAAGGCACACCGTTGAAATTAAGTAAATTTGAAGTGCTTTATCAACTTGATGTGAATATGCAGTAGAGCACGCTATGGTAGTTACACCAAGTACAGTCCCAGCAAGCAACAAGGCAATACTATAAGCAAGCATGTTCCAGCTTCACAAGAACATTGTTGGCCTCAGCAAGATCAACAAACCATAAAGAAAAGCCTTGACAAGATTAAATTTGCATGTGACCACTTAATAGTTTTATAAGCTGAACCTCTACACAACATGTTAAGTGTATTGAGTTAGCTCTATGCTAACCATTAAAATATTTGGATGGACCTAACACAGCAAGGATCCACAGAAGTAGAAACGAGCAAAGTTAACTTGATCTAGCATTAGCAACAATTTTGAAAACAGCCGTGTAAAAGAAGGACAATTGCTCCACCCTACAGTTTAATTAAGTCAACTTCTTAAACAGCAAAGCATAGTCTGTCTAAACCCAGAGAGAGCAATCTTAGCTGGAGTTTGAAAACTATAAACCATCTACAGCCCTACAGAAACCATGCTCTATTGAAGCTATACAAATAGGCAAATCATGCAATTACAAGATCTGAATTTCAGGACAGCAGCAGTACAGTCAAAAGAATAAATCATAGCCAGAGTTCTAGATCACGGAAAACTATGTTCTTTAATAATTTGGAAAGCTTATGAAAAACACTACAACTTCTTAGTTATCAACAGGAGCTAGTTTTTAAAGCTAACATGGTCGAATTACACAAAAGCTCAGAACTGTACAGCACACAGCAAAATCCTGACAGCAGATTTCAAAATTTCATAGCTCCCAAACTAGATAAAATAAAATCATGAAATTTTAGGACAACAATGATACTTAAATTATCTACAACTTTTATGTTGTCAAGTTCCACAGAAAATGTCATTCAAGTACACGAATTATTATCACAAGCAGAACTGTTCAAACTGAATTTTTTTAGCACACACTGCAAAAGTGATTTATGCATCCCTTTACTTGCCCCAAACCAAGCAGCACCTATTCAACTTATTTGCACCGCCAAAACCACTCCTATCCACAAGTTAGTCATGGCCTCTAGCAAGCATGAAGAATTAGTTTTGTTCATCAGCAAATAGGTTCAGAAAGGTATACATCGTAGCAACAAGGCAATCGACGTGCTACGTGATATTAACAAAGAGCTGCTAAAGTTCATCTTTCTTTACTGACTTTATATGGATTAGCCATGGATCAATATTGCACACATAAATAAATATTTCTGCACTTAAGGATTAACATGTATATTCCCCAAATTACAGTAATATCAAGATATGCACAAATACATCTGGGTAGGCAGTAACTCACTATGGACATGCATGTCTGATTGTAGACCACAATCAGAGGAGGAGCAGCTAGGAATATCGGAGGGGCGACGTGCTGCAGGTGCAGGGGCACCTATCTGAAGAAGGAACAGAGAGGCAAGGGTGCCCCTTGGGGTGCTGCCGCCAAGGATGCCATAGGGGACACCAGCACCTGCTGCTTGTGGAAAAAAAAGGCAGGGAAAAGGGGTGGCTCCTTGAGTCCTTGATGCTGCTGTTGGAAGAGAAGGGGGAGGAGAAGAGGCGTCACACCAGCAGGAACAAGAGGGGCGGCGCACTGCTTGGGAAGGAGCAAGAGAGGGCTGCTGCGTTTGCTGCTTACTGCTACAAGTGAGGAGATGGCGCCGGCAACAGGAAGGAGAGGGAGCAGGGCAGCGCCATGCTACTATACATGAGAAGAAGAGTAGGGCATCTGCTGCCAAATCCTTCACCCATCTCGATCTCCCTCAGAAAGCTATGCATGAGTGGATTATTTGGATGGATTGGAAGCTAGGATCTCGAGCAAGGCCATGGCGTAACATGCATGGCTTGATTCAGGAGTTTCTGGCTGGGATTTTGGAGAAGAAGAGGAGGAGCTGGAGTTGGGGCAAAGGGAGGAAGGAGCTGGCTGCTGGTTCCTGTGGGAGAGAAAGTGAAGTGAGAGCTGAGAGAGTGGTGTGCGTGTGTTATATGTTCTCCATTTTCTTTTATTTTGTTTCTTCTTTTTTTTTCAGCAAAAGCACAAATAAATAAATCATCTATTTATAATATGTTATTAACTCTTTTTGTCTAAAAGCTACAGCAAGCACAAAAACATTGCACATGCATAGTTCCATATGTTTCACTAGTGCATCACATATGTTCCATGCTCATATATGAACAAATGACGCTTAGGCTCATGCAATGCAAGTGCCAAAATACAAGCCTAACACCTAGAGTGTTACACCCACTAGGTGTCTTGGTTACTAAAACACAACCCTTAAGCATATACCTTTGCCTTGATCACGTAGGGTTGCGTCCAAATCCAAGTGTGGCCATCATGATCACCATGTCCATCTTGCCACCAACCTTGGAATGTACTAATCCTCATATGCTACGTACAACTTAGGCATAGGATTAGTACTTAGGCATTGTCACTAATTACCAACACCAAACATAGGACTTTCAGCTACTTGGAGCACGACCTCCTAGACAATGCCTGACCAGGCAACAGGCGTCCGAAATGAACGTGTGGAGGCGCTGCCTAGCCCAGGTAGTAGTCGTCCGCCACTGTCAACGAAACAACCCCGATGATTTCACCATACTAGGGACGGAGCCAACGGTAGGGCAGCCAGGGCTAGAGCCCCCTACCAATGGTGAGTTCATGGAGCCCCGCCTACAAATTTCCGCCATTGTTGTCTTGAGAAGAAAGGCTGGACGTCTGAGATACGTGTTTAGCCCCTGCTAATATTTTTTCTGGCTTCGTCACTGCACCATACCAGTGCAAAACCCTAGTTGCAACTTGTCACTTTCGGACTTTGACAACATAAATGAAAACAAAATTTTTAAGTCTAGAAAGAAATGAAGAACTTGGCCAATTAGTTGATTAGAGGTCGTTGCTTTAGATATTTTCACCAAAAGTGAATGGAGGAGCAATAAAACAAGACTTTGCTTCTTCTTTTTTTCCTTCTTGGTTCTTTTTCCCTTTTTTTTGATCAGATGGATTAGCAGAAAACCATGTAAGAACCTGTAATATTTATGATGCATAAAAAGAAAACAAATGAAGAATAAAAACATGATTACATTGGATATTCATATTTCCAAACACTTGTCCAACCTAATGGCTATATCCCTAGAATACTTAAGGTATAAAATTGTCTATATATAGTTAGATCATGCTATGTAACTACAATCCAAGTGGCAATCATGTCCAACCTTTTGTTTCCTTGAGACCATGTCTAGCCTTCGTCTTGAGTATTTGATTTGGCCCCTCCTCTTTTTCTCCCCCTAGCTCCTGACCTAAGGATCGGGACCGAGTTGGAGGTTCTGATTAACATTTTTCTTTGGATAAAATTTTCAGGTCGAGGTTTTGGTTTTCGGTAGTAAGGTTTACTTCAAGCTAAGCCTTCATCCTGAGCTTTTGCACAAAGATATCCCTTTAATACATCTCTTATAGGATATTTTTTAACCCCTGCAAAATACAACATAGAAGGAGCTCAACTGCAACAAGCTGGGAGGGAGAGGGGCAAAAGGCTTTTTCCCAACTTAGGCACTGTTTGACATGGCTTCTTTTACTCTAGCAACTCTAGACAAGCCAGAGCTGGTAAATTGCCAGAAATACTAGCTTTACCTGCTCCTAGTTTATTTATAGAAGAGAGAAAAACAATTCCTTGCTACAATGCAAAATATTCCCTAGAAGTCGGAATTGTTTTGTGAGAAGAAACTCTTCCAAATAGAACCTTAATAACCACCTCTATCTAAGCATCCTGAACCCCTACCAAGGAACACGGTGCAAGCACGTTATCACACGATGTTCCACCTATCTATATGCATGTCGACATAATCGACATAATGGAATGTTGTTGCGGTGCTAAAAACAATAATTGAGTCTACAAAGAAATGGTGGGAAATTTTTATGAGAACGTCTAGGATATCCTTTTTTCTATATGATGCCTCGTGGTCGTGGGGATTAATACGAAAACTTTCGAACAAGACTTTAGTAAGATGTGGAAGTGCCCTTGCTATCGAGCAGTAGGAAAAGGAGAGCATATCACCAGGAGTTCGGTCAAAAGAAAGCGCAATGCATGAGTGCATTATTACCTACTACAATCCAGCTGGTACCTATGGAGCGGAACATCATCATGTATGCCAATCTTCTGAACCCACGTCATGCCTCAAATTGATTTTCAGCAACGGAGGTTTAGGTAGAGGCAGGTCAATCTATAGTCACCAAGCCGCCTCTAAAAATATATTTGTAAAGGTGGCTACTATTTTCAGCCATCTCCACAAATATCCCTAGTTTTAGAGGCGGCTCTATAAATCAATTTAGAATCACCTGTTCACTTGAACTTATCAGCCATGGTACAGTATTTTTCTCTCACAATAAATCAGCAAACAATACTTTTCAGTCTGGCTTATCAACCAAACGAACAAGTTGAATTACGGTGTGGTGCCATCAGCTAGTAGTAATTTCGAAATTCCACATCCATCCATAAATCCATCATTCTGCCTCCCGAACTGCCCTGGATAAGGAAAGCACAAAGAAAAGTGAAGCAATGCAACATCTATCTTGTCACCCATGCCACCCAGTGCTCCAGTCTTACTAGTCGCTGCTAATTTCCTCTTTATTCCAGCACACAGCACTAATCATGCAGGAAAGAATGCCACACCCACAGATTCGTCCACCACTGACGTCGAACCCTAGCTGGACTGTCAATTCCAGCACAAGAATCGATCGATCCATCTCCAGCCACTGTTCCTTTCTCCCTTTGCCATTGCTCTAGGTTTCAGTGGAGCGAATCGAATCACCGTGACAAATCCTCGAAGATCAAAAGGTGAACCCGAGTGCTGTGAAAAAAGGATCCAAATTTTCTCATCACTGGACCAGTGGACTGGAGACAGTAGCATCGACATTGAGCTTGCGGGGGGGGGGGGGGGGGCAGGGGCAAAGAAAGGGACCTTGTTGGCAACAACTTTTTATATATATATATATATATATATATATATATATATATATATATATATATATATATATATATATATATATATATATATATATATTTTGGTGCGAGTGCAGCATCGCATCGCCATCGCTAGGACCACACACACCTCAGATTCCCTCTAGCAGATGTGGCTTTCAGCTCACCTAATAATCTTATTGGGAGGAATTTCAGCAAATCATGCATGGTTCCAAATACTTACTAGTCCTGTGTCTGTGCGTGCCAAAATGATTGAACATTAAGATTTATGATGATGCACTGAGTAATATAATGTAGCATAGATTAATAATCAGGGTTACAGCTACAAGCTACAGAGGATAAGTATTATTAAGTGCACATGGTTCATACACCTAATCAGCTTGCCTGGTACTTAAACAAAACAGTTAGTCATGTTGCAATTCAGGCTGGAAATCGGATAGAAAATGCCAAGGCATCAAATCAAATATCATAAATAGGCTAGGAAGAACAGAATCTGAATTATTGCCGGTGGGAATTGGGTATGGAGATTTATTGCTGAAGGAAATCATATCTGATTGATGCTAGTTGGAGTGTCAAATTAAGTGTCGTTTGAGGCAATGCTGTACAGTAGCTATGTCTAGGAATGCGCTGTCATGTCTGTGTTAGTTTGGCCTTGATCAAAGATATTTTCATGTGCCCCGTACCCTATGTTAGGTCACTTGGCATGTTGGTTGATCCAAGGTCTTAGCAAAAGCAGTCCTCCTATGGCATTATATTGATAATCAAATCACCTATGTCAATAGATACATATGTAGGCGCAGCAAAGCTTGTCTTGTTTATATGCTGATTATAGAGTAGATTAATAGCTAGGCGGGTAGCTCGTCGACTCAACCAACTAAACCACTTGGGAATTGTTTATTTGACTATCAATCGATCAAGTACAAGCTGTTTGTTTGGCTCTAGAAAAAATCTCCAGGAGTGTCCATGTGAATTGGTAGATCCAAGGGGGTATATATATATATACTCCCTCCCTCTCTTTTATATATATATATATATATATATATATATATATATATATATATATATATATATATATATATCCTCTCTTGACCTGAGGTCTCACTCGGAGTCAGGAGTTGCTACAAGTACAAAGCAATGAAGTCTTGGACCAATATCCATTTCAACAGAGAATGATCTGCTTTGATAAAATTTATTACATCAGTCACTAAAGAAACTTGAAATCCTACAATTTTTCAGGCAGATTAGGCCTCCCTTGGATCGCATGAGAAACATAGAAAAATCATACCAATTGGATTCCTATAGAAATGGTTACTATTCACATTTGGTTCACATGATTGGGACAAAGGAATAAGGCCCCTTGGATTCCTATAGAAATACTGTAGTTACTATTCACTAGGCAGTGACGGAGGAATAATAAGCCCCCCTTTACAGCACATGACTAAAAAAATGTATGAAAGCACAAAAGTAGGATAGGAATACATATGCAAAACTTATACAAATAAAAACATAAAAAATTGTAGGAATATGTGTTCGATAAACTGAAAAAGAATACAGAAATGAGTGGATATATTCCTTCCTATAATGTTCCTATGAAATCAAACGGAAAGAAAACTTTCCTATGTTTCTACTGCAGGCGACCGCTCCAAACCAAAGGAGTAACTCAAGCCATAGGAACGAGAATCCTATATTTTTCTCTCTTTTCATGCAATCCAAAGAAAACGTAAAAATAAACTAAGTCATATGAAATCCATGTGCAGTGTCATCATAGACGTAGCTTTAAACGGTGATCGCCCCGTCCCTTCGCTTGTTCATGGCACTGTAGAGTACCTGCGACGTGTGCAGCGGCGGGGGGGCCAGGTCGGCACTGCCCATGCACGGTGCAGCGGCAGCAACGGCGCAGTGATTAAACACGGGCAGGGCAGGGAAGCAGGAGGCGCAGGGCGACGCAGGCAGCTCATTCCGTAGCAAAGCAATAGCATACTGTAGCGTAGCAATGCAGGAGTAGATTAATGCATTGATTGTGTAACAGTAATACGAGTGGTGCGCACGCGGGCGGTCGCCGGCCACGCGACACCTCGGGCCCGCCCGCGCCTGCCCACGCGCAGGACGTGTGGTGTGACGGGTGAGACTGACACTGAGCCGGGCCGGGCACGTAAGTATGCGTGCGTCGTCGTCCTTCCTAATCGGCTAAGGCAGTGTTTAGATCCTTTGAAATTTCTAAAAATTTTATAAGATTTTTCGTCACATTGAATTTTTAGATATATACATAAAGCATTGAATATAGATAAAAAAATAACTAATTGCACAGTTTATCTGTAAATGTCGAGACGAATCTTTTGAGCCTAGTTAGTCCATGATTGGATAAATTTTACCAAATAACAATGAAAACTGCTACAGTAACTTTACACCAACTTTTACCCCATCTAAACACTACCTAATCCTGATCCACCACCACCTGGGCGTGTCGCCGTGCGCCCGTGCGCGCCGTGGCCACGGCGTGTCCCGCAGGCCGCAGCCAACAAGAGCCCTCTCCTGCTTCGTCTGTCAACGCAATACCTACCACTAAAAGTTGTTAGTACCGAGTACCGACGTCCTAAGTAGAATCATTTTTTTCCTACGAGAATGGTAAATGATGTTCGTGAGGTGCTCTGGAGCAATCAAACACTTGATTTTCCAGACATCCGATCAGCGCACAATTAAAGCTCTTGTTGTCTGAGGTTAGGATTTTGTGTTGGCTGGGCTCTCTCTTCTCTCGCTCCGGCGGGCTTTGAAGGAAAACGCGGAGAGAAAGACCGGGCCAATGTTGGTGGCCAGCGCGAGGGCAATGGCGATGGAGGTAGGGGGTGCAACAGTGGTGGCACCGCGTGATGGGGCGGTGGAAGAAGACGGTTGGACTGGGCAAGATCAGGGCAGTCACGATGATGCCTTGACGAAGCTGGGTTAGCATGGCGGTGGGGGATGGAGGTGGATTATTAGGCTGCGAGGAGCCGCTCGAGATGAGTTAGGCGTGCATGGCGGCGTGTTTCACGTGAAACACTATGGATAAGCGGAGGTACAAGGAGACTATAGAGGTACACAAACACTTGGTAGAAGAAAAGAGACCGACCATTTGATATGCATCCAATGGCTGGAAATAAATCAAATGGCCAGGTAATCTAAAACACTCACTTATCGGGTAGATAGCTTCTTTTTTTCTAAAACAGGAGCACAGTTGCAAAAAAAATTATATATTTGATTTGTAGTTGTAAAGTTTTAGGCCCACAATATTTATTTCGATTACTTTAATCATTTTTTTTACATCTTGAGTGGAATTCTTGACATCATTTTCAGTTTCTCCTTGACTTTAACTAGTATTTCGTCACAATAGAATATCTTGAAAAGTGATTTATATCTATTCTTATAAAGTAGTATTTAAGAACGCAATATTATGGAATTCTGTCTAGGATCAAATATTATAAAATTTAGAATAGGATCAGTACCGTTTGCCTCTGAGGGAGAAACTGGCGTAAACTCCATTTTGGCGTCTTCCGCACAAGCCGCAGAGAGGCAGAGAATCTATTGTTTAGATGGCAAACTTTGGAGGCAAAGTTTGCATAGTAAGTGTCCCGTCACACTGTAGCAATTTTATTTTTATTTGATAATAATTGTCCAAATATTGATTAATTAGACTTAAAATGTTCGTCTCGTAAAGTACAACAAAACTGTATAATTAGTTTTTAATTTTATCTATATTTAGTACTCCATATATGTACCGGTATTTTGATGTGACGGGGAATAGGAATTCTGTATAGTGAATTTGAGAGGCAAACTTTGGAATCTAAACAAGGCCGTAGGCCATGTGTACAGGAATTACGGCAGCTGCAGCCCGACCTACCCTACCTGGGCAGTGGCAGTGCAGTCCATCTTTTGATCCAGATTTGGATTGGATTAGGCGCCCAAATCGAACATTAACCAAAATTATAAAAAGTTGGGGACCCCCGTCCGATCCACCGAGTTTTTCTTTGGTTTACTACAGGGAACCTCCAGAATGGGCGTGCATAAAGATTTGCCACTTGCGGCTGTTTCCCTTACCTTGCAACAACCGGCACCTGCGCTGGGTGCCTTGCACAGTACAACCACCTTGGATTTTTCTTCCATTTATTTTTATCAAGAGAGGTTGGAGAATATTATTTTTTCTTTCAGAGCATATGACAGGCGACAGTTGAACAACCTAGAGCCTGTTTAGTTGAGGAGAATACCAAAAAAGAGAACCCAAAAAGTGCTACAGTACCTGTCACATCAAATCTTGCGGCACATGCATGGAGTACTAAATGTAGACGAAAGAAAAAACTAATTACACAGTTTAGTTGTAGATCACGAGACAAATCTTTTGAGCCTAATTAGTCCATGATTAGACACAAATTGTCAAATAAAAACGAAAAGTGCTACAGTAGCCGAACCCAAACTTTTTCACCAACTAAACAACCCCCTAATCTGGAATTCGGACGAAATTGCATCTTCTCCTCCAAACGCCCAATTGGCCTCTATAATTGATAGACAGTATCTCATGGGCAGCCAGGCAGGGTTTGTTAGGCATCAAGTTAGCATTGCGTGCACAACAGTTGAACCAGAAGATGTCCTTCCATTCAATCAACATCCCCCAAGCTAAGTCTGCAAATTGCAAGCTAAAAGTCAAGAGAAATGTAGCCTCTTCCGGTTAAAAACCAAAGAAATACTCCAAGGACAGGCTAGTTTTTCTTGTCCAGGTAAACTCAGTCTGTAATTTGTGCGGTGCTGAGAATCCGAGAGCGTGCAAGCTTTCACAGGCGTCAACTGGCAATTTTCACTGGGATTTTAGTATGTAATAATATCAAATCATATCATGGCAAGTTCCATGACTACACAACACAAACATCATTACCAAAAGTGGATGCTAATCCGATATTTTCTTTTACTTCTCTTCCTACAACTAGCACTACACCACTACATACCTCTCGCCTCCATTTCGCGCAGTACTAATAACCTCTCTCACATCGCAGTCCAAAATACGTAGCACCCCAAAAAAGTTACGGTAAATTTGAAGAGATTTATAGCTTTTGCAGCTAGACCCTCCTCCAAGACAAAAATTGCAAGAGCGTCCTGTCGTCACGCGGCGGTTCCCGGTCCCTCCCCGTCGTCCTCCTCCTCGCCCGCCGCGGCGGCGTCGGCCGGCGGCACCTCGCGGTCGTAGGGGGAGAGCCACTTGGCGCGCATGTACTCGGGCTTACGCCAGGGCGGGAGGTGGAGGCCGCGCTTCTTGAGGCTGGCGCGGGCGGCGTCAGCGGCGGCGGCGACGAGGAGGCGGAGCCTGTCGTCCTTGCCCACGAACACCGGCGGCAGGCGCTGCAGCAGGGCGCGGTACGCCTTGGTGGGGCGCGCCACCTCGAACGCCGACCGGAAGTCCGCGTCCACCAGGACGCGCTCGCGCGCGCAGCGGTCGGACGCCGCCGGGAGGAGCACGTCGATGTACGCGTGCTCGCCCGCCGGGTGCGACGGGGACTTGTCCCAGCGGGAGACGCAGACGGCGGCGTCGTGCCCCGCGGCGCGGAGCGACGAGGCCACCAGGCGGAGGAGGTCGCGCCGCCGCGCCCCCGCCGCGCGGTGCCGCTCCAGGTGCGCGCACACGTCGGCGAGGAGGTTGCGTTCACGAAGCGTAGCGCAGTGGACGAGGCCCTGATCGACCACGGCGGCGCGAGCGACACGGTTACAAGAAGAGAATCAGGTGTGTGTTTGGGGGGATCAAGCAAACAAGCAAATCATGTCGCTACTACCTTGATCGTCTCGGCGACGTCGGAGGCCGCCGCCGCCGCCGCTTCGTCGTCCTCGTCGTCGTCAGAATTATCGCCTCCGTGGAAGCAGTTGCAGTACCGGCCCCCGTGGCCCGCCTTCTCGCCGCCGACGCCGTCCTCCATGAAGCTGCGCACCATGCCGTCCAGGCACACGGAGCTCGGCTCCGCCTCATCCTTCTCCCCCGCCCCCGCCGACGGCAGACGATCCGCTGGCGAGATCCGCAGGAGCTGGCGATCGAACAGCCGCTTCAGCATCGACCTCGCCGGCGCCGTGGGCGGATCGATCGCAGCGGCCCTCATATCCCAACGCAAAGAAATGAGCGGCACGAGTCGTATCACCACGGGAAGCGATCTTGTGAGGGGATGGCGGCGGTTGCCTGAGACATGGCCTCGTCGGGCTGCTGCGGCTCGGCCCTTGGATGATTCGATTCGATCGCAGCGGTTTTTTGATCTTTTCGATCGGCTCGATTTTTTTTAGGTGCGAATGAATTCCGGGGGCGGGGGAGGAGGACGAAGGGGGGGAGGGGACCGATTTTAAAGCAGCGGAGGATGCTTACGTGGACAGTTCGATGGCGTGGCGGACAACGTGTTGTTCTTATCCGCATGCTGTCCGAGGTGGCACTAGACTTGTAGGCCCTTTCTCTGTGCACCCTGTGTCCGATCCAAGCAGCGGTTCGTTTTGGACTAGGGAAACTATAGCATCTCAAGTAACTCAAATCAAATATTTCTTCTGTTATTTTAAATAAATACCTATTCTGTCAATATTGATAAGGTCTTATGGTAACATGAAAGAAAACATTGGCCGTGTTCGGCTGGTCTGAAAATCCAGTGGGAACATTGTTCCGGCTGATTTGTGATGAGAGAAAAATATTGTTCAGACTGAAAAAACAAGCTGAAAAATACGGATCGTAAGACAAGCGAACAGAGTCATTGTAAACTGTTCTTCACGACCAATGCAATAATACCATTTTCATCTACTGGTAACTTAGCTAACGAATTGGTTACTTCTAAAGTGTACTATATCCATTAAACATAACAACATTGTATACCTATTGAAATATTTCTACTCCTGACTCTTAATTAGGCTAAGTTTAAAACCCAGTGATGAATGATCTTCAAGAACCTTTGTGATATAAGAAAGTGGGCCTATGTATAATGATAAAATATATTTGTAATAGTTAACTAATGTATGAGTGAGTTGATAGATGGACTATAAATGCCAACATTAGGCTAAATTATTAGCCATTCTCTTAATAAAGATGAGTAGTTGCATCACTCTAGTATTTAATAGGGCCATTGATGATCATTTCATGTTTATACTACAATGTTAAAGTTAATTTGCCTCGACAAGAATCAATGCGAAGGTCATGTGGGATGAAAATCAAGTCTTGTAATTAGGTGAGATAATTCTATGAGAAATACTCCCTCAATCTATCCATGAATGTAGAACTCGTTTAGAAGATGCCCTTGGTCCAATTGCCTTGTCAAAGAGGTGCATATGTTCTGCAAATGCGTCTTTTGGTTGGAACCTTATTGCGACATGGGGAGGCGTCTAGACCTAGCGTATGAAATCGATCGCCTTGTACCACGTCTCATTCTCTAGTAGAACTCTAATGATGTGTCTTTAATCAAATAGTAACATGGAGTCAACAGTTTTACTAGGTAATTGATCTAAGCCTTGAACCAAACAACCCCGTCATGCAAGGTGTATTTTGTTTGGAGAATTTCGAAAATTACAAATTTTTGCCACAAATATTATATTATTAAATAGATTAATATTCGAAACACTCGTAAGAAAATATTTCTACTGTACTAAAATTCTGTGAGAAATACTCACTCTCTGAATGTATCTAGACAGGTGCTTATCTATGTACATAGCCAGAAGTTAGTTTACTTCAGGATGGACGGATACCGATTCTCACAGCTTGAAAATGATGGAAAAGAAGTCAATAGTCATAACCTACTTTTGGTTACTTTGTCATTCTAACTAAAGTACTCTCTCTCTCTCGTTGGACGCTTGGCCACTAAAATTTTGAAATCCAACCAAGTTTCGATATGATGATGTTCCTTGTGTTTGATAGAGCAAGCAAGTACTACGTACGTAATGTTGGTTGGGTTTGTACCGATACAACTAGAGTAAAATTTGAAAAGCGGATTCATATTCATACCGAGATCCTCGTGAATTGTGCGGTGAATACCAGAGAGAGACAACGGCAACGGAAGACACGGAGGAAATCTGTGTACTACAGGAAAACGAATTCACTGCTACTGTTACTGAGTACAATATAGGTAATGCAGTACACAAAAAGATTTGTAAAAATATCAAGGCTAAAGTTTAGCCCTGCAGTTTTAGCCGTCCTTTGTGATTCATGGGTTAGCCCTCCATGGTGGGTTAAATAGGGCTAAAAATGGCCCCCCTCATGGCAAAAGACACATATTTCCCTCACCTATCCCTATGTATGGCTATGTATGGGTATTAATCAGGGGAAATGGATCAGGGTACATGGCTACTTTTTAGCCCCTGGATCCAAACAGCCCTATGGGCTAAACTTTAGCCCCTTCATTCTAAAGGCTAATCTTTAGCCCTGGGCTAAACTTTAGCCTCATGGATCCAAACAGGGCCTTAGCAGGAGTACTCCTGAAGTCATTTAGTTCGAGGACCAAGTTGGATAGGATATGGTGATGCATGAATATTGGGATAAGTATATACATGATGCACGTTTGGTTGGATGCATGGATGAGATAGGCCATTTTTCTGTTTGTTTGGATGGACGAAAGTGGATGGAATGAGAATAGTTGACTAAATATATCTATTATTTAAAAACAATAACAACTAATTAGATGGTAATATATGTGCACTAATACTATTTTTGTCGTGATATAATCACTAATTTAAAATAAAATATGTTAATTAGCACCACTTGCCGGTGTTCTAGAATAGGGGGTGTCTAGAGATGGGACAAGTGAATGATGCTACGCGTCAGAGCCTCCGATGATGTGTAAGGTGGACACAAGGTTTATACTGGTTCGGGCTGAACGTCCCTACTTCCAGTGCTCGTTGTTGCTCGTGTTGCTTTGTACCGAAGTACTTATAGTAGGGGGATACAAGCTGATCGAGAGAGGGATGGCTCCTAGGTCTCTGTGTGTGGGTGTGTTCGAGTGTTTGAGTGTATGCTTAGTACATTGCTGTTGCTGGATGCTGTCCAACCTTCTCTTGTTAAGAGTCCCTCTCCTTTTATAGTATGCAAAGGGAGGGGTTGGGTTACAGTATCTAGATATACGAAAATAGAAAGAAAAGGCCATAAGACGCTCCCTATTCCTAGCTTTCCTCTTAGTTCATGCATTTGCACAGTTGTCGTGGTGGTGGTGGCATGCTGTGGCTGTAGATGTATCACCGTTGATGCGGCGAGGCCATACCCTAACACGGCGTCATGATGAAGATTTCGTGGTCCTCAAGCTGCGCCGGCGAAAAGGTGGGGGCCTGGACGACCGTTGCTCCCCGTCCCGTTGAGGTGGACGTGGTAGGGTGCGGCGTAGTGTAGCTTCTCCCTGTTACTGCCGTGAGGGGCGAGAAAGAACCGTGGAAGCCTTGACCGGATTATGAATCAGGTGTTACAAGTTCCCAGGCAATCCTGCACGACGCGGCGAGCTCCTGTTCCTTAGCAGGAAAAGGTAGGGGCTTGTGCGTGCCCGTGGCAATGTGTTACAGTAGGGGGTGTAACATCCCGGTCCAGGGCTTAACATAATTAATATGATACTCATACCAACAAGTTGCAAGTTTTTTCGGAAGCCCATCCCCAAAGAACTCTGAGTTTAAGCGTGCTTGGCCTAGAGCAATTTCAGGATGGGTGACCGACCGGGAAGTCATTCCCGGGTGCGCACGAGTGAGGACAAAGTGCGCAGAAAAGACTTGTGTGGGTCTGTGAGGGCAGTCTATGTCCTAGAAAAGCTACCAGATGTAAGCGGGCCTGGCCTCGTAGAGGCAGGTCGTTACAGAATGGTATCAGAGCCGACTATTGTGGTTTTACGAGCACGTGTGTCGCAGTTGCGTAGGCATGATGCGCATGGCTGGAGTGGACCTAGAGTGGTCACACAGCATGGCACATGCGCTGGCACTGGACACACGGACATGGCCAAGAGGGGACGTTCCTGGCTTGGGATTGACCGACGAGGACGTTGGTCTCTTAAGGGGGTGAGGATGTAACATCCCGGCTCAAGGCTTAACAGGATTAATAGGATACTCATACCAACAAGTTACAACTTCTTTTCTAGAAGTCCATCTCCAAAGAACTCTGAGGTTAAGCGTGCTTGGCGTAGAGCAATTTCAGGATGGGTGACCAACCGAGAAGTCATTCCCGGGTGCGCACCAGTGAGGACAAAGTGCGTAGAAAAGACTTGTGTGGGTCTGTGAGGACAGTCTATGTCCTAAAAAAGCTGCCAGATGTAAGCGGGCTTAGCCTCGTAGAGGCAGGACGTTACAGGGGGGTCGAGCGAAGCAGTAGTGTAAGGTCCAAATGGCTAGAGGGGGGTGAATAGCGTATTTAAAACTCTACAAGCTTCACTAAACAACCACGTTAGTATAAAAGATGGCTAAGCTAATTCTAGCACTAGCTCAACTACACTATGCAAGCGACCTATACAATACTAGTGAAGCAAGGCTCTGATCTCTAATACACACCAACAAGACTAAGTCACTAAGCTACTTACTCCTATGTGATAAAGGCTACACTAAGCAAACTAAACTAGGACTAGTACAAGAAAGTAAGGAGCAAGTAACTTGATTCTTATACCAAAGAGGTAGAGAAGTAATGCACTCGAAGAGTCAATCACAATGATCAACCATAAGAGAAATCCTCGGCAAAGAGATGACACAAGATTTTTACCGAGGTTCACTTGTTTCCCGGCAAGCTACTCCTCGTTGTGGCGATGCACCCACTTGTCGGTTCGCGAGCTAATCGACTATCAAGAGTCGAGCCCTCGGCGGACGCCGCACAACCGCACACAAGATGGGGATCCTCCAAGCCATGAGCTCCACTAGAGTATCCAATTTGCGAACTCCCGCGTGGAAGGATCAAGAACCCCTTACAACACTTGATGAGGGCTCCAACAATCTTCAATTGCGAGCTCAATCACCTCCGCTGATCCAAGCCATCTACCGTGTCGGAAAACACGAAAGAGTAACAAGAAATCCGCAGCAACTCGAAGATCAAGTGCCTCTAGAATGCAACTCTCAAGCAATGCACTTGAATCTCACTCAAGATGTGCAACCAAGCAAAGAGATGAGTGGAGGGGTTGTTCTCTAGCTCAAAGGATGTCTCTAGGTCTCAAAATGTGCAAGAGTTGCCCTCAAACCCTGGACATCTTCTATTTATAGCGAAGGGGTACGCAGTTAGCCGTTACCGGACGACTCAGTGCAAATCGTGCTGACCGGACGCACCGGTCACGGTGACCGGACGCGTCCGGTCACTACGGGACAAGCGTGAACAGTGCGCGTCAGAAGTTACCATTGCCGTGACCGGACGCGCTCAAACGTTTGACCGGACGCGCTGCACCTGGCGTCCGGTCGGAGTCCAGTAAGCTCCCACAGCAACCAGACGCGTCCGATCGCACGTGACCGGACGCGCTGAGCGTCCGGTCGGCTCTACGACCGGCACTGTCCCCCTGGCTGCCTGACCGGACGCTCCGGTTCCGTGATGGACCAGACGCGCCGGTTGCAAACCCTAGCACCTGCGCCTAACAGCTGCTGAGAACTGATCGGACGCGTCCGGTCAAACCGAGAGCTCGTCCGGTGCAGCGTCCGGTCACCACAGTGACCTCCATTCGCCTCTGTTTCTTTTCCGACTTTCGACGCAGTAGAAAATAGGCGTTTCACTTCCCAAAAAGCACAGAATCCCGCCTCGCAAGCTCGGTGGGAGGGAGAGAGGAACCCAAACCCCTCTCTACCGCTTAAACTCTACCGCTTTCGCAAATGTGCTAACACCACCAAGTGTACCACCATGTGTATGTGTGTTAGCTTTTTCACAATCATTTTTCAAGGCGTTATGTTAGCTCTCTACTAGATCCTAATGCATATGCTCAAGACATTGATCTAGTGGCACTTGATTCCCGAGCTAACCGTGATTGCCCCTCTTGATAGTTGGCTATGTATCCTAAACTAGATCAATCACTTCTCTACTCATCTTAGACCGGCAAAAGGAAAACCCTATGGTTATACCTTTGCCTTGCGCTCTTAGATCCTTCTCTTCCACTTGATCATCATGTCCATCATATTATGTGCATCTCCACCATGATCTTGCTCATCATTTCATGCACCAAATCATGTGGTCTTGTGGCCATCTCTCCATACCATTTCCATCTCCATCACATGTTGCTTATGCCTAGCTTAATCACACTTGATGCAATAGCATTAGCAACTTGGTGTCATTAATTACCAAAACTAAACTTGGGCTTTCAATCTCCCCCTTTTTGGTAATTGATGACAACCATCACAAAGATATGAAATGAAATCAATTTTCAATTTTGATAGTATTAGCTCCCCCTACATATGTGCTTCCATGAGTTTGGTTCAATTGTGCACATATGTATGGATTTGAACTTTGGGAGAATTACTACTATCAAATTGATGCTAAGGTATATAGAATGGACCTTTGAAGCGTGATACCAATCGGAGTTGCCTTTATATACCATCCTTAGCATCGATGTTGAAAGCATCTAGGCCCCAAGGTTTGGTTTCGGCAATTGATGACAACGCTTTATTACCATGACTAACGTGTGTTTTGCAGAAACGTTGGTAAGTTAGGTCATGGAGGTTATAACTACTTTGGGCACCATGGTATTCGTGTCCCTTGATGGAAATCATTTCGGTTTTCAAAAGAGTGACGTCAAGATTAAGGACGGTTAGTTCCGGATGTCGAGGTGTTGAGACACATTCGGAATAGTCGTTAGGATCTTCGTTTTTCTCTTTTGGCCGTACTATAAAGGGGGGCATGAACGGGTAGCTTGACCAAGGCAAGTCCTATGTTTAGGTGTGGTGCACACTTGTTAAACTTGGCGCTAGGCAACCCTAGATTAGCTCAAAGTTCAGTTGGAAGCAACTTGGTTAAAGTTGCGACGCGTTTCGGAAAGTTTCGGGCTGTTTCCCACTGACCGGACGCGGTCTTCGGCAGCACCGGACGCGTCCGGTCAGTACGTTACCGCGGCTAGGGTTTCGGCCCTGACCACCGGACACGGTCCTCGCGAGGACCGGACGCGGTGGTCAGTGGCTGACACGTGTCACTTTGAGGGAACACCCGTCGGACGCGACCTGGCTGTGATCGGCGCGTCCGGTCACAGTCTAGTAAGGTCCAGAGAGGACCGGACGCGTCCGGTCATCACCGATCGGACGCGGCCTCGCGTCCGGTGCTCTTCCAGTAAGGTCCAGAGAGGACCGGACGCGTCCGGTCATCACCGGTCGGACGCGGCCTCGCGTCCGGTGCTCTTACAGTAAGCTCCCTTGCACGATCGGACGCGTCCAGTTACCCCTAACCGGCGCGTCCGGTCGTTCAGTTAAAAATCGCGTTTTGACCATTACGGGCGACCGGCGCGTCCGGTCAGCCCGTGTCAGAACATAACGGTTCGTTTTCTTTGAGGGGTGTATAAATACATCCCCTCCACCTCTTTTAGAGGTCTCTTGCTCATTCAAACATCTGAGAAAACCCTTTAGAGTGCAAGGGAGTGCAAGAGCTCTAGTGAGGATAGAGATTTGAGAATCAAAGTTTGAGTTTCCTCACTAGTGATTAGAGAGTAGCAAGTGTGCATCCATCTCCTCATTTGGGCTCGTTGTGGTCAAGTGAGAGTTCTAGCTTGTTATTCTTGGTGATCGCCATCACCTAGACGGCTTGGTGGTGATTGGGAGTTTGGTGATCATCCGGTGGAGCTTGTGGATGACCCAACTCATGTTGTGAGCGGTTGTGGGTGATTCACCGTGACGGAGTGTCGAAGAATCAACCCATAGAGAGCACTTGATCCTTGCGCGGATCAAGGGGGAGCGACACCCTTGCGCGGGTGCTCCAACGAGGACTAGTGGGGAGTGGTGACTCTCCGATACCTCAGAAAAACATCGCCGTGTTCCTTGCCCTTTACATTCAAGCATTTACATTCTTGTATTTACTTTCATTGCTTGATTTACTTTCCTAGAATTGCCATGCTAGACTAGGATTGGAAATTAGGGTGCAAAACTTTTGTCGGTAGACTCACTAGGAACACAAGTAGGCACTAGGGGTGAATTCCGGCTTATAGGATTTAATTCTTGCAACTAATTTTTAGAAAAGCCCAATTCACCCCCCTCTTGGGCATCTTGATCCTTTCAATTGGTATCAGAGCCGTGTTGCTCCTAATTTAGGCTTTACCGCCTAGAGCAAGATGTCTAACGGGGAAGGACCACCTCCCACCTTTGAGGGGGATGATTTTCCATATTGGAAAATCCGCATGGAGGCGTATCTCGAAGCCATAGATGTCGGGTGCCTTAGAGCCGCAACCCAAGGGCTTCCCGCTATCAAGGATTCCGCAAACCCCATTGGTGACGAGGAGAAGTACGACCGGTGGAATGCAAAGGCCAAAAATGCACTCTACCGGGGCTTAGGCAAAGATATCTTCAATCGTGTGCGTAATGCAAAGAACGCTCATGACTTGTGGGAAAATCTTTGTGCTCTCCATGAGGGAACTAAGAGTGAGCGTGAGGAACGCTATCATATTGCTTTAAAGAAAATTAATTCTTTTGAGATGCTTCCCAAAGAAAGTGCTAATGACATGTACACTCGCTTGAATGTTCTTGTAGAGGACCTCAATGCTCTTGGGCTCACTCAAATGAGCCAATCGGATGTTGCAAGGAGGATCTTGAGTGTTCTTCCCGTTGAGAAGTATGGTCACATTGTCACCGTGCTTCATCAAAGTGATCTCTCCACCGCAACACCAACACAAGTATTGGGGAAGATCATGCTCAAGAGTGCTAGAACACAAGTTGTAAACACAAGTTGTAAACACAAGTTGTAAACACTCATCCAACCAAAGCTTTCATGTCAACCTCAAGAGTGCTAGAACTTCTACACATGGATTTGTTTGGGCCTACAACTTACAAGAGCTTGGGGGGTAATCTCTATTGTCTTGTGATAGTGGATGACTACTCAAGGTATACATGGACTTTCTTCCTTCATGACAAATCCGAAGTGGCAAGTTGCTTCAAGAAGTTTGCAAAGAGAGCTCAAAATGAATTTGAAGTCAAGATAAAGAAAATTAGAAGTGACAATGGCAAAGAGTTTGACAACACCAACATTGAAGCTTATTGTGATGAAATTGGAATCAAGCATGAGGTCTCTTCAACCTACACTCCTCAACAAAATGGTGTAGTTGAGAGAAAGAATCGGACTTTGATCACCCTTGCAAGAACAATGCTAGATGAGTACAACACTCCAGAAAAGTTTTGGGCTGAGGCAATCAACACCGCATGCTATGCTTCAAATCGCCTCTTCCTCCAAAAGTTTCTTGGCAAGACCCCCTATGAGTTGCTTAATGGGAAGAAGCCGGACGTCTCATTCTTCCAGGTGTTTGGTTGCAAATGCTACATCTACAAGAAGTGTCAACACCTAGGGAAATTTCAAAGACGTTGTGATATTGGTTTTCTTGTTGGTTACTCATCAAAGTCCAAAGCATATAGAGTATTTAACCATGCCACCGGTTTGGTTGAAGAAACATATGATGTGGAATTTGATGAATCTAACGGCTCCCAAGGAGCAATTGAGAATTGTGATGATGTAGGTGATGAACCCTTGAGGGAGGCCATGAAGAACATGCCCGTGGGAGACATCAAGCCAAAAGATGATGAAGACGATGTGCAAATCATTGATCCACCATCTTCATCACGTGTGCCTCAAGATGATGACAAGAATGAGAGAGTTGAAAATGAAGACACCTATATCTCTCATGAACAAGCCGAGGCACAAGCTCAAGATGTTGATGCTCCCCCTCCACCTCCTCAAGTGGTTGATAGAAGAAATTCACCTCTACTTCAAGCACATCCACAAGAACTCATCATAGGGAGTCCTACTAAGGGAGTGATGACTCGATCTCAAAAGCTTGCTTCTTTCGTTGAACATCACTCTTTTGTCTCTTGTGTTGAACCTAAGAATGTAGAAGAAGCTCTTCAAGATCCGGATTGGGTGAATGCCATGCATGAAGAATTGAACAACTTCACCCGCAATCAAGTGTGGACACTTGAAGAGCATCCTAAAGGTGCAAGAGTCATTGGAACCAAGTGGGTGTTCCGAAACAAGCAAGATGACCAAGGCATAGTAGTGAGGAACAAGGCAAGACTAGTTGCAAAGGGGTTCTCTCAAGTTGAAGGCCTTGATTTTGGAGAGACCTTTGCACCCGTTGCAAGACTTGAAGCCATTCGTATCCTCCTTGCATATGCATCACATCATGATATGAAACTATATCAAATGGATGTGAAAAGTGCATTCTTAAATGGCTTTATAAATGAACTAGTCTATGTCAATCAACCTCTCGGGTTTGAAGACCCTAGATATCCTAATCATGTTTATAGGTTGTCCAAGGCGCTATATGGGCTCAAGCAAGCCCCTAGAGCGTGGTATGAGCGCCTCCGAGACTTCCTCATTGAGAAGGGCTTCACCATTGGGAAGGTCGAGACCACACTATTCACCAAGAAGCTTAATGGGGAGATCTTCATTTGTCAAGTGTATGTTGATGATATCATCTTTGGGTCAACAAATGAAGATTATTGCAAGGAATTTGGTGAATTGATGTCGAAGGAGTTCGAGATGTCAATGATTGGTGAGCTCACATTCTTCCTTGGTTTTCAAGTCAAGCAAATGAGAGAAGGGATTTTCATCTCTCAAGAAAAGTATACCAAGGATCTTCTCAAAAGATTCAAGATGGAAGAATGCAAACCAATCAAGACCCCAATGCCATCAAATGGACATCTCGACCTAGATGAGGGAGGTAAACCGGTTGATCAAACTCTCTACCGTTCTATGATTGGTAGCTTGTTGTACCTTACCGCATCTAGGCCCGATATCATGTTTAGTGTGTGCATGTGTGCTCGCTTTCAAGCGTGCCCTAAAGAACCTCACTTAAGTGCCGTAAAAAGAATCCTAAGATATCTTAAGCACACCCCAAGCATTGGTCTTTGGTATCCCAAAGGAGCTAGATTCCAACTAGTTGGCTATTCCGATTCGGATTATGCCGGTTGCAAAATTGATAGAAAAAGCACATCCGGAGGGTGCCATTTGCTTGGGAGATCCTTAGTATCTTGGTCATCTAAAAAGCAAAATAGTGTGGCTTTGTCCACCGCCGAGGCGGAATACATTGCCGCGGGGGCTTGTTGTGCACAAATCTTATATATGAAACAAACCCTCCTAGACTATGGAATTGTTCTTGAAAAGGTGCCACTTTTATGTGACAATGAAAGTGCCGTTAAAATTGCTAACAATCCGGTACAACACTCTCGCACCAAGCACATTGATATCCGCCATCACTTTCTAAGAGATCACGTTGCTAAAAATGACATATCACTAGAAGGTGTACGAAGTGAAAACCAATTAGCGGATATCTTCACTAAACCTTTGGATGAGGCTACCTTTTGTAGGCTAAGAAGTGAACTTAATGTGCTTGATTCAAGTAACTTTAAAAGATGAGCGTGTGTTATCCCTTGCATTGCATTGTATTATATGTCTCGTTTATTTTATCGCAATGCATTTAGGGCTTGGCTAACACGGTTACGATAACCCTCCTTTGGAGGAGTGAAGAAGCCTAACCGTGGATCAAACTTGACAAGCAACCTAGCTTTACTTACTTGTATTGCATTGCATATGCATGGTTGTTTGTTTGTCGTTTCTTTTCGGTGTAGCTTTGAGCAACCTCTGTGTTCGTCCATGGATAGAGAGAGCTTTTTGATGCTCCTAATGGTCCAAAAACTCTATTGCATGGCCATACGTTGCTCCTCGGGTGTTTATTGCCTATTTTCCTAAAAATAATACTAGCCTAAGGCAAAATATGTTGAAAAATTTGAGGGTTTGAGTGAGGTCACTCATATCAGGTTCCAATTGGTATTTATTTGTGTCTCTTTGAATTGGAACTTGATTGGGAGAAGTCGCGTCGGAGTTTGGAACGAAGAACGGCGAAGAACAGCGACCGGACGCTGGACCGGACGCTGCATCGGACGCAGTGATGCTTCACCACCGCGTCCGGTCCCGGCGTCCACCAGCGCGTCCGGTCATCCAGAAGACCAACTCCAGACCTAGTGACCGGACGCTGCACCGGACGCGCCTGTGTTGACCACCGCGTCCGGTCCCGGCTACCACCACCGCGTCCGGTCATCTGCGATGAATTCCCGAGCTCTCAGCGACCGGACTCTGACCGCGTCCGGTCAGTCCACACTGGACGCGTCCGGTCACTCCAGGAGCTTACTGGAGTGTGACTGGACGCTGCACCACCGCGTCCGGTCATAACGACCACCGCGTCCGGTCATCACGCGTCGAGCGGATCTGAGCCTCTCATAAAACCCTTCGTTTTCAATCTGTTTTTCATCCGTACGCCAATCCGCCGCCGCAGCTCACCGATTCGCCGTTTCGCCGTACTCCGCCATGACCTCGCTGTCACCCTCGCCGCCGACGACTCCCCTGCCAAGCACCTGCCGCGCCGCGCCATCCTCTCCCTCTCTGCCCGCGCGCACGCTCACCGCACTTGCTCGAACCCGGCCAGCCGCTCGCCAACCGCGCGCCACCGCCGCCGCGCCCGCGCGCTCCACCTCGCCGCCGGCGAGCCGTCCACCGCCGAGGGCCGCACTAGCCACAGCTATAGCCCCTCCATCCGTGCCTAGCCACCCGTGCTCTCGATTTCCAAATCGCGGTCAAGCTATCTAGGGTTTGCCCTAACCCTGGCCTAGGGTTTGCACGAAACCCTAGTTTTTTTAGGTGACGACTTGCTCGTTTCTTCGTTCAAGTCTCGTCAATTCCTTTGTTAGGGCTAACCTTGACCATTATGATCCATTGACTATCTCGCTCGGTCGTTTCAGAGCTCGATCGTCGATCTCGGGGGTTCTCGCGACCTAGGTCACCGCTTCCTCTCACCGTCGTCTCGTCGATCCGAGGTAGCTTCGTATCTAATATGCTTGCTATCTCTAGGGCTTCGCACCTTTTAGTAATATATGTGCTTATAGTATATCCTTCTATTCCTTCCGTGCAGTGAGTCAGTCGGTGTGTCAGTGTCAGATCTGTTCGCTAAATCCGAGGCCAAGCCTGCGGATACGGATTGAGGCCAAGCCTCTCGAGTGTCAGTTCATCATCTCACAGAGGTTCTCAGTCAGTTGATCAGCATGGTGCGTTGCAAGAACGCCGGTGGTGCTCCTGGTGACGGGGACAACAGTCCTCCCCGCCGTGATGAGATTGCGCGTGGTAAGCGCATCAAGATGGCAGCCAGGAAGAAGAGGAGGACGCTTTCAGAGGCAGAGGTTGCTCAGGCCGTGGCAGACGCTGCAGAGCAGGCAGAGAGAGGTGGCAGACGCAGTGGCATACACATAGGCGAGCGTCGCTTTCACCTTGAAGGTCGACAGCTCGGCACTGAGGCCACTGAGGGTACCGAGGCTACTGGACCTTCCGAGCAGATGTCAGTAGATCCACCCACAGAACCGACAGAGGCTACAGAGGCTACACAGGCTACCGAGGCTCCACAGGCTACAGAGGACACAGAGGAGCAGCCAGCTCAGTCTCCACCACGTCGCCGCTCCACACGTGCTCGTACACAGGTGACACCTAGGCCAGAGGGCCAGCGTCGTGGAGCACGTCCTCCTCCCAGAGCTAGAGGGTCACCCCCGGTCGAGCACTTTGACCTGAGGGGTGCTTCAGCACGTCAGGTGCAGGGGTTGAGGTTCGTGGAGGTCAGCCGTTGGTTTCCACCTGTCAGAGATTCCAGAGCTTCAGAGGGTTTCTATACCCCACTTCAGGAGGATTTCTACCGGGCCTTAGTTGACAGTGGCATTGCTTTCAGACCTCAGAGGGTATGTCGACTTGAGGCATTGGTTGATGTTGTGGGAGAGCAGCTACGTCCGCACCTGTCCTATATGCCTGGCTTATCAGATCTTCTTGGACGGACAGGTGCTTACTGCGGCACATGGGTCCAGAGAGTTCTATGCTTCACTGTGGATTGATCCTGCCCATGAGTTCATTCACTTTGCTTTCAGAGGCCGCGATCACAGATTGTACAGCTCCAGAGCCCGAGAGATCCTCAGACTACCAGCTTCTGACACGAGGATCCATCAGTTGTGCTATGGACAGACTCCTCCTCCCAGACGCCCTCACGGCGGTTCAGTGCCACCTACCGACCTGGTTCGACCCTGCTTTCGCAAGCCTTTTGGCGAAGGGTCACGTCGTACGCCTGCTAGCCTGACGCCACTTGCCAGGGTCTTGGATGCTATACTCAGACGCACTCTACTTCCCAGACTTGGTTACAGAGAGGGACTGACGCGGATGCAGCTTTGGGTTGTTCACCACCTGCTCTCACAGAGACAGTTTGACATATGGGATCTTATCCTTAGTGAGATGGAGGACACCATTGCTGAGGGTTTCAAGGGTAATTGTCAGCTGCCCTATGCACACTGGATTTGCTTTATCATCAGATCTTCTATCCAGATGCCACCAGAGATCAGGGCCGAGATAGCAAACACTACTACAGCTTTCCCTGATTACGATATTCGTTAGCTTTGGGCCTCTGTTACTAGAGATCAGGCCCCAGCGCTAGGACAGCGTGAGCGCCCAGATGTTCCTGAGACAGCAGCTGAGCAGGACGCCAGAGTTGACGAGCTTGCAGAGGCAGAGCTTGCAGACCTTGAGACTCAGACTGCTGACATACCTGAGGATGTCACTTCAGACAACACAGATGAGGACTACCAGCCCATCCCCAGGTACCGGTCTCCTCGGTCTCACGACCACGAGGCCGGTGGCTCTGGCTCAGCCTCTCGCTCAGACCCAGCCATGGTGGCTATTCTTGAGAGGTTGACCCAGGCTCAGGAGCAGCAGCAGCAGCAGATACAGCGACAGGCACAGGATATAGCTGCAGCACTTGCATAGATTCAGGCTCGTCAGGACGAGTTTCAGAGACAGCAGCTTGAGATCCAGAGGCAACAGGTTGAGATGCAGCGACAGAGTCAGCAGCAGTACATGGATCTCCTGCGCCACCTTATCACAGTTGGGGTTCCTTCGCCTGCATCTGTCATGACTCAGGCTTTGCATTCCAGTGGTCCGTCGAGTCAGGGACAGCCGAGCTTTTAGTTCACATCTCCACAGCAGTAGGTTCCCCAGTCCTTTCAGTCCCCGAGCTTCACTCCTATACATACGGGGTTTACACCGTCAGACCAGCCTCGCCCGCACCTCCTGACAGGCACACCTATTGGTGATTTCAGTGCCACCTACAGCGAGTTGACTGGTCAGCCGACACCCTCGCACACTACTACGTTTCACACTTCGTCAGGGTTGTCCGCTCCCGAGGCAGCCGTTCCTCCAGTGACAGGGACCGGGACTACAGAGACCATCCCTTCTTCAGTTGCCTCGACAGATCCCCCAGCTACTGGCGCACTTCAGGCTCAGGTTACTCAGATAGATCCACTTGTTGCTACTCAGTCAGTGCCTGTTCCTGCTCAGACCCAGACCGCTTCACAAGCCACGTGCTTCTTCAGAGGGTCAGCCAGATAGCTCAGACTCCGAGGGCGATTCGCTTCACTTCGTGATTACTCCGCGCACCTCGGCACCCGACATGACTCCGTCTGTCCCCCCGTCAGATTAGATTAGTTTTTTGGCGCTTGATGCCAAAGGGGGAGAGAGAGTAGTTTCAGGGGGAGTTTTGTTATAGGGTTTTCGTTCTTTGTGTGCTACATTCATGCATATCATGTTTACTTTTCAGCATTGCATTCGTGTGACATTATCGTCGAGTCTTGAACTTTGAGTCTTAATGTGTTATCTCATCACAGTTTTAATAATATGTCACCGTTTTAGTTATAGCTCTAAGGTTGTGCTTCCGTGCCTTACTCCGATTTCTTATGAGCTATATCTTTATGTGTACTAACGCTTTTTGTCTTATGAAGTACACTCTTTTGGCTTGGGGCACATAAGCATTCCTAACCCTTTGTGCTTATTGCTTTTTGCTTATGTGAACCAAGCATGCTCGAAAACCTCAACTCTAATCTTTTGAATCCTAGTGTTGTCATCAATCACCAAAAAGGGGGAGATTGAAAGCATCTAGGCCCCAAGGTTTGGTTTCGGCAATTGATGACAACGCTTTATTACCATGACTAACGTGTGTTTTGCAGAAACGTTGGTAAGTTAGGTCATGGAGGTTATAACTACTTTGGGCACCATGGTATTCGTGTCCCTTGATGGAAATCGTTTCGGTTTTCAAAAGAGTGACGTCAAGATTAAGGACGGTTAGTTCCGGATGTCGAGGTGTTGAGACACATTCGGAATAGTCGTTAGGATCTTCGTTTTTCTCTTTTGGCCGTACTATAAAGGGGGGCATGAACGGGTAGCTTGACCTAGGCGAGTCCTATGTTTAGGTGTGGTGCACACTTGTTAAACTTGGCGCTAGGCAACCCTAGATTAGCTCAAAGTTCAGTTGGAAGCAACTTGGTTGAAGTTGCGACGCGTTTCGGAAAGTTTCGGGCTGTTTCCCACTGACCGTACGCGGTCTTCGGCAGCACCGGACGCGTCCGGTCAGTACGTTACCGCGGCTAGGGTTTCGGCCCTGACCACCGGACGCGGTCCCCGCGAGGACCGGACGCGGTGGTCAGTGGCTGACACGTGTCACTTTGAGGGAACACCCGTCGGACGTGACCTGGCTGTGATCGGCGCGTCCGGTCACAGTCCAGTAAGTCCAGAGAGGACCGGACGCGGCCTCACGTCCGGTGCTCTTCCAGTAAGGTCCAGAGAGGACCGGACGCGTCCGGTCATCACCGGTCGGATGCGGCCTCGCGTCCGGTGCTCTTACAGTAAGCTCCCTTACACGATCGGACGCGTTCGGTCACCCCTGACCGGCGCGTCCGGTCGTTCAGTTAAAAATCGCGTTTTGACCGTTACGGGTGACCGGCGCGTTCGGTCAGTTCGACCGGCGCATCCGGTCAGCCCGTGTCAGAACATAACGGTTCATTTTCTTTGAGGGGTGTATAAATACATCTCCTCCACCTCTTTTAGAGGTCTCTTGCTCATTCAAACATCTGAGAAAACCCTTTAGAGTGCAAGGGAGTGCAAGAGCTCTAGTGAGGATAGAGATTTGAGAATCAAAGTTTGAGTTTCCTCACTAGTGATTAGAGAGTAGCAAGTGTGCATCCATCTCCTCATTTGGGCTCGTTGTGGTCAAGTGAGAGTTCTAGCTTGTTACTCTTGGTGATCGCCATCACCTAGACGGCTTGGTGGTGATTGGGAGTTTGGTGATCATCCGGCGGAGCTTGTGGATGACCCAACTCATGTTGTGAGCGGTTGTGGGTGATTCACCGCGACGGAGTGTCGAAGAATCAACCCGTAGAGAGCACTTGATCCTTGCGCGGATCAAGGGGGAGCGACACCCTTGCGCGGGTGCTCCAACGAGGACTAGTGGGGAGTGGCGACTCTCCGATACCTCGGAAAAACATCGCCGTGTTCCTTGCCCTTTACATTCAAGCATTTACATTCTTGTATTTACTTTCATTGCTTGATTTACTTTCCTAGAATTGCCATGCTAGACTAGGATTGGAAATTAGGGTGCAAAACTTTTGTCGGTAGACTCACTAGGAACACAAGTAGGCACTAGGGGTGAATTCCGGCTTGTAGGATTTAATTCTTGCAACTAATTTTTAGAAAAGCCCAATTCACCCCCCTCTTGGGCATCTTGATCCTTTCAGATGTAGCTAGACACCACTTGTAAAAGATCACAAACACTAAAGTACCCCGTGAGATCAACATTATAAGCAAAAGGTGTCTAGATACCACTTGTAAAGCTACTCTTAATAAATCATCATTCAAGTTCTATTTCTAGCATACACCATGCAATCATGAATATGAATTTAAGCTTTGCAATACAACAATTCATCATGTTAATGCACATACAAATGCAACAAACAATTCATGAGCTTGCTCCCCCTACTTGTGTGCTCAATTTTAATTGATCCCTTTCCAAAGTCATTCTCTCCCCCTTACTATATTTTTCTCCCATTTTGCAACTTAACTTGTTATCTTTGTGACTTTTCTATCTTTGTTACTTTTCTCTCCCCCTTTGTCAATAATCACAAAAAAGGTGCCAATTTTAGTGAGAGTTAAGTCAATCAATATGAGGGAGTCCAAATTATGGTTCAATCTAGATCACTTGCCTAGAATATGTAATTCGGTTTGATCCAAGGACAAGCTTCTTCACACCTCATAAAGTATAAGGGTTATCTTGACCATGTTGAATTACACATCATAAGCTCATTTTCTAGATTCAACACTAGGTTTGCAAGCTCACAAACATGTCATATGCTACCACTAGATCAATCAAACATAGAAGCAATAGTGGTACCATATATACATTAAACTCATTTGATTTTCATGAATGAGCCTATTTGACATGCAAGTATGTCTATATGTTCTAAACATGTCCTTAGCAAAGTATGGATGATATGCCAAACAACTTTACCTTGCTATGTCGGAGGAGAGGCATGTCATTTTAAGAATGTGGGGGTGCACTCATTTCAAGTTGGAGAAGTCAAGTACGTTCAATTCATTCTTCAACTTGTAAAATCTCTTCTCATCAAGTGGCTTTTGTGAATATGTTGGCTAGTTGATCTTTGGTGCCAATGCTTTCAATGCTAATATCACCCTTTTGTTGATGGTCTCTTATGAAGTGATGCCTTATGTCAATGTGCTTTGTTCTTGAATGTTGAACCGGATTTTGAGTCATCTTGATAGCACTTTCATTGTCACAAAACAATAGCACATTCTTGAATTTGATTCCAAAGTCATTCAAGGTTGCTTTCATCCAAAGCAATTGTGCACAACAACTACTGGCACTAATGTATTCAGCCTCGGCGGTAGATAGTGCAACACTATTTTGTTTCTTTGATGACCATGAAATAAGAGACCTTCCTAGTAATTGACAAGTGCCACTTGTGCTCATTCTATCAATCTTGCAACCACCATAGTCGGAATCCGAATATCCAATCAACTCAAAATTAGATCCCTTGGGATACCATATGTAACACCCCAGGTGTTTATCACCAATTAAGTAGTGGGTTAAGCTCAAACATGATAGATTAGTGGAGATGACGATGCCAAAGTCAAACCTATGGAAATAAACCCTAACCTAAACTTGGATATTGCACCCTTGCTTACATATAGGCTCAATTAAAAGATATATGCTTGGGTGTTGTTATCAAAGTATCTTCACATGTCTCACATCAATAACTATCTATATTGATCCCTAGAAAAGTTTCATGAAGTTTGGAATCAAAAAGTCACATGAAATGATAAGTCATATCCTTCTTGGAATGGCGTGATTAAGTGAATGGAATTATAGATCATCAACCCAACTTTGCAACTTTGCCCAAATGACTCTAGATGAACTCTACAACAAAAGTCATGAAGGGTTTATGTTGAACAAATGTCAAGAAAATGCCCGATTGGCCTAAAACTCTAGTTTCGGCTTTATCGAGTTGCTACTTTGACCAAAGTAAAAGTTTGAATTCTGTACCAGTTATGAGGTTTGACCTTAAACAAAAGTTGTAGTTTATCTTGTGTAGAACAAACTTTATTTAATGGTCAAGAGCTAGTTTGGCCTCTAACCTAGTCAAATAGAGCTCACAAGATTGATTCAGCTGCTGTTTTTGGACTTCGCAAATTTGGCTAAGTGTTGGAGCTGATTTCAATTTTGATGTACCCTCATTTAGGATAGTATCTATCTCAAACCAAGTCGAACCAAACCTAGATCATTTAAGCAAAGTTGTAGTCCTCATATAGCTCTACAACACTATGGAATTGGTTTAGCCTTTGCTTGCTCGGTTTGGGAGATGGAGATGGAAGAAGATCGCAATTTCAGTCGGCTTGAAACTGAATTCAGTTTTCAGTTTCGGGTACCCCACTTTGGAGCTTTATATCTTGCAACACAAGCTGATCCAGACCTTGATTCCTTAATAAGAGTTGTAGTTTAGTTTCAGTACAACGAACTTTGTTTTTGGAGCATATCATGAATCAGTGTTGACGGTTCTTAAGTATCAATTTTAATTATCCAATAAATAAGGAAAAGGACCTATATGCAAGCAACACCTAGAATTAGGGTTTGATCTGACAGAATTCCACGAGTTTTGTTGTTTATCTGTTTCTGCAGGGGGTTATCAGGAAATACAAAGGAAAGGCCCACACGTCGGAATTACATAGAGATATTAACGTGTTCACCGATTTTCTATCATCTAGAAGACTCCAGAAGCCACGGGATCGAACGGGAGGCCGAACGGGCCCGGGACCAGTGCGCCCGCCCTGGACCCTGGGGCGCCCGCCCTAGGTCTGCAACCAATCAGGATGAGTCTCGCGGATTATGCCCCACCGACCTAAAGGATCAAGGAAAACCGTGCGATTAATGTCGGTTTGATCCGACGGCCCAGGTTCACTTGAAGGGACTATATAAGCAGGACCCCTGGCCCCTGGAGAGGAGAATCCAAGTCCATTTTTTTCATATTTTCCAGAGAGGATTCAGAGAGAGAGGTTCCCTTAGGGTTCCCACCTCATTAGGGCTTAGCATCCAATGTGAGATTAGACTTAGTTCTTCTAGATTGAGAGAGATAGAGTGGAGGTATAGATCGAAGGAAGCCCGGCCTGTCGGTGACTACTTCGAGGTTGTACCTGCAGGATCAAGTTCTCCTAACCCGAGGCTTGCTCCTAGGATTCTTCAGTATTTCGACTTCTAAATTCTAGTAAGTTCTTTGTTTTATTGTTCTTTGGTTTATGAGTTTACTTTAATCTCTTCGCGTAGAGTTTAGAGTAATCATCTCTAGCGTAAACGAGGTGTTTGGGCTAGGATACTCATAGATATCCCCTGTCTAGCTGGACCGTGGTAGTAGCGAGGAACATGACATTTTCGTAGCTACCTTTGTATTCCATATCCCGTTAGCAGGATCGATAGGGTTTATAGGTGCGGGTCGAACATCCTTTGAGGTGTCTAGATTCCGTGAGCCTCCCCAATAGAGCAGTAGATCATCCTTACCAAGGTTAGAACGAGAGTGCAGTTGCAGTCTTCTCTATATATCGCTCACATCAAATCACAGTGGTTGTAGCCTAAAGGTTAGTAGTAATAGATTTGGTTAGTCAGATGCACGCTTTCTCCTAGTGGTAAAAAAAATAAATACGATACTCTGGATAACATCCTAGGTGAAGTGCTCACCGATATCTGTGCGCTTGCGGATCATTTCCTAATTGCGTTACCAAATATCAACAAGCATTTCTGGTGCCATTGCCGGGGAGAAAGACGGTTTGCTGAGATAACCTTGAATCTTACTACTAGCTTGTACCTATACTTTTATCTTTCTTTATCTTTTTATTCCTTATCTTTTCTTTATTCTTACCTTATGGAGAACCAAGATTCTAAATCAATCTATCAATTTGCAACACCTTCGGAAACTGACCTTTTACCATGGGAGTCATCACAGCCTATCCAAACATCCCAGTATAGGTTAAGTTCAAGGTTAATTGCCATGATTGAGAACCTATCCTTTTCGGGAAAGGAAGACGAAAATCCTTACCTTCATATTAGAGATTTTGAGCAAACATGCGATTGTCTTCGCATTGAAGGCATTTCTGATAAGACTTTACGTTGGAAGCTTTTTCCTTTTTCCTTAAGAGGAGAAGCTAGACGATGGTATAGTCAGAAGGTAAGTCAACAACGAGGTGAATGGGGAGTCTTACGAGCCAACTTCTGTTTATATTTTTATTCCCTCGATCGTATCGCCGACCTTAGACTCGAAGTTCTATCTTTTAAACAAAAAGAAAATGAAACTTTGGGAAAATCCTGGAAACATTTTTCTGATCTTTTAGAATCTGGTCCAAAACTCAATATTGAAGACCCTATTCTTCTTTTTCATTTCTTTCGAGGTCTTCAGAAAGATCATAAACAAATGCTACATACAATGTCTAGAGGTTCTTTCTTTCGTATCCCTACTGATGAAGCTAGAGCGATCCTAGATAGAATCCTAGAAGCTGAGATGGATAATACCCTCCATGATGAAACCTACGAAGCCGAAGTAGACACTCTGCCGAATTCTTCACCTACTTCAGCTATCCCAAGTTTTGAGCCACAAAAGGAAGAAATTCCACCACCTGATTTCATGCTGGATATAGAATCTGATCTTTTTGCCGATTTTGGAAACATTTCAAACTACCATTCTATAGACAAACCCCAAAGCGGCCATTATAGCATTTGTTTACCAAGTGAATATCAATTGAGAGAGCTTATCTCAGTCATGAGTAGTGAATGGTTGGAGGAGTCAGAGCTTTCCTCTGAAGTGATCCGTTTGGATACACCTCCTATCACTATACGATGTGCTTATGATTCTGATCAATTTGATGCTCTCTATAATCCTGTTGTGGGGATCAATATCATGTCTGAAGCTTTTGCACTTAAATTATTTGGAAAGTTAATTTTAACCCCCACAACAAAGTTCATAAAGGAATCTTCGGGACGATTGGTCCCCAGTCTTGGAATTGTGAATGTCCTACCCTTTATGGTAGAAGTCTCCATGATTCATTTGAACTTTTATATCTTTGATACATAGGACTTCGACCTATTGATAGGACAACCATTTAGAAGACTCCTTTATGAAGGTCAAACTGGAAAGCTACACATTTCTTTTGGAAATGATTTTAAATTCCCTATGACAATTTCTCACTCCTTGAATAATAAGATCGAGTCATCTCTTTTGCCTGATCCTATGGAAGAGGTAAAAGCTACGTCTCTAGAGCTTTTAAATGAATCAGACTTAGAAGAAGAAGCCCCTTTCTTCATAGAAGAGGAAGTTGAATCTTCTGAACCTGAACCTTTAGATGATTTTGCAGAAACACCCAGACCTCCTATAGAGCTTAAAACTTTACCACCTGGTCTTATCTATGCTTTCCTAAACAATAATCCAGAGTTTCCTATGATCATTAGTAATAAACTCACTCAGGAACAAACTCTGCGATTAATGACCGTTTTAGAAAAACATCACTCAGTCTTTGGCTACTCACTCCAAGATCTTACAGGAATCAGTCCTATGATTTGCACCCATCGCATTCCGACAGATCCTTCTGTTTCACCTTCTCGGGAACCCCAACGTAGACTCAACAACGCGATGAGAGAAGTAGTTAAAAAGGAAGTTATAAAGTTGCTGCATGCAGGGATTATATATCCTGTGCCGCATAGTGAGTGGGTGAGCCCTGTTCAAGTTGTGCCTAAAAAGGGAGGCATGACTGTTGTTACAAATGAGAAGAACGAGCTAATTCCGCAACGCACCGTCACAGGGTGGCGGATGTGCATTGACTATAGAAAACTGAATAAAGCCACGAAAAAGGATCACTTTCCTTTACCTTTTATAGATGAGATGTTAGAGCGGTTAGCGAACCATTCATTCTTCTGTTTCTTAGATGGATATTCAGGGTACCACCAGATCCCGATCCATCCTGATGATCAAAGCAAAACCACTTTTACCTGTCCATACGGAACTTATGCTTATCGTAGAATGTCTTTTGGGCTATGTAATGCACCAGCTTCTTTTCAAAGATGCATGATGTCTATATTTTCTGATATGATTGAAGAGATTATGGAAGTTTTCATGGATGATTTTTCTGTTTATGGAAAAACTTTTGATAATTGTCTTAAAAACTTAGACAAGGTTTTGCAAAGATGCAAAGAAAAGCACTTAGTCCTTAACTGGGAAAAATGTCATTTTATGGTTAGGGAAGGAATAGTGCTAGGACACCTAGTGTCTGAAAGAGGTATTGAGGTAGATAAAGCTAAAATTGAAATAATAGAACAACTACCTCCACCTGTGAATATAAAAGGAATTCGAAGCTTTCTTGGCCATGCTGGTTTTTATCGCAGATTCATAAAAGATTTTTCATTTATTGCTAGACCACTCACTCTTTTGCTAGCCAAGGATGCTCCTTTCGAATTTGATGATGCATGTTTAAAAGCTTTTGAATTATTAAAGAATGCACTCATCTCTGCACCAATCATTCAACCCCCTGATTGGTCGTTGCCTTTTGAAATTATGTGTGATGCTAGTGATTATGTTGTGGGGGCAGTTTTGGGGCAAACAAAAGACAAGAAGCATCATGCAATTGCTTACGCCAGTAAAACTTTGACAGGAGCTCAACTTAATTATGCAACCACTGAAAAAGAGCTTCTGGCTGTTGTCTTTGCCATTGATTAATTTAGATCTTACTTAGTAGGAGCTAAAATAATTGTTTACACTGATCATGCTGCATTAAAATATTTGCTAACTAAAAAAAGATGCTAAACCTCGCCTAATTAGATGGATCTTGTTACTCCAAGAATTTGACTTAGAAATAAAAGATAAAAAGGGAGTAGAAAATTCTGTTGCTGATCACTTGTCTAGAATGCACTTTAAGGATCCACAGGAAACACCCATTAATGATTCACTCCGGGACGACATGCTCTATGGAATCAACAGGTCTGACCCCTGGTATGCAGATATTGTTAATTTTATGGTTTTAGGGTATGTACCACCAGGAGCGAACAAGAAGAAGCTTATTCAAGAAAGTCGTTCACACATATGGGATGAGCCATACCTCTTCCGAGTATGCGCTGATGGCTTACTCAGAAGGTGTGTGACCACTGAGGAAGGGTGGAAGATCATCAACAGATGCCATTCATCACCATACGGAGGTCATTATGGAGCATTCCGTACACATTCAAAGATCTGGCAATGTGGATTCTATTGGCCTACAATGTATGAAGACACAAGGCAATATATCAGAAGATGTGGGCCATGTCAAAGGCACGGAAACATAAATACAAGAGATGCTATGCCACTCACCAACAACCTTTAGATTGAGCTCTTTGATGTTTGGGGAATAGACTACATGGGTCCATTTCCTCCATCAAAGAAGTGTGAATTCATCTTGGTGGCAGTTGACTACGTCTCCAAGTGGGTAGAAGCACTACCTTGCAAGCATGCCGACAATATTAATTCAAAGAGGATGTTTGAAGAGATTATATTTCCAAGATTTGGAGTCCCTAGGGTGGTGATAAGTGATGGGGGATCACACTTCATCGACAAACGCTTTGAGCATTATCTAGCAAAACATGGAATCCGTCACAACGTTGCTACCCCATATCATCCTCAGACAAGTGGCCAAGCAGAGACTTCCAACAAGCAAATCAAGAACATTCTTTAGAAAACAGTAAATGAGATGGGAACATCATGGAAGGAAAAGTTACCCGATGCACTCTGGGCATACCGGACAGCATACAAGACCCCAATTGGAATGACCCCATACCAATTGGTGTACGGGAAGACTTGCCACTTGCCTGTTGAACTAGAGTTCAAAGCACACTGGGCCATAAGAAGATGGAATATGGATCTAGATGTTGCTGGAGATCATAGAAGAATGCAACTATCAGAATTGGAAGAATGGCGAGAGAAAGCATATCACAATTCGAAGATCTACAAAGAAAGAGTCAAAAGATGGCATGACAAGAGGATCAAGAAGAAGGAGTTCTCACCCGGAGATAAGGTATTACTTTTTAATTCCAGGGTGAAGCTTTTCGGGCATGGAAAACTCCGGAGTAAATGGGAAGGACCATACAAGGTAGTCAATTCATCATCCCACGGAGCTATTACACTTCAAAACGACAAAGGTACGTTATTCAAGGTAAATGGTCAATGTCTTAAATTATTTTTAGAACCCAATAAAGAATTAGAAGAAATAGACGTGATCCATTTTTACCTTTCGATGGAGAATTAAAGCCCGACCTTTTTAATCTGACGTTTTTGGGACACGTATATATTTTTCGGGATAAAAATTCTTCTAGAAACACGCTCGAGCAAGCGGGCCCGCAGAGGAGGCAGGCCCAGGGCGGGCGCCCTGAGGATGAGGGCGGGCACCCTGCCCTAGTGTCCCCTCGGCCCCGGCCTCTTTCGACGTGCTTTCCTCATCTATGGTTATCCAGAAAATTCCGCGAATGGGTTGTTACGCACGCTCGGCAACGGGATGGATCTATGGAAACCCTAGAGGCACTTTTTGACCCCTATATAAACAGACCCCTAACGTCAGCTTTCAACACTAATTCATTCAATCCTTCTCTCCTCCTCAATTAGAGCTTGTCTAGTTCCTTGCTTCTCCAATGGCCGACAAGACCCACCGCAACTGGGAGATCGTCCCTTACGACCTCAACCGCAAGCCCAAGGATGACCCCGACGCCTACGTCCCGGCCAACACAGAGCGACAGCTAGCAGCCCCACCATCAAACCAGTGCAGCTCAATCTCATCCTACTACGCCCAACCAGTTCTTACTGCACCACCGCAGCCTCTTCTTCTCAAGGGACCGTCGTCCAAGCAAGAAGCCATCGTCAAGGTACCAGCCGGCACGAAAATCCTGCCACCTAAACCCACTGAGCGGGTTGTAGGCGTCAAGACCAACCGGAGCGGCGAGATCAGCAGCGTCCACTACACTACGGAGAAGGAGAGGCCCCGCTTCGAAGGAGTTAGGACAGCAAAAGTTCGCTTCATCCCACCAAAGAAAGCTCCTATGCACGCTCTCAATTCGTTTGAGACACCACCGAAGCGCCGCAGGACCATAGCAGATGTGGATGAGGACATCAGGACAGCAAATAGACATATTATGGAACTTCAGTCCATAGTTAGCTCCCTTAGTAGGCAGGTCTCCAACCTGAACACTACTGTGCTCGCGCTTAAACGTGACCTTTCTGATGCCCTTGCTAGGATCAGGGATTTAGAGCAACACTGAGCTATCTAGATTAGACCTTGAGGCAGTGTGTCTTAGTCTTCATGATTAGATTCAATTAGATTCAATTCAGTTTAGATTAGTTCGCTTCATTAGTCAGTGTAATAAATGCCTCAAGACAAATAAAGATTATTATTATTATGCCTCGTGTATCTCCACTTTATTTTTATACAAGAAAGCAGGAAACAAGTATGGGGGAATCCCCTCGACATGGTAAATGCACTTCGATTGCACCACTCCACGATTCAGGTACATACTCTCCACGCTTTATTTACATATATACAAATACATATTGGTCTGTGTAGAATATTGTTCCTAACATGATAATTTAAAAAGACAAAAATAATTTTAATCATGATCAATCTCACTCTGTGATATTTCTGAAAACCTGCATTTATTGAAAATCATTTTAAAAACCATGTGTTACTCAAGTCATTGTGGAATGTGAGATGGTAGAATATGAGTATCTTATTCTTGAAATCTTTGTCGCTTGGAGATTTTCTTTTCAAAAACTTCAAAAATATAGCTACCATCCTCAATATTTTATATGCCTGATAAACCTAAAAATATTAATTTGCTTTGTATTGAGTTTGTGCAAAATGAGTTAGACCCTTGTTGAGAGATTTATCATGCTCCCAAGATCAAGACATTTTTATTCAGAAAGATTCACTCTTCCGAAGTATTATTGCATTAGAGGCATGGGCTATGCAAAAATATATTTCGAGGAAATAAAAAGGAGCAAGTGCTCGACAACCTCGCAGAAAAATGGACAAGTGTCTGGAAGTAGAATTAGGGGTACCTCAGTATCCACCTAAAAAAATGAGATGATAAAAATATATATGGTAAAAAGAAAATGATAGCCCATGGTCCCTCTAATAAGCAATATGCCAGTAAGAGTTGACAAGTTTTAATTTTCAAAGTCTTTGATCTAAGAGTATGGCATTCCTCTCCTCGGATCCTGTTTTGACCCAGGCAATATATGCAAAGTAAGTATGCTTGAGAATTTCTATAAATTAAAACAGCCTCAGTGAGATATACAAAAGATAAATGAGTGATCTGAGAGCCCCTATGGGGATAAAGGTATGCTAAGTTTTCTATTCAAAAATATATAAAAAACTCCAAGTGACAGGGTTGAGAAGAAGAAAGGATCTCTACTTCAACCATATATTTCCCTGACTACAGTGCACAGTGGACATTCACAACACCCTGCAGGTATAAAAAGAATGCTTTACAATGTTTCAACCCCAGTTATTTTTCTGAACCATCCTTTTCTCAAGGACGAGTAAAAGCCTAAGTATGGGGGTGTTTGTTGACGGTTCTTAAGTATCAATTTTAATTATCCAATAAATAAGAAAAAGGACCTATATGCAAGCAACACCTAGAATTAGGGTTTGATCTGACAGAATTCCACGAGTTTTGTTGTTTATCTGTTTCTACAGGGGGTTATCAGGAAATACAAAGGAAAGGCCCACACGTCGGAATTACATAGAGATATTAATGTGTTCACCGATTTTCTATCATCTAGAAGACTCCAGAAGCCACGGGATCGAACGGGAGGTCGAACGGGCCCGGGACCAGGGCGCCCGCCCTGGACCCTAGGGCGCCCGCCCTTGGTCTGCAACCAATCAGGATGAGTCTCGCGGATTATGCCCCACCGACCTAAAGGATCAAGGAAAACCGTGCGATTAATGTCGGTTTGATCCGACGGCCCAGGTTCACTTGAAGGGACTATATAAGCAGGACCCCTGGCCCCTGGAGAGGAGAATCCAAGTCCATTATTTTCATATTTTCCAGAGAGGATTCAGAGAGAGAGGTTCCCTTAGGGTTCCCACCTCATTAGGGCTTAGCATCCAATGTGAGATTAGACTTTGTTCTTCTAGATTGAGAGAGATAGAGTGGAGGTATAGATCGAAGGAAGCCCGGCCTGTCGGTGACTACTTCGAGGTTGTACCTGCAGGATCAAGTTCTCCTAACCCGAGGCTTGCTCCTAGGATTCTTCAGTATTTCGACTTCTAAATTCTAGTAAGTTCTTTGTTTTATTGTTCTTTGGTTTATGAGTTTACTTTAATCTCTTCACGTAGAGTTTAGAGTAATCATCTCTAGCGTAAACGAGGTGTTTGGGCTAGGATACTCTTAGATATCCCCTGTCTAGCCAGACCGTGGTAGTAGCGAGGAACGTGACATTTCCGTAGCTACCTTTGTATTCCATATCCCGTTAGCAGGATCGATAGGGTTTATAGGTGCGGGTCGAACATCCTTTGAGGTGTCTAGATTCCGTGAGCCTCCCCAATAGAGTAGTAGATCATCCTTACCAAGGTTAGAACAAGAGTGCAGTTGCAGTCTTCTCTATACATCGCTCACATCAAATCACAGTGGTTGTAGCCTAAAGGTTAGTAGTAATAGATTTGGTTAGTCAGATGCACGCTTTCTCCTAGTGGTAAAATAAATAAATACAATACTCTGGATAACATCCTGGGTGAAGTGCTCACCGATATTCGTGCAAACAGACCGAAACGAGATTCCACATGACCCATGTTAACTAGGAGTTCCACCAGGTGTGTGCAAAATGATTTTCAAGCCTATGGTACGTTTGACGCAAACCATGCACCTATCTTGTATCAAGATTAGCGGTATCTCCAAACAGACCAAATGAGTTTCCACTTGAGCCTCGTCAACTAGGAGTACCATTGGGTGCGTCCAAAACGATTTTCTAAGCCTATGGTACGTTTGGTGCAAAAGGTGCAACTATCTTGCACCGACACTAACACTATTAGCAAACGGACCGAATCGAGATTCTACATGAATCACGTCAATTAGGGGTTCCATCGGGTGCGTCTAAAATGATTTCTGAGCCTATGGTACATTTGGCACAAACCGTGTACCTATCTTGCATCAAGATTAGCACTATCTCCAAACAGACCGAAACGACCTTCCACTTGAGCCTCGTGACCTAGAGTACCATAGGGTGCATCCAAAATGATTTCTGGGCCTATGGTACGTTCGACGCGAACTATACAACTATCTTGCACCGATACTAACACTATTTCCAAATGTATCGAAGCGAGATTCCACATGACCCACATCACCAAGGAGTTCCATCGGGTGTGTCCAAAATAATTTCTGAGCCTTATGGCACATTTGGCACAAACCGAGTCAAGATTAGCACAATGTCTAAAAGGATCGAAACGAGCTTCCACATGAGCCTTATCACCTAGGAGTACCATCGGGTGCGTCCAAAATGATTTCTGAGCCTATGGTATGTTTGGTGGAAACCCTACACCTATCTTGCACTGACACTAACTCTATCTCCAATCGGACCGAAGCGAGATTGTACATGACCCACGTCACATAGGAGTTCCATCAGGTGCATCTAAAATGATTACTGATCCTTATGGTACATTCGGCGCAAACCATGCTCCTATCTTGCGTCAAGATTAGTACTATCTCTAAATGGACCCAAACAAGCTTCCACTTGTGCCTCATCGCCTAGGAGTACGATAGGGTGCGTCCAAAATAATTTTTGGGCCTTTGGTACATTTGGTGCAAACTATGCAACTATCTTGCACAGACACTAACATTGTCTCCAAACAGACCAGAACGAGATTCCACATTGTCTCCAAACTAAGGCTTAAAGATCGAATCTGCAGCTGTTTTCAGACTTAGAAATGATTTAAGGCCGAGATTAGTCAACTTGATTGGCATGTCGCGTTCTCGAGATTTTGTTAAACAACTTGAGTTGAGGCAAATACAAAAGTTGGAGTTAATTCCTTGGAGAAGGACATGTAGAAAGTGGGAATTCGTTTGATCAAGTTTGGTCTCCCAAAACTCTCGAAAGCCGAGCTCTACTTTCATCATCATTAAGTTGTTGACAGTGTATATTTGGAGCTTAATTATCCACTAATCCATGGCTCTAATGACTTTACACCTTAAATAGAATTTGTAGAGCTTTGAATGGGCTTCGACTTTGCCTTTTGGCCCATGTCCAAACTCGGCCAGGAGCGAGCCCAAAATCATGTCCCACGCCGGCCACCTTGTTGCTCACCACGTGCTCGATGCAATGCATTGGTGGCGTTCATGCAAGCAGCTGCGCGTCCACCTCCATTGCCATGCGCCGCCCCGCTCTGTGCCCTCCTAGAGTGGATGCTGAGCTGCTCAGATGCTCCCGCTCCTCCCAGTCACTCGCCCTCGCCCTCCTCGCTCTGCGCCGGAGAGTGGACGCCGAGCATGCCCACCATAGCCATGGCCGCTCTTGGAGCTTCGCTGTTTCCACAGCTCCGAGCCACGACGGCCGCAGCCGTGAGCCCCACCGTCTTCGCCTCATTGTTCTCCACCTCACGTGCACGCTCGCCTAAGCCATCGGCCACCGGAGCGCCGCCTCTGCAAGCCGCCGCCATGACTGCCGGCCAAGCTCCGAGCCGCCGCCGCGTTTCCTTGCCTCCGGCCTCCCTCCACCCAAACCGACGACAGCACCACCTTCACCACGTCACGCCGCCCCCTGCGCGCCCCTCCGCGGCAGCTCTTCATCGCCGTAGAATGCTGCCGTTGGTGCTGTGGCCGCCGCGGCCGTGCGTGCGCGCGGGCAGCCCGCCATGGGAAAGCTCTGGCTGCGCCGAGCCCCTCCTCGGATGTGCGTGGGTCCCCTGGTGCTCCCTCGCCCCTCAACCGTCGCCGGCGAGCCTCCTCTGACCGGCACCGCAAGCTCCAGCGACCTCCCTGTTTGTTTTCGCGTCAGGGACCTCGAGCTTGAATTCGACCAAAGCGAGGGGGTTAAGTGAAAACCACAGACTCATATGAATAGTGCATAAAAGGACCGTTCTGTGTGTTTTGATTTATAAATAGTCCAGGGGCCTCGAGGCAAAAGTGTTTTCCTTTTTCCTTTTTCTTTTATGCAGATTTTGGCTAAATCTTTGGAAATTAATATCTCATGCTAGGAAGCTCCAAAAATAGCAAATGAGGACTTTTTGGAATCCTTGTGAAATTATCTATGCAGTAGATCTATAATATGTCATGTTTTAGTTTAATATTTTAGCTATAAAAATAGATTTATGCAACTAGGTTTTCAATGCTAGTTGTATTTGTCATTTTCATAACTGCAAATCTAGAGCTCAAAATAAAGTGAAATTTTTGTGGCATGCTACTCATGAGATGCTTGATGTGTGGTAATAATTTAATGAATTTTAGTTGCTATATGAGTGATTTTTGGGTTTAACCTACTCTCACTTGATTTATTGCAATAGTTATTTGTCTTTTTCATAGAGGTTGATATACTTGTCCAAATGGCTTGAAATTTGGACATTAGACTATTGGGAGAATATATAGGTCACTGTAATTTTGGTAGAATTTATTGTGCAATTTTGATAGGTGTTCATAATTCCACCTAATTATCTAAATAAATTAAGAAAATGCATTAAAAGAATTTATTTAGGAATGGACACTATGTTTTCTGGTGTTCATTAGTCATTTATGAAATGTTGGTAAAGTTGGTTTTACACAATTATATGTTTGCAACATATGTTAATAATTATTTCTTGCAATTACTAGTTTCTGGACAGTTCTGGGGGCAATGTAGATTACCCCATGTTAATTATATTTTCTGAGCACCTTGTCTATAACAAAGTTGTATATAATTCATGTATCTAGCTTGTGTTAAAATTTGGTGGCATTTGGTCAAGTAGTTTTTGAGTTATAGATGTTTAAAGTCAGGTTCCAGATTTGGTTGTTCTCTGTTTGGAGTAGACCAGAGTCTGTAGTTTCATCTTTTTGACCAATTAAACTTGGGAATCAGGCTTAGTGGATATTAAATTAATTGTAGAAAATTTCATAAGATTTCCAGAATGTCTTCTTGCGAGTCATTTGGATTTAGGGATCTCCAGTTATGATTGATTTACTGAGCTACTGTATGGATGTCCAGAAAGTGATAGATTTTAGTTGTAGTGCTTTGATTAACTTTGCCATGCTAGTGTGTTGAAGTGTGACTCATACCTTTGAAAGTACTTGGGTTGGTACCCTAGGATCTTATAATACTTGTGTCTTGACTGATGTGCTTGCAAATCTTCTATGTTGTGCCCTAATAAGGATTAAGTTAATTAGCTCTAGGTATTTATGCGAACTTTGGTATGCTTGTTTGATTACTTTGTTTATTTCACTTCTATGCATTCATACACATGCATTATTGCACCTCATTTAGGTACGCTAGCTGAAGCATGTGAAGGACCTGATGTGGAGCCAAACCGAAGATGCAGTTGGTGGATCCATCCCGAAGATAGAAAGAGCGAACAAGTGTTAGATGGAGGGAATGCTCGCCAAGCGAGTTTCTTCTGACATACTCTAACTTGAGTCGGATCCCAGGCAAGCCCCGGAGCATTATAAGCCTCCTATCTTCAAAGCAATTAATTATATATATGTTATAAGTATTGTTGCATTAAGTGGTAGGAGTTGGTTGGAAACCCTTGCTGCATTATATCATTCCTTGTCCAGATATATGAATCCTTGAATCCTACATAGACTAGGATCGAGTAGATGCTTAGCCCTGCTTTAAGCGGTAGAAGTCAGGTGATTTCCTGTCACCTGCGAGATATAGGGATATTCATATATGGCACGGTTGTCTATATTTGCTATCGTGGAATGGAACCATGTGTTAATAAAATGATGAAATGAGACCGGGCGGGATGACGATAGTGAAGCAACAAGACATGGAGGTCTTGGGTGTGGATCTATCCCCGTCTGAGTCGTTTAAGGACCGATTCGCTGTATGTCCTTGAGTCATGTTGAACACAGTCTAACACTTAGTTGGCCGGATAAGTCGTTCCGGCCGCGAAGCCGAGTAATATGGTTCAGGCCGGGAATCGAATGGTAGGTTGCTTCTTGGAGGAGAGAAAGGATGTGCTTGGGGACATTGGCGTGAGACCAAGGGGGGTTAGAGTCCCTATCACCTGGCAGAGTGTCGCCCTTGGGGTCACGACATCATTCGGACTCGCGATTCCTGAATCATATGAAAAGGTGGCCTGACCCTGGCAGGGGTATGCACGGTGAGTGTTAGAAATACCCCTCCAGCTGGATAGGAATTCGATTCGAATCGCCGTCGCTCCCGGTTAGTGAGCACTTGACTTGAGCAGCGGCAACGTAGATTCCATTAAATTGAATGGATGGTTAATTGGATAACGATGGAAAGGTTGCCTCAATTTATACCTGCTATGGTTAATATTGTTTGCTCCTAATAAAGTGAGTGCTCTAGTACAGGTTCTAATATAGAGGACAGGTTAATGATAATTAACTTGATTCTTAAGCATTAATGATTACTTATCCATATTAAGCTTTTATAAAAAATGTTGTCAAGCTAGCCCACTTTATATCAGCCTTGCATGATCCTTGGTGTCACTTTATTTCTGGTTTATGACGGGTAAGTCTAGCTGAGTACCTTGTCGTACTCAGGGTTTTATCCCCACTTGTTGCAGGTTGTGATGTATCATGGCGACTGCACGAGTTAGTTGGCTCCTGCCTTAGTGGCGGGGTGTGATCATGGGCTTGATCCTTCTTATTTACCTTATCTCTAATGCTTTTGTTGAAAGTCGACCTTGGTACTGGCATGTATTTGAAATAAGATTAATGTTAGTTTCAAATTACTTTGCTTCCGGTACTTTTGAACTTAAGTTGTAATAATTATGTTGAACTCCGATGTATATTTGATTACTTGTGAAATAGATGTAACATGTGACTTGTTATGTTGAATCACTACGATCTTGGCTTGTATGTTGGTTGGTTTGAAATCCCTCGTGATTTCATTGGACTACCGGAGTTATATGGGTTCAAGTGCGAGAATTTGATCACTTCGGTGATTGTTTTTGTACTTGTGCTCTTATAATTTGGATGGTTCTGTTACACCATAATCCAACATCATGAGTGCCCTTAAGATATCTCAATATTCTCTTGGTTGCTTTCAAGTGACTCTCTCTAGGTGAAGCTTGATATCTTGCACATTTGCACACACTAAACATCACATCCGGCCTAGAAGCGGTGACATAGAGCAAACTTCCAATCATAGACCGGTATTGCTTTTGATCTACCATGTTGCCACTAGCATCAACACCCAATTGATCATTAGTGCCCATTGGTGTACTCATTGTCTTAGCATCTTACAATCCAAACTTCTTGATCATGTCCTTGATGTACTTCCCTTGACTTGTAAAAGTGTCATTCTTCATTTGCTTGATTTGAAGTCTAAGAAAGTAACTAAGCTCTCCAATCATAGACATCTCAAACTCTTTTGTCATCATATTTCCAAATTCTTCACAAAAATCTTGGTTAGTTGATCCAAAGATAATGTCATCCACATAGATTTGCAACACAAACAAGTCATTTCCAATTTTCTTGGTGAAGAGAGTGGTGTCAACCTTTCCCATCTTGAACCCTTTAGAGAAAAGAAAGTCCCTCAACCTCTCATACCATGCTCTAGGTGCTTGCTTCAAACCATACAATGCCTTCTTGAGCTTATAAACATGGTTGGGCTTCTTGTCATCTTCAAAACTGGGAGGTTGCTCAACATAAACTTCTTCATTGATGTAACCATTGAGAAATGCACTCTTGACATCCATTTGATAGAGCTTGATGTTGTGTGCACAAGCATATGCTAATAAGATTCTAATTGCCTCCAATCTTGCAACCGGTGCATATGTTTCTCCAAAGTCAAGACCCTCAACTTGAGTGTATCCTTGTGCTACTAATCTTGCTTTGTTCCTCACAACCATACCATCTTGATCTTGCTTGTTTCTAAAGACCCACTTAGTACCAATCACATTGTAGTTCTTTGGCCTCTCAACAAGTTTCCAAACTTGATTTCTGGCAAAGTTGTTTAGTTCTTCATGCATGGCATTTACCCAATCGGAATCTTTCAATGCATCTTCTATTTTCTTAGGTTCTTCAAGTGACACAAATGAGTAGTGCTCACAAAAAGATACTGGCCTTGATCTAGTTTGAACACCACTTTGAATTTCACCAATGATTTGGTCCAATGGATGATCCCTTGCAATGCTAGTAGGTTGGAGTATTGGGAGTTGATTACTTCCACTTGCTTGACCTTGATCTTGAGCTTCGTCATGAGTACCACTTGAGCTTGCTTGATTTGTATCAATTTGCACATTTTGGTTGATCACATGAGTATCATCATCATCATCAACTTGCCTCGGCCTTATGTCACCAGTAACGGAACCGTCCAAATTATAAGAGCACAAGTACAAAAACAATCACCGAAGTGATCAAATTCTCGCACTTGACCCCATATTACTCCGGTAGTCCAATTGAGCCATTTTCTTGGCATTTGCTCAACATGAACCCTTCATGACTTTTGTTGTAGAGTTCATCTAAAGTCATTTGGGCATATTTGCAAGGTTTGGTTGATGGTATATAATTCCATTCACTTAATGGTAAAATTCCAGCAATTAGTAAAGTCATTCCAACAAGGATATAACTTATCATTTCATGTGACTTTTTGATTCCAAACTTCATGAAACTTTTCCAGCGACCAATATAGATATGTATTAAGGTGAGACACATGAAGATATGGCAATAACACCACCCAAGCATACATTTTTGAAAAGGGCCTATATGTAAGCGATGGTGCAATATTCAAGTTTAAGTTGGGACTCTATTCCATAGACTTGGCTTCGACATCTTCATTACCAATTCAAATGTCATGTTTGAACTCGAAAACCCTTGCTTAACTAGTGATAAACACTTGGGGTATTACAGCCCTCCCCCTTAAAAGAATCGCATCCCGAGATTCGGAATGGAAGACCTTTTAAGGAAGAGAGGCATGTTATCTAGTTCCCAACATCCGCTATAGCATTCAGCTATAAAGCTTCAACATCGGTGAACAACTTGGTCAAAGGCACTTTCTGATATTTACTCTTTATGGTAAAATTTGTCTGAAGAATTTCCTTCATTGACTTCCATGAATCATTGTTACTTTGGGAGGAATCCAAGATAGCACGTACTGCATTCTCAGTGTACGGAGATCATTTGGTCCATGAGTGAACCACTCACAAGTATCTGACTCTCTAATAAGCACAACATAGGCCATATGAACTTGACACTAGACCGAAATATTCAGAAGTATACTCGTTGAAATGACTCTATGTTCATAAAGTTTGAAAAGCAGTCCTCTACCAAAATGGCTTGAGCACAACCCTCCAAAAGGGTGAGATCATAGATGATAAATATACTCTGAGGCTATAGGATACTGACTAACCAATAGACAGGGTCTATGTTGGTCATAACTGTTCAATCATTCAGATAGCAACTAATGGAAAGCTACTTACTATTCCATGCGTGCAGTTCTCTTTCTCTGATGACAACACTGTATTATCTGAGTCTATCGAGAGGTTAGTGGATGTGATAGCTGACTCTGTCGGCTTTGTCTTCCTGCCAACAGCTATCTAATAAGATTCTTTTATCCAAAGACAACAGTTATCTGGGTTGAATCAGATGCAACCTCTTTGGTAAAAACATTTATAAGGTACCAAAGTATGTCATCATTGGAAATTAATTCTCATAGAAAGATGTAGCGAGGCCTTAAGGACAACAAAAGTTGTAATATTTACTAAACCGCAAGGAGTAGTCTACCACCAAGCGGTTGAGTAAAATTTTCCTTTGTGACTTAGTTACATTGTAAGTTGAGTTGACTTGCAATGTAGCAACTTTGTCAGGCCAACTTTCACCTTGAGGCTTCCTTTTTAGGATCAAACAGCAGCTCTAAGATGGGAAATCTATTGTTTGACACTTTTCAAATTGCTTTTGATTTGCAAATTTACTCGTAGAACCCTTGATTGTCCCAATACTTGTTGATGAGAGAACATACAAGCAAAGCAAAAGGGTGTCCAACAGGATCCTTAAGACCACTTAAGATATCGTCCAATGGAGTGATGAACAAACCATTTGTGGCACCTAAGGGCACATGGATACTAATTTGAAACCAGGTCATGTTTTCTCTAATTCTTCGCTTTAGCTGATAGAACACCTTGCACTATCTGTGTGATTGCCCAAGATGGAATTGACTTGGTCACAATGGCTGTGGAAGATAGAGTATCACTCAAGTTGTTGGCTAGTTGATCAACTTCTTGTTGGTTATTGCTTTGTAAGACATAGCCTTCATAGCTACCAAGGAGTTGTTACCTAGCTGAAGATTAACCTTCCTACTAGTAACTAATTAGTTGTCTCTCAACACTAAAAGTTCCAAATCTTCTCTATTGACCACAACAATTGTGGTTGATGCAGAACAGATGGTTGCCATCCAAGTTAACAGATAAGGGGTCACACCAGAGATGGTTGATTTCGACGGTGTGGTCATTATGCATACAAAGGTTAAGATTTGCATAATGTGACGATTGATTCTTATCCAACGAATGACTTGTCCAACCTTAAGTGTTGTGTGTCCTTTCTATCCAATAGGGATGAGATATTTTTCTCACTAGTTGGTGGTCGTCAATATTGGGACAACTAATTAGAGTCACTTGTCTACCACCTCTTGCGGTCTGTTAATGTTTATGTCGGTGACATGTTCTTCAAAAGTTATCCTCTTAGCAACTTCAGGAGTAAGCTCTACTACTTTTGGTTCGATATAAGGGTCTTTTTGATACGGTATGGGAAACAACCAAGGAAGAAGGTCACGTGAACATCACATCAGTGTTGTTCTGTAATGGATTATGATTAGAAACCATGATACCAGCGCGTGCCGAGCAGCACAACCTTGTGTGTGCACCCACAGGAGGCTCTCGGTTTCGTCACGGCACCATTAGTTGTGACTCATAACACCATTACTGAACATACACCCGATGAGGAATTTCAAATGACACAGATTGGGTTGTCCAAACAAGCACCATACCAAGGAGGGATAGCAAGTAAAGGTAGTCATAAGGTTTAGAATCAACGAGGAGGCGATCCAAAATTAACACACACCACAAGGGAACATAGCTCAATTTCTAAAGACAACTGAGCAATGGACTCTTGCTTAAATTCTATGCACGACTTGCATCCACCAAGATGAGTTCCAGATAAAAGATTAATAGGAGATTCATTCATGTTGGGCAACAACATGAGATCAAGACTGATAAACATCTCGAGACTGAGAAGGTTGGGGATGGATTAAGCAAATTTCAAGGGTGAAACCCGATATGTTGTCAGAGATTGGGTTGATAAGGTAGATGCACAAATTTGCAAGCACACGATTTAGAGGCCATAGTAGAGATACATTGTGTCATACTAGCTAACCTTTGAGAGAGGTAACCAGAAGGTCCAACATGGATTTGGGTACGGTCTCCACAACTGGCAACGTACGAACCATGGTCAAAGGCTAGCGTTAATGGAAGTTAACTTGGTGGGTCAGTCGACAAGGGTCTTCACAAAAAGAGTTACAAAACATCCACGGCTTATGCAAACATATAAGAGAACTAAACTTTGGACTTTCGGTCAAGCACAGGCATGGATACAAACATTCAAGGACTAACCACTAAGTCTATAGGCTCAGGCTCCTAAGATAGAGAACCTAATGGAAGACAACAACCATACAATTACGTACGTGAACGTTGTTCTAGGATAAAGCTATGGGACTCTCGTATGCTCACCGAGGACAAACGAGGTGACAACTAGAGCACTACCTAGGTAACAATCATACGTACCACATCACCGTCAAGCAGACAATTGAGAAAATTCAAACAAATGAGCTTAAGCAATCAATACAAGGTACAAGGCTCACCCAAAATACGCATTTATTTCAAGCACAAACTAACTACAAGTTTAGCTCAAAACAAACGCTAGCTACGGTAGCCAACTTAGCATGGGCACAGAACCTGGACAGCAACACAGTAGTTACTTGTTTCAACCATAACTGAGGCTATAGACATCCCACAAAGGTGATCCTAGACTTTCTAGAAAGCTTAGGAAGATTACTAAACTTTAGTTATTCATACCAAAAGCTAAAACATAGGTTAACATGGCCAACAATGCTAATGTTTCAGATCTGTACCAATATGGACAGAAAACTGACAAGAACTTCAAAAATGCACAACTGGAGTTCTAGGGATACAACAAGGCTGGGCCTTCACTTTATGTAAAGCTTATTAAGTTGTCTATAACTTTTTTATTATCATATTAAGATGATTCTATAGCTAACAAGGCCAAACAAGATAAAGAAGATATCTCTGCCCAGATTTGGACAGATTCTGTCATTTCCCTTTGCAAGCTCATAACTAGAGATTTAGACCACCACAATTAGTGCTATAGGACATTTTGGAAAGCTTAGAAAAAGTACTACACTTCTTCTAGTATCTCCAAGACATGATTCCTTATGCTCATAGGTCAAAAAAACCAAACATTCAGATCTATTCAAAGCATAAGCAAAACCTGACAGTAAACTTCTAAAATTCAAAATTCTCAAACGTTAGGACCTAGGATCATGAAATTTTAGGTCAAGCTAGATAAGTAAGTTAGCTACAACTTTAGTATTCTCCATAACTACATAAAACACAATGATGGCCACAAAAGCATCACTACAACAGAAATTGTTCTAGCAGCCAACGTTCAACAAGCAAAACAAAGCTCGCCTTTGTTCTACTTAACAAGAGAGCGTACACACATGTTATTCTAGTAGCTCTAAATTTTGTTACCTTAGACCAATATTAATTTAATTCATTCATGAGAATCCATAATTACTTAAGTGAGGTCTAAAGCATTGGCAAACGCTTGGGTGAACAGCATATCCATCACTTTGCTAAGCTAGAAGATTACTCTAAGTTCAAGCATGTAGCCACACTTATTTTTAGTAAGGCTAAGCACACATTTTTCTCAAGCATTTCCTATTCAAGCAACATGGAACAACGCATTCTTGTTTGACTTCAAACACGGAAGATAGTATACCACATCACTCACAAATTACTCATCATTTGAACAAGGGTGAGAGGAGCATAGCTATGCATAAAGCAACAATCATGATAATGCATGCTTCGTCCTATTCGTCCTCACAAGATTGCCAACCTAAGGTGGCAATCACGTTCTATGTCGGTGGCATAACACGCACTCTTTCGATATATAGCTAGTCGTCAGCTACATTCGACTTACGCATTCGTGGTTAGCGTACCTGCAGAAAAGTTTTATTGCAGCCCAACAATTCCCCAATAAAGCACACAATGAAAGCAGGAAAGTAAAATTCTAAGTACTCCCATATACATATACCCCCGTATATATACATGTAGCACCAAAACTACCCGAATCATTTGATCACCCACAATTAAGTACCTTCATATATACATGTGTGTAACATGTAAATAATCCAGTAACCAAAACTAGCTCTACCCTAGACCGCAGGTTGTACGGTCATGCTCTCACAACTCACACTTACCTGAGCGTATGTGCGATGTTACATAAAAGTAAACTAGCGACATATATGGCTATTTCATATATGAAGGCTACCTCTAATCTAACACACCGGGTAGCATAGTGTGGGAAAGTCATCACACATACATACCTTGGCCTGGGCGTAGATGCATAAATGAAAACCCCTAAGTTAGTACTTATATAAGCCACCTAATAATCCTTATATGGGCATAAGGAAATTGACCACTGGCATACTTAGGTTTAAAATTTAGATTTGACAAACCTATATATAACTATAAGTTGATAAAAGTGATTTTATAAAACAAAACCTTTGTTTTAAATACACATACGACAAGTTTAATGTTGAATCTTGCTCCGATACCAGCTGTAATGGAACCATCCAAATTATAAGAGCACAAGTACAAAAATAATCACCGAAGTGATCAAATTCTCGCACTTGAGCCCATATAACTCCGGTAGTCCAATTGAGCCATTTTCTTGGCATTTGCTCAACATAAACCCTTCATGACTTTTGTTGTAGAGTTCATCTAAAGTCATTTGGGCATATTTGCAAGCTTTGGTTGATGGTATATAATTCCATTCACTTAATGGTAAAATTCCAGCAATTAGTAAAGTCATTCCAACAAGGATATAACTTATCATTTCATGTGACTTTTTGATTTCAAACTTCATGAAACTTTTCCAGCGACCAATATAGATATGTATTAAGGTGAGACACATGAAGATATGGCAATAACACCACCCAAGCATACATTTTTGAAAAGGGCCTATATGTAAGCGATGGTGCAATATTCAAGTTTAAGTTGGGACTCTATTCCATAGACTTGGCTTCGACATCTTCATTACCAATTCAAATGTCATGTTTGAACTCGAAAACCCTTGCTTAACTAGTGATAAACACTTGGGGTATTACAGCCCTCCCCCTTAAAAGAATCGCATCCCGAGATTCGGAATGGAAGACCTTTTAAGGAAGAGAGGCATGTTATCTAGTTCCCAACATCCGCTATAGCATTCAGCTATAAAGCTTCAACATCGGTGAACAACTTGGTCAAAGGCACTTTCTGATATTTACTCTTTATGGTAAAATTTGTCTGAAGAATTTCCTTCATTGACTTCCATGAATCATTGTTACTTTGGGAGGAATCCAAGATAGCACGTACTGCATTCTCAGTGTACGGAGATCATTTGGTCCATGAGTGAACCACTCACAAGTATCTGACTACGCTGGACACACCGACGCTATGGTCTTCCTCAAGTTGCAATTCGTCCCCAACTCAGCTGCCATGTCACCCTCGGATTCAGCAGACACGTCGTCATTGTTTCGGTCATAACTCTCTCATACGACATCGAAACGGGGCGTTCTTGGATGCGTTGGAAAGGGGACGACGACGCCGTCGTTTTGGATCTGGTCCCAGCTCCTTTGAATATCAAATTTGATCCATCAACACTAATGACTTCAACATCATCACTACCAAATATGCACTTGAAGCCAAGATCACAAAGTTGTGCCACCGATAAAAGATTGAAATCCAAGCTCTCAACTAGCAATACATTAGATATGCTCATGTCATTTGAGATAGCAATTTTACCAAGCCCCATTTCTTATTGTTGCCGAAAGTGATAGCATCAAAACCACTATTTTGATTTGTATCAATTGATTTGAACATACAAGAATCCCCGGTCATATGTTGAGTGCACCCACTATCAAGCACCCAATGCCTTCCTCCGGCTTTGTAATTGACCTACAAGATAAGATCAATTCTTTTTAGGTACCCAAACTTGTTTGGGTCCTCCAAGATTAGTGACTAAGCTCTTTGGTACCCAAATGACTTTCTTCTTTGTGCACCAATGAACTTAGCATGAACACCATTTGTACCCTTGGTAAGTATATAGAAAGAATCAAGCTTAATTGAGGATACATTAGCATTGGATTTCTTGTTCATGCAATGTTGCTCTATGTGACCAACTTGCTTGCAACTTTTGCAATAGCTACCATTGTTCTTCACAAAACGAGTCTTGTGAGGAGCAAAAGCGGCCTTGCCTTTCTTGGGGTTATAGCCCAATCCCTCTTTGTAGAGAGAAGCTCTTTGGCTACCCAAGCACATAAGCAAGCGGTCCTCACCACCATAAGCCTTGGCCAAGGTGTGATTGAGCTCTTTTACCTCCTTCTTGAGATTTTCATTCTCAACTATAAGTGTGGAATCACAAGTGAAACCGTCACTACTAGATGAGGATGATGTAGATGAGCTACATGAAGGGTTAGTGGGAGCAACAACAATAGACTTATGAAAAGATTCATCGATTATATCACATGATATGCCTATGCTGCAAGTTTTAGCTTTCTCAACATTAGTTGGCATATTTTCACATTTTTCAACTAGAGAGGAATGAGCTTCTTCAAGCTTGGTGTGAGACTTTTGAAGCTTCTTATGGTCTACCTTTAGACTCTCATAAGATGCTCTAAGCTCATCAAGTTCTTGCATAAGGTTTTTCTTTTCCTTAAGCATGCCCTTACACTCCTTTCTAGATTCTTTAAAATATTGAGTGCAATCTTCTATCATAGTGATTAGTTCATCTTTAGTGGATTCATCTTCATCACTATCACTATCACTGTCACTAGCATTATCATGATCACTCTCATCGTCGGATGATACCTTAGCGGCCTTAGCCATAAAGCATGATGGAGCGTCGAAGAGGGAGACCTTCTCTTGGATAGCAATGCTAGCATGTCTCTTCTTCTTGCTCTTGTTGTCATCCTCATCATCGCTTGAGGAGTCATCACTATCCCATGTAACAACATGAGAATAATTCTTCTTCTTATGAGAACTCTCCTTCTTTTCTTGCTTCTTCTTTTGCTTCTTCCTCTCCTTCTTGATAGCATCTTCATCATCACTATCATAAGGACACTTTGTAATGAGATGGTCCTTTCTATGGCATCTAAAACATCTCATGGTATGCTCATTCTTCTTGGATGAGTTCTTCCTCCTTCTTGCACGAAAGCCCTTCTTCTTCATGAATTTGCCAAATTGCTTGACAAAAAGAGCCATTTTCTTATCAATGTCATCACTATCACAAGAGCTTGAGTCTTCATCACTTGATGATTCAATCTTGGATTTGCCCTTGGATGTGGAGGCTTTGAATGCCACACTCTTCTTCTTCTCATCATCCTTCTTCTCACTTTCCTTCTTCTTTTTGACCAACTCCTCTTTCTCATCATCTTCTATATATGAATCATCGGTCATCACTTCTTGGAATACTTGTTGAGGAGTTGAATCCTTCAATGTAGTCCTCACTAGTATGGTGATCAATGTATCAAATCTCTTAGGCAAGCTTCTCAAGAACTTCATATAGAATTGGTTGTCCTTGACCTCCTCACCAAGTGCCTTGAGCTCATTGACAATGACTTGCAACCGATGAAATATTTCCGGTACACTCTCATCTTCTTGCATCTTGAAGCTAGAAAACTTTTCTTGCAAGATATATGCTTTAGCGGTCTTTGTGCCTTTGGTGCCCTCAAATGTTTCTTCTATCTTGGCCCAAGCATCATGTGCAACTTCTATGTTCTTCACTTGCTCAAATGTCTTGTCATCTAATGCCTCATGAAGAGCACTAATGGCAATGTCATTGCATTGGAGCTTCTTCTCTTCCACCGGTGTAGGTTCTTCCGGATTAGCAACCTCAAATTTTGTTTCCGTGACCTTCCACACTTCTCTATTGATTGACTTGAGGTATGCGGTCACCTTAACCTTCCAATATGCATAATTTGTTCCATCAAAGTGAGGTGCCTTCTTGGTGTTATTGATGTGCAAGCTTAATTGAGCCATTTCTTTTTCACCGTAGGTTGTTAAGCCTCAAATAAACAGTGCCTCGGCTCCGATACAACTTGTAAGGTCCAAATGGCTAGAGGGGGGTGAATAGCCTATTTAAAACTCTACAAGCTTCACTAAACAACCACGTTAGTATAAAAGATGGCTAAGCTAATTCTAGCACTAGCTCAACTACACTATGCAAGCCACCTATACAATACTAGTGAAGCAAGGCTATGATCTCTAATACACACCAACAAGACTAAGTCACTAAGCTACTTACTCCTATGTGATAAAGGCTACACTAAGCAAACTAAACTAGAACTAGTACAAGAAAGTAAGGAGCAAGTAACTTGATTCTTATACCAAAGAGGTAGAGAAGTAATGCACTCGAAGAGTCAATCACAATGATCAACCATAAGAGAAATCCTCGGCAAAGAGATGAAACAAAATTTTTACCGAGGTTCACTTGTTTCCCGGCAAGCTACTCCTCGTTGTGGCGATGCACCCACTTGTCGGTTCGCGAGCTAATCGACTATCAAGAGTCGAGCCCTCGGCGGGCGCCGCACAACCGCACACAAGATGGGGATCCTCCAAGCCACGAGCTCCACTAGAGTATCCAATTTGTGAACTCCCACGGGGAAGGATCAAGAACCCCTTACAACACTTGGTGAGGACTCCAACAATCTTCAATTGCGAGCTCAATCACCTCCGCTGCTCCAAGCCGTCTACCGTGTCGGGAAACACGGAAGAGTAACAAGAAATCCGCAACAACTCGAAGATCAAGTGCCTCTAGAATGCAACTCTCAAGCAATGCACTTGAATCTCACTCAATCTCACTCAAGATGTGCAACCAAGCAAAGAGCTGAGTGGAGGGGTTGTTCTCTAGCTCAAAGGATGTCTCTAGGTCTCAAAATGTGCAAGAGTTGCTCTCAAACCCCGGACATCTTCTATTTATAGCGAAGGGGTACGCAGTTAGCCGTTACCGGACGACTCAGTGCAAATCGTGCTGACCGGACGCACTGGTCAGGGTGACCAGACGCGTCCGGTCACTACAGGACAAGCGTGAACAGTGCGCGTCAGAAGTTACCGTTGCCATGACCGGACGTGCTCAAACGTTTGACCGGACGCACTGCACCTGGCGTCCGGTCGGAGTCCAGTAAGCTCCCACCGCAACCGGACGCGTCCGATCGCACGTGACCGGATGCGCCGAGCGTCGGGTCGGCTCTACGACCGGCACTGTCCCCCTGGCTGCCTGACCGGACGCTCCGGTTCCGTGAGAGACCGGACGCGCCGGTTGCAAACCCTAGCACCCGCGCCTGATAGCTGCTAAGAACTGACCGGACGCGTCCAGTCAAACCGAGACCGCGTCCGGTGCAGCGTCCGTTAACACAGTGACCTCCGTTCGCCTCTGTTTCTTTTCTGACTTCCGGCGCAGTAGAAAATAGACGTTTCACTTTCCCAAAAAGCGCCGAATCCCACCTCGCAAGCTCGATGGGAGGGAGAGAGGAACACAAACCCCTCTCTACCGCTTAAACTCTACCGCCTTCGCAAATGTGCTAACACCACCAAGTGTACACCACCATGTGTATGTGTGTTAGCATTTTCACAATCATTTTTCAAGGTGTTATGTTAGCTCTCTACTAGATCCTAATGCATATGCTCAAGACATTGATCTAGTGGCACTTGATTCCCGAGCTAACCGTGATTGCTCCTCTTGATAGTTGGCTATGTATCCTAAACCCGGTCAATCACTTCTTTACTCATCTTAGACCGGCAAAAGAAAAATCCTATGGTTATACCTTTGCCTTACGCTCTTAGATCCTTCTCTTCCACTTGATCATCATATCCATCATATTATGTGCATCTCCACCATGATCTTGCTCATCATTTCATGCACCAAATCATGTGGTCTTATGGCCATCTCTCCATGTCATTTCCACCTTCATCACATGTTGCTTATGCCTAACTTAATCACACTTGATGCAATAGCATTAGCAACTTGGTGTCATTAATTACCAAAACCAAACTTGGGCTTTCAAGTAGCTGTGCAATGGGGTCGAGCGCCTTGATGTCGTCACAGGACTCGAGCGCCTGTATGACGTCACGGGGGTCGGACGAGACGGAGAGGGGTCGGACGAAGCGAAGGAGCGCGGGGGGCTCGGACGCTTGTCCTTTGGCTTTTGTTTTGAGCGGAGTAAGGTCTGGCCAGCTGTGATGGGCCATGGACCGTAATATTTGTTTTAGTGGGTGGTTTTGCGGTGAAAATAGGGTACCCTGTTTTGCTGGTACCCGACACCACTAAATCCTAATTAGCACACGTAACATGCACTAATCAACATATTAGCATTATCAAAACTAATCCTATCATTATAATTATTAAGTAATAATATAACATTACTAATAATCTTTGAATTATTTATTAATGACAAAGATTAGAAGTCATAGATAGACTGGTCCGCCAGACTTTTTTCGGACCACAGAATCCAGTATCTAAGCAGAATATTCCCGGTCCATGGATTGTATTATGCCAGTGATCCTCCGACCAAACCCACCCTGGGTGTGTTTAGATGGTAAAAAAGGTGTAAAAAAAGTACTGTAGCACGTTTTGGCTTTATTTGGTAAATAGTGTCCAACTGTTGACTAATTAGGTTCAAAACGTTCGTCTCGTCAAGTACAACCAAACTGTACAATTAGTTTTTGATTTCATCTACATTTAGTACTTCATACATGTATCACAAGTTTGATATGATGGAAAATCTTTTTTTCGCATAGTGTTTTTTTCGTGGAACTAATCAGGGCCCCTGTCTCCGAGCAACCAAGCACACACTACGAGGAGAGGCCGGCGGCTGGAACTGAAGCCTAGAATGACCCTCTGTTGTCACCCAAATGCATGCAGATACGAAATCCATTTCATCAAATGCTAGTCGGGAGAATCAAGGCACTGCATTTTTTTAGTTATTACTCTATTTGATGCGACTCGTAACGGTTTCTCCTCTCCAAAAACTATAGCAAAAACCAAAATTTTTTTCTCTCTCCAACCCAAAATAAGTTAGCAACAGAATGAATTGGTGAAGCCAGTTTGGTGGGTTTTTATAGACTTTTGGTACATGCAGTAAGAGTACCATATGCAGATCCTCTACATTACAGAATCTGAAGCAACGGCAAATCCCTCCACCGAGATCATCATAAGCCTAGCAGCCAAAGGCATGTCCCAAATGTGAATAGTATTTTGGAAAGACAGTGCTGGCCAACTGAAACCAATAGGACGAAGCGCATCCATATCCAAGGAAGAAAAATAAGAGCCATCCATGGATGTTGCCATCCTCGCGTAATAATGCAATATGCCTCCATTATTTATTATACTAATTGACAGGTTATGCAATCAATCATACTAGTACAGTGATGGGATGTGCATGCAGCACAGCAGGCCTATTGGTATTGGCCATAGAAAAAAGTGGCACGCGGCACGCGGCACGCCCAAGGCCAATCAGTGAGGAAAGCTTCCACTCAAGCAATTGCTTGCCACAAAACATGCCAACAAGATTCCGAGAGGAGAGGTAGCAGTAGAGTGAGTACTCGGGAGAAACAAATGGCAGGAGTTGAATAGTAGCAGTCCCATACCTCGCTGCACAAGCCACCTCAAATGAAGATGAAGCAGTGCAGTGCAGGCAAGGCACCTGATTGAGCTCACCAGCTGGAGCTGGACCTCCCCTGTCTTATCCTGACTGACCGGCAATTTTAATTTACGGCTGTGTTTAGGCTGTGTTCATTCACATGCCAACCCAAAATATTTCTCTTCCATCCATCACATCAAATCTTTAGATGCATGCATGGAGCATTAAATATAGATAAAAAAGATAACTAATTGCATAATTTGTCTATAAATGTCGAGACGAATCTTTTGAGCCTAGTTAGTCCATAGTTGGACAAATTTTGCCAAATAACAACGAAAGATGCTACAGTAACTTTTCACCAACTTTTCGCGAAGTGAACACACCCTTAGTGCCTAAATTTGGAGTGCCAAAATTTACTGTAGTGACACTGTAGCATTCGTTAGTATTTGGTAATAATTGTCCAACCGTTGACTAATTAGGCTCAAAATGTTCGTCTCGCAAAGTACAACCAAACTGTGCAATTACTTTTTGATTTTATCCACATTTAGTACTCCATGTATGTATCGTAAGTTTGATACGACGGAAAATCTTTTTTTTTGTATAGTGCACTTTTCAATGGAACTAAACACAGTAGTAATAGAGTATGTTACGTGGCCTGTTTGAAAAACAAATCATCTGATGGGTTGCTTGATGCTCTCCTCACCTTGTCAATCAAATCAGTGTGTGTGTGTTCGTCTCAAGGCTCAAGGATGGACTGGACCACAAAATTCTTGGCTTCATCCCTGCCCTGACCTTGCAACTTGCAAATAACCCTGTTTGCAATACTTCCTCCTTTTTTTAGAAAAAATAAAATTGTCAATAATTTGGAAAATCATGAGGACAGACAATTGGTGCGCCGGGTCCTGAGATCTTGATTGTAGGTTGAAAATAGAGTAAACGTCGTTATGCTTCTTAGACGGAAAATGACTGCAGATGCATCGCATCAACCTTTTTTTTAGGGAAATGCATCACATCAACTGAGAGCTCGCCTAGGCTAGAAACGCTAGTATGCAGTTGCAGTGACGGATCTATAAACGGACCAAGTGAAACAACCCCGATTTCCGCGAAGGGAAATCCACAGAGTCGATGTGTAATAAGACCGTTGTAGATCATATTACCCAAATTCCAATCGATAACATATCCATACAACGATATTATCAGAGTACATATAGAGCGGAAAAACGTAAATTACTACATCGCCCCACTGGCGGAAATAAAAGCAGCAATCATTCAGAACAGCTTGAAGATTGGATCGCCAAACTCGAGCGTAGGAACGAATCCCTCATCCGTCATTCTCCTCGGAGCTATACTCCTCAGCAGAACCTGTGTGCCAAAATTTATCAGTACGATTTGTACTGGCCACTCCCACCCTATGAGCATTGCTTTGTGGAATTGGATGCACATGGTTGTAATCATGAGATACCTATAGGACTAGGGTTTTCTATCATATCATGTGTATAATGTAGTTGATCAAGTTTTAACACCACTCCCACACCCATACCACCTCAAACCATTCCCGAAACCAGGTTTTGATCCTGGGATCGATAAACCACCACCATCGCACTTCATCCCATCTCCACCATACCATCGCTCAGTCGACAGGCCAACTCCCTCTCGGCACTGTCTCAAGGCTCGTAGCCCCTGGCTACGTCCAAACACTCACTCCCGGGGACAGAAGAGAAGGACTCATCTCACTATCTAGTTTAAGCGAAACCCAGGAAAGGTCCATAGCCGATAAATCGGCATATGTATCGATCGATCAACCATACACTCTGCAGAGGTTTTACTTAACCACAAGATCTGCCTTCCTTGTTGACCGTCGTCAACTGGGCTGATTCCGGCCACTTGCTAGCCTAGGATATTGCCACCCTACCATTCAGCCCTGGTACACCCCAAATCTAGTCTGGAGTGGCTGAAACTGTGAGTCATGAGCCGGGTCCACGAGGTCTCCATGAAGTCTCGGGAGGGTGTGGGGGAGATCATCTGCACCCCGTACCTCCCTCGCACTTTCCGCTATCAACCTAGCAGTAGTGGCAAAATCCTACCAAGTAGTTTGGCCGTCCCGCACCATATAGGGCGAGTGGTTTGTAAGGCTTCCCGGTGAATCTGAGTACTAGTAAGTCCTTAGGTATGACCAAGCCAGTATGTCTCCGTCAGGGTTTCCTTTTACCGTGCCACCACAGCACCTCCACCTTGGGCTCCTCCCATCACAGGTTCACACCCAAAGCCATCCCATATGCCACTTACCCACCACAGGTACCCATTCTTGGGGTGTCTAGGTAGCACCCCACGGCAAGACTTGTCCCAGACTCGTCATATACACCAACTTGGTCGACACAACCCTCACCCTCCACACACCCCAGTCACCCACGCAGCACTCTCCCCATAGTTTAGATATCATCAGTTTCCACCACGCATCAAAGTAGTGCAAGCTTAGTAGAGTGATAAACAAAATATAATAGCAAGCGCGTGACTAGCCTAACAGCTGGGTGAGCAGGGGTAAGGTTGCGTCAAGGTAAGGATCATCAAGATAGCGTACTACCATGCAAGTCCTATCATAGTGTGATCATAACAAAAATGTAAAGCACTAGCATTTCTAATTCAGCCATGCGTAATAGGTGCTACGAGATTGGGTGGGATGTGGCACCTTTAGTGTAGTTGTCTCCGTACTCCTCACGGTATTCCCGATCCTCGTCAGACCGATTCTCCTCTGAGTCTGCAAATAATCGCATTATAGTCGCGTTAGCGACATCTATAGAATAGCACAAAGAAGCAATTAAAATTTCAAAAGAAACAAATGCACTCAAACATGGGCTCATCGCGTAGAGCTTGATTTTAGATGAATTTTGGTCCTAGTTTCATATTTTTCTGAGGTCGTATGAATTTGTTATGAATTTCCGAAGATTAAATCTATTTCTGAAAATGAAAAAGGCTGAATTATTCCTGGGCTGACACGTGTCACGCTGTGGTTGGTCCACGTGGCTTGCTGACGTCAACTTGACGTCATCGTCCCGGCTCTGGGCTGACAGGTGGGGTCCTGCTGACGTCATCATGACGTCATCAACGTCATTGTGGCTGACATGTGGGGCCAGAGTTCTTGGGTCACTGGAATGTGGGTCCAGGGCTGGTGATGTCAGCATCGTGATGTCAGCGTGACGTCACCCCTGGTTGTATTATCACTGACAGGTGGGTCCCTCATGACGTCATCATGACACCAGGATGACGTCACCCACTGTCAAGTGGGTCCCGCGGCTCTGTGTCACTGACATGTGGGCCCAGGTCAACGGTCAACATTTGACCGGTCAACGTTCAACTCGGGTCAGGTCCAAACTGGGCCAGTTGGGCTCGGGTTGGGCCGGTCTGGGCCGGGCCGGGTCAGACATGTGGCAAGCTGTGGTGCTGCCACGTCGTAGTCGTGGGCTTCTACTAGGCTTGGTCCACAAGCTCAGTTTACGGTGGACGCGAGCGCTGGTCCATGGTGGACCGTGTCTTCTTTCGGTGAACCGCGTCCACCCTTCTCCTCTCTCTCTGTGGTCCGCGTGCACCGGGTGCATGTGTGAGTGGCTAGCGAGGGGAAGCCTCTGCTTCCATCTCCGGCGTGTTCCCGCCGGTGTTGTGCTCACCGGTGTGATCTTACGGCGGCGCGGTCATCCAATAAAGGTGGGGAAAAGCTTCCCCAGGCAATGGCGAGCTCGATGGTGGCGTCTCGGCAGCAATCGGGGCTCCCTAGAGCGTTGGCCACGGTGAACGGTGGCTTGAGCACCACCGGCGTGCGGGAAGGGCGTGGGGCTGTGGCTTAGGCCGTTTCTGTGGTGCGCGTGGGCGTCACTATGCTTCCACGAATACGTTGGGCAATTCGAGGGGTCCTCCATGGCCTCCGATGGCTTTGGCCCCGGTGGAGTCGACGCGGTGGCGGCGGCGCTCCGGCCGTGGCGCGGTGTGGCCTCAGTCTTTCCGTGATCGCGAGCGTAGCGTCTTCCGTGGCGGGATGAAACCGGACAAACGGTGGCGTCCTATCTACTGCGGGGAATGCGGCCGCGGTGGCTTCGCCACGGCTGTGAGCGTGTCCATGGCGGCGGTTCGGTGGTGAGCGGCGCTGGCGCGCAGGAGCACCATGTGGCGCCGGTGGGGCGGTCACAGCATGGTCACGGTCACGTGGGTGGGTGCATGTGTACCTAGAGGCCGGAGACGGCCTTGGCCTACGCGCTCACGGTGTGGAGCGCCATGGCCAGAGTAGCAAGGTCGGGCGGCGAGCGGAGGGAAAACCGGGGCTCACCGTTGGTGTTGAAGTCGATTGGATAGCGGTGCAGTGGCGGGTTGTGGCCGTGTAGCTCCGAAAGCCGTGCAGTGCCGACCCACGACCGTGATGAGGACTACAGCGTCGCCCTCGGCTCCGGCGACTCCGGAGGTGTTCCGATTGCGCCTTCCCCTATTTTTCTCCTCTTCCCTCCTTCTTCCTCCGTTGGTTCTCTTTCTCTTGGCTCGGATGTGCAAAGGGTAGTCACCCGGTGGTGGCGGGGCGTTGAAAGCTCGGGCGCTAGGGTGATCGAGGCTAGGCCTTTATAGCCGAACGCCAAGCTTCCATGGCAGTGGCGATCGATCGGTGGAGAAGCATGTGACGCATCCTACGATGGCGTGAGGTTGCATGGGCGCGGCACAAGAGGGGGAACAAGGGCATGCCCCGGGCGTGCCCCCTGGCCCGCCTCTACCAACGCTGTCGGCCCCCGGTCGCGCGGTGGTTGAGCATGGCGTGGAGAAGAAGAACAGGAGCTTGTCGTGCGGGGCCCGCGTGGCAGCGGCTGCAAGTGGAACGGGGAAGCGTGCGGGCATGGACGTCGTGTGGCTGTCACGTGGGGCCAAGTGGCAGCGGCAGCTGGCGAGCTGGGCGTGCGGGCGTGAGCGGTCGCCTGGGCCAGCAGCTGGGCCGCGCGTGTGCGCGTTGGAGCTGGCCGCTTGGGCGGCGTCTTGGGCTGGATTGCTGGGCCGAGCAGCTGGCTGGGCGGCCTTCTCCTCCTTTTCCTTTTTATGTTTTTCATTTCTTTTCCATTTGTTTGAATTCAAATTTAGTTTGAAATTTGGATTCCAAACCAATGTAACTTATTCATTGGAGTTTAGGGAATTTGTATTCATACTAACAATAGTAATAATAAAAATAGTGTTAGTTTTCTCCTTAAGCATTTATTCTTTTGATTTGTTCAATAATTACTTTATGGTTTATTACCTTAATGTTATTGTTAAGCATAACATACCTTAATGTTATTGTTAAGCATAACATAAAGCAAAAGAAAATCCAAATCACAACTTGAGTTAATTATGTATGCATCACTTTATTTGTTAGAAATTAAATAATCTTAATCCTCAAATGACCTGCCATGCTTATGTGTTGCCTAGGGTTGGGGTTAGACCTAATGCATCTCTTAGGTTGGATTTCTACACATGACACTCATCATCACATGGGATTCTTGAGAAAAATTTTTGGTAGTTGGTATTTTTGGTGTGTAGATTCTTGGGTTGTCACAGTCCTACCCCCTTAACAGAATCTCGTCCCCAAGATTAAAGCGGTACGTACCCTTCGAAGAGGTAAGGATAGTTTAGTCGGAGGTCAGACTCTTTCTCCCAAGTTGCTTCTCTCTCAGTGTGATTGCTCCATTGGACTTTGCACATAGGAATGGTTTTGCTCCGGGTCTTTTTGGTATCTCTCCCCACAATACGGACAGGATGTTCTTTGTACTCAAGTGTATCTTGAATGTCAAGTGTATCAGTCGGAACTACTTCGTCGGGCACTCTCAAACACTTTCGTAGCTGTGAGACATGGAACACGGGGTGTACACCCACCAAATTCTCAGGTAGCTCAAGTTTGTAGGCGAGCTTTCCAATCCTCTTGCAAATCCGGTATGGGCCAACAAATCTAGGGGCGAGTTTTCCCTTTACGTGGAATCTGACTGTTCCACGTAGCGGAGATACCTTAAGATAAACGAAATCTCCCACAGTGAACTCAAGTTCTCTTCTCCTCTTGTCAGCATAGCTCTTGTATCGACTTTGAGCAATTCTCAAATTCTCCTTTACTTGAGCAACTCCTTCTTCGGCGTCTTGAATCTTAGCGGACTCAAAGAACGATCTTTCACCCGGCTGAGACCACATCAAAGGTGTCTTACAAGGTCTACCATACAGAGCTTCGAACGGCGACATCTTGATACTGGCCTGGTAGCTGTTGTTGTACGAGAACTCCGCATATGGTAAGCATTTCTCCCAATCAGAGCCATAATTTAGTACACTAGCGCGGAGCATGTCTTCAAAGATCTGATTTACTCGTTCTGTCTGTCCATCTATTTGTGGGTGATAAGCGGTACTAAAATCAAGTTTGGTTCCAATGGACTTGTGCAGAGCTTCCCAAAATCGGGACGCAAACTGAGGACCACGATCGGTTACAATACTAGAGGGAGCTCCATGCAACCTGAGAATATGCTCAATATATAGATCTGCTAATTTTTCTGCATTGGTCTTGATCTTCACTGGTACAAAGTGAGCGATCTTGGTCAAACGATCAACAATCACCCAGATGGAATCATTGTCTTTCTGTGAACGGGGTAATCCAACTATGAAATCCATGGATATGCTCTCCCATTTCCACTCAGGAACGTCAAGAGGCTTTAGCAATCCTGCAGGCCTTTGATGTTCGGCCTTGACTCTATTGCAGGTGTCACAACGTGCCACATGTCCCACAATGTCTGTCTTCATACCTTTCCACCAAAAGTGTTTCTTCAAGTCTAGATACATCTTTGAACCTCCCGGGTGAATACAATACTTAGAATCATGGGCTTCTGATAGAATCTCCTCACGTAGGGCTGGATCAGAAGGTACACAGATTCTATCCTTGAACCATATGGTCTCTTGTTCATCCTCATGGTGGTTGGTCTTGTAGCCTAGTTTCATCAGGCCACGGAGATATTCAATCTCCTCACAACTTTTCTGGGCTTGACGGATGCGATCTGTGAGATCATACTGTATGCGGAGCTCATTCAGCAAGCCATGTGGTAGTATCTCAAGTTGAAAGTCACCAATCTCTTTTTTGAGCTCAGGTGGTACGGATTTAGCGATCAAAGTGTGGCAGTAACTCTTGCGACTAAGAGCATCTGCGACTATGTTAGCTTTCCCTGGATGGTAGTGAATTTCTAAGTCGTAGTCCTTGATCAACTCTAGCCACCGGCGTTGCCTCATATTCAGATCCTCTTGAGTGAAAAAGTACTTCAGGCTCTTGTAGTCAGTGTAGATATCACACTTGTTGCCTATCAAGTAGTGCCTCCAAATCTTTAGAGCATGAACAACTGCTGCTAACTCAAGATCATGTGTAGGGTATCTGTTTTTGTGCTCTTTCAACTATCGAGAAGCATAAGCTATCACTCTTCCTTCTTGCATCAGTACACAACCAAGTCCTTGACGGGATGCATCGCAATAGACCACAAAATCCTTACCGATATCCGACAATGCTAACACAGGAGTTGTGGTAAGCTTCAGTTTTAATTCTTAGAAGCTTTGCTCGCACTCAGACGTCCATTCAAATTCCTTTGTCTTCTTCAAAAGGTTGGTCATCGGACGGGCTATTTTGGAGAAGTTCTCGATGAATCAGCGATAATATCCCGCCAATCCCAAGAAACTTCTGACTTCCGTCACATTACGGGGTTGTTCCCAATCTTTCACAGCCTCAATCTTAGCTGGATCCACTGCAACACCTTCTGCTAATAATACATGGCCTATGAAGGAAACTTCCTGTAGCCAAAACTCACATTTGCTGAACTTTGCATAGAGTTGATGTTGGGCTAGTCTCTCAAGCACCGTTCTCAGATGATGCTCGTGTTCTTTAGCGGTGGACGAATAGACTAGGATGTCATCAATGAACACTACCACGAACTTATCTAGTTCATCCATGAAAACCTTATTCATCATGTTCATGAAGTATGCGGGAGCATTTGTGAGTCCAAAGGACACCATGGTGAACTCAAACTGACCATACCTAGTCACAAAAGCTGTCTTCAGGATGTCACTCCCTCGAATCTTCATCTGATGATAGCCAGATCTGAGATCAATCTTGGAAAAATACTTGGCACCTCTGAGCTGATCAAGCAAATCATCAATCCTTAGCAAGGGATACTTGTTCTTGATGGTGACTGCGTTCAAGTTTTGGTAATCAATGCACATCCTCATCGAGCCATCTTTCTTCTTAACAAACAGAACAGGGGATCCCCAAGGTGAAGCACTGGGTCTAATATATCCCTTCGAGATGAGCTCTTCAAGCTGTTTCTTGAGCTCGGCTAGTTCATCAAGTGACATGCGATAAGGTCTCTTGGCAATGGGTCCCGTTCCCGGCAAAAGATCGATGATGAACTCTACATCACGATCGGGTGGCATACCCGGTAGTTCTTCAGGGAATACATCAGGATAGTCTCTGACCATAGGTACATCATGAACTGTCCTTTCCTCTTTTAGTGATTTAGAACTTGCTTTAAGGGCACATAGGATAGAAGTGGACCTTCCGATCTGGGGTTCACATCTAATGACTTGGCCTGATGGGTGGGTCACTTGGACATATCTAGGTGAACATTATATGATGCCCTAGTGAATGGTTAACCAATCCATGCCTAAGATGACATCTAGGTTAGTGGTGGGTAGCAGGGTTAGATCGGCTTTAAAGATAAGACCCTCGATGATAAGACTCACTCCCTTACAGATGTGGGTGCTTTTTAGGTCCCTCAAGGGTGAACTGGTGATGATAGGCTTTTCACGTGGGGTTACAGGCAGGTCATATTCTCGTGCAAACTTGGTTGATATGTATGAACAAGTTGCTCCAGAGTCAAAAAGAACTGATGCAGTATTGCCATTAACTAAAAACATACCGTACACGACGTCAGGGGCAGCCTGTGCTTCCTCGGCATCCAAATGGTTAAGACGTCCACGGGTAGCAGATCCCTTGAATTGAGACTTCTGAGCGGCTGAGTTCTGTGGGCATTCAGCTGCCTTGTGACCCGGTTGGCCGCAAGCAAAACATGTGAAAGGTGCACCGCCTGTAGGGGTTGGCGTGGGTGCCTTCCATTTCCCATTGCCTGGTGTGGAGCGGTTCTGTGCTGGGCGTTCATTCACAGAGCGGAAATGGTTGATACGGTCCTAGGTGTTGCGGTCCTGTGCATAACGGTCTCTGGTGTAACGATCCTGAGCAGGGCGGGAGTATTTGGTGAAGTAGCCTCCATTTCCCCTACTCGATTCAGGGTTGTCATCCCTGTTGTGGCGAGAGCGTTCCCTGGATGGTGCATCTCTACGGATCCTCTTGCGATCACGGCCACGGAGAGACTCTTTAGGCTTACGCTTCCTTTCCCTGTACTCCTCCCCTGCTTCATCACGATCCTTCTCAATCTGGATGCAGCGATCCACCAGAGCACGTAATGTGTTGCTCTCAATACCGCCAAACTTCAGTTTGATGTGCGGGTTAAGTCCCTTGCGATAATAGTACAACTTCTCCTTTTTAGAGTTCACCACATAGGAAGGTGCATAGCGCAGAAGGTTGGTGAAACGAGTGGTGTACTCGGTCACCCTGTCCCTTCCTGTAACATCCCAGATATTAAGAAATAATTAAAACTTGATTATGAAGCATCATCAAGCATAAACATCAAATGACATGCCATAAATGCATTCATTTGCACATGTTACTTTAGTCATGTTGCATATGTTACATGTGTTATTGACGCAATGTTTTCCATGTGAGGTTCATGTGTTGCATTAAACAAGTGTTTTACATGTTATGAATATGCCCTGGTTCACATATTTCAGATGTTGTTAATAAAATGTTTCACATGTTTCAATAGTGAATTGTTATGTTGATTTCAATAATAAATGCTTTATATGTGTTTATGCTATATTTCCTATCACATGAAATAATGTTTTATTAGTGTTAAATAATTAATCATGTTTTAGTTAAAAAGAATAATCAAATGAATTCAAAAACCCTGAAATCTAGAACCCTGTTTTACCCCTTTTGAAATAATTCAAAATCTAAGCAAAATTTGGGAAAAAGTTTAAAACCAAGTTTGTATAACTTTTTAAGGGCTACAACTTTGGTGTTTTGAGTTTTCAAAGTTTTAGTGTAAAACATGGAGCAATTTTGAAAATAAACAAATTTCAGATTTGATTCATTTTTGTCCCCAAACTAAGATTTCAAAATGGAGGCAGAATTTGAAAAGTTTTGAACAGAAAAGTTGTAGGTCTGGTCAAGATATACAACTTTGATGTTTGGAGATTTTGAAGTTTCAATATAAAATCAAAAGTAATTTCTAAATTACCAAATCTGAAAAATGTGTCCCCTTTTGAATTTAAACTCAAATTTCAAAATCCAGTGAGAATTTGAAAAAGTGTTCAATACAAAACTTGTAGAGCTTGAAATTATGAAGATTTCATAGATTGGAAGTTTTTCAAGTAGTTACATGAATTTGAATGTAATTTGAAAAATCAGTTTGAATTTCAAAAGTTTAGGGGGGAGCTACAGTGTCGGGCCAATCACCGACGGCCACCGGCCGGTATGGGTGCCGGCCGATCGCCGCCGTGGCCTTCCACGCCTTCGCGCGCGGTCGGGAACGCCAGCGCGACGACGCGAGCAGTGCAGCGCTGTAGCCGCGACCGCTGCCTACATATATGGCCGCGTCCAGTGAACCGTTTTTCTTCTCCCTGTTTTCGCCACCGCCGCCGAGCAGCTCCGCCGCTCGCCGCTGCCGCCACCAAGCCGCCTCTGGCCACGTAAGCTGCACCAATCGAGTCGCCTCATCCTCGCGCACCTCGTGGACCACCGGAGTTCACTATTTTCGCACCCAAACCTCCGCACCGCCTGCTCTCGTGCCCAACTCCGGCGACCGCCCGCCATCCTCGCCTTCCCGTGGCCAGGCCACTCCAGCCGCTCCCCGTCGCCACCGAGAGCTCCACTGCAACCACGGTGAGCCACTGATGCTCCCCGTCCTCTCAATTTGGTCGCTACTGCATTGTGTGCGCCGGTGTGCTGCTCCCGTGACCACCGTGCCGCCATCGCCGTCGCTCGCGGGTCGCTAGGGCTCGAACCATGGCGCTACTTAGCAAAACGGAGTCGTGGGGTGGTGTAGATGGTGATGGTAGGGTCGGTTTGTCGACCGAGGCTTCGGTCACCGGCCGGCCACCGCAGGAGAGCGAGCGAGCGCGCGGGAGAGAAGGAGAGAGCGGGAGGTTGGCGATGACAGCTGGGGCCGCGTTGTTAGAGAGAGAGAGGGAGACCACGCGAGCGCGGGCGAGGCAGGCCGCTGCTGGGCCAGCGAGAGCACGGGCGAGCACGCGCGCGAGCGGGCCGTTCTGTGGGCCGGACCGGAGGGGAAGAAGGGAAGCAGCCTGGTTCAATTTTCGTTTTTGTTTTTCCTTTTTCAAATAAATGAATAGTGTTATTATTTGTTTATTTCATTAAAAATTTTGTAGAGTTCCAAAATTCATGAAAATCTTTGTGTAGGCTTCTCAATGTATAAACTATCTAGGAAAAATGTTAAATCATGAATTTGAATACTTTGTGCAGTAGAATTAATTGGTTCTAATAATGATTAAATGCAACTTCCAGGAATTTTAATAATTAATTTATTAATCCAAAAATCATGAAATTTATTATGGCACTGTTATAAATCATTCTTAATACATGGAAAAAGTTTGAGCTTGTTTAGGCCAAGTTTGATCAACTGTTAATTATGCCCTAAATATTTAAATAGTAAATAAATGTTAATTTGAGAACTTTAAGTGTTGTGTGCCCTTTTGATTGAGTGATGTCCTTAGGTCACTACCCTTTGGTGATCTTTGGCACCTTAATTCCATGTTTGAGCACGTTAGTAACTTGTTTAGGTTAAAAGCTGGTATCGCTAGAGTTGTCGCCGCTAGTTAATAGGTTTTCTGTTTACGACTGTACCGTGAAGGGAAGTTGTACTCAAGTCGTAACTCGTAGCATGTTATCATCAAGCATCATGTTTATCATCAAGCATCATGTTAAAGCATGTTATGTATACGTGTAGTTTGTACGAGTGTTTCGGATCGTGTCGATCAAGCTTCGGAGAAGGTGATCCATCCGTGATGTCGGTGTCAAACTTGACTTCTACGAGAACTAACCACCGCTGCAACGCAGGCAAGCCCCGGTGCATTTAAACCCTACCTTGAATTTTACAAATGTTTTATTATTTATATTATGGTTTATTGCATTAAGTAATTAGGAGTTGAGTGATAACCTAATTGCTGCATTGTCATCCTTGATTATTGCGATATTAACCTTGATACCTGTGTTTACGGAAAATGCGTAGTATGCTTCGCTATGCTTAGAAGTTAAGCTTTTAAATGAAATGTTTACATAGCCATGACGGCATACTTAATGAATATTGAAATATAAGAATAAATTTGAAAGATCGGGCGGGTGGTTTGGCCACTGCTAACATGCATTGGGAAAGGAGTCTCAATGTAGTGTTTCCGCCTTGTCAGTTAAAGGTCCATTCGTTGTAAGCCTGTTGTGTTCGAGACTTTGCAACTAGCCTCATGCCTTGGGTAAGCCCAAAATGTTGGTGATTCCATTACGAGAACGTCTAACCTCACACTGGGAGTGGAGAGATGGCGGGAGTAGCGTGTACCCTCGGGGCTAGAATCGGGCCGGGTTCGAGGAGTACTGTACTCTCGGGTGGCGATGGACATGTTCTGGTTTTGGGAGATCTAAATGAGGGTTGATATATGAAGATTCAGTTCTACATATGTCATGATGTTAGGGATCCCCAGCTGGGTATAATCAGTTTGAATCATCGTTGCTCCTCGGTTATGGAGACTCGATCGTCTGACTTACATCGTAGTTAAGGAATGGAATTGAAAGAAAGAATAAGGAAAGAATCTTGATGAGAATTACTTTGATCTAGATTAGGATCACTTATAATTGGTTAATGAACCATCAATGGTAAAAGTAAAATAGTGAAGGTAAGGACTTACTTTAGTAAGCTTTTCTGCAAAAGAAATTTTGATTCTTGAATAACCGTACCTTGATTCCCTAAAGCTAGCATGCCCTTGGAGTCTTTGTCTTAGTCGGGTAAGTCTTGTTGAGTACTCTCGTACTCAGGGTTTGTTAACCCCTGTTACAGGTGTTAACTGGTGCTGCTAATTAGGTCATGTCAGTGGGCTTGACATGATCTGATTGTCCTCTCCTAACTTAGGTGCTCTACCTAAGTTGTCTTCTGTAGTTCTACTCGACTTCCGCAATACAAGTTAAGTTTATAAAAAGTTAACTTAATCATGATTTATAAATTCGTTGTTATTATTCTTTCGCACTCTGATGTAAAGTTTTGTACAAATGTTGTAATGTTGTAGTTACTCCTTTGTTGATCCTGGTATGAGTTGTTAAATATAGTTCAATCGGGGTCCTGCGAGGGCACCCGACAGATCTTCTTAGGTTATCTGGTGTACATGCATCGCTGTCAAAGGTCTTAGGGACAATGACAGGTGCATGTGGGCCATATAATTTAGGAGGTTCTGCTACACTTCCCATCTTGATGTTGCGGAACTCCTCAGCTTTGGCCTCCATGGTACCCTTGGGAATGTGATACTCAGTGAATGCTTCGGCAAACTCTTCCCATGAGATATTGGCAGGGTCCTCATGAGAGTCACTGAAGCTGTCCCACCAGGCGTGTGTTGCACCTGTGAGCTGGTGTGCGGCAGCTCCAACACACTCATCATCGGTGAACGTAGTGAGGTCAAGCTTCTTCTCCATTTCCTTAAGCCAATCATCGGCTACCAACGGATCAGGGTCGATGCCATCATAAGTAGGTGGCCTTAGCTTCAGGAATCCTTCCAGCTTCCTTTGGAAATCATTCTGCTGACCTCCCTGGCGACGGTTTGCTCCTTCAACAAGAGCTGCAAGAAGCTGGGTTTCCTGCGCCATCACTTCTGCCAGGTTCGGTGGTGGTGGTGGCGAAATGTTCTCCTCAACAGGTGGCGGGGTATTCTCCAAGTCGAAGGGTATCCCTCTACGTCCACGGCCACGGCCACGGCCACGGTTGTTGTCTCCACGGCCCCGGTTGGGTTCGGCTGGTTCGAGGATGGGCACTTGTCTGTGGTTCATTAGGCGAGCAGATCGACGGTTCGACATCTGTAACACGGTTCATAGGATTTTTAGTGCCTTTGCCATAAATGATTATAATTTAATATGATTACATGATTTTTGGCGTTTTAAGGAAAAACATTCATACTATCCAACACTCATTACAAAGAAGCGATAAGATCCATAAGATGCAATAAGATCCAAAAACATTCATTACATGGGTTTAACTGCATAGCATCATCTCTAGTAGCTACACTTGAAGACGTGCGAGAATCGTGCTACGCATAAAGTCTCATAAGGGGTACAACTCATGGAAACTACTGACATAACTCATGACCACGCAGGGTCACCTACTCCAACTCATACACTGCAGCTGGGATACGACTGTCCTCGATCTCAATCTCCTCGTCTGACTTGTGAAGTCGGGATACATACTTCAATGCCTCGGCGAGCTCCTCAGTAGCCTTGGCTCCAGGTAGGGTAGGGCAAGCGTCTAGGTTGAGGCGAGTCGGGGCTAACTCAAACTCCTCTATCCTGGGCTTCGTCTTGCTATGGATCTCCCTAGGTAGCTGATCCCACATACCCTTCATCTCCCGGAGACGCTTCCTGTCACACTTTTGCCAGGCCTGCTAAGTCCTCTCACACTTGTCCTGTAGGTACTCGGTCTGCCTGAGTGCCTCGATCAGGTGACCCTGGTTGTGAACGGCCTTCTTCCTAAACTCTTCTAGCTCCTTGGTCAGGGTCTTGTTCTGAGAGTGGATCTTCAGCATATCGATCCCCTTGGACCTCTCTCTGTCTCCTCTACGATTGAACTCAGCCTTCTTGTCATCCAGCTCTCTCTGTAACTCCAAGATCTTGCTGTCGAGGTAGCAGTTCCTGTTGCCTAGGTCGGCGGCTTTGTCTTGCAGATCTGCGATCTCGGCTTTGTGGGCTTCTTCACGTCGATTGAGCTCGTCTTGTAGCTTGGCAAGCTCCCCTTGTAGACTAGCTTGCACTCGTGCTTCCTTTGAGGCTTGCTCCTGGTACTCCCACAGAAGTGCTCGGTCCTGACGTCGCTTCTGCTCAAGCTAGGTCAAGTACCTGTCCTGCTCTAGTAAGTGGATAGCTGAGACACGAAGGCATTTATCTTCCTCTGCAAAGATAACTCTACCAGCTGCGAAACTCTGCTCACTGGGAGTAAGGCTGAGGTCGAGGGCCTGGGGAAGTAGACGGAACTCTGTTGCCTTCAGGTGCTCGTAGTGGTCCCTCATCACTCTGCGAAGGGCCTTGTGTGAGATAGCTTGCAGTCCCTCCTCAACTGTGTCCTCTATTGTCAACTCGGTGAAGGCTAGGACAGACGATAAGGTAGTGCTAACCGGGAATTCTGCTGAGGTGACAACTGGTCCTTTGATTCCTCCGTCCTGAGCTGCTTTGCCCGTGTAGGTAACCTTGACAAGCTCGTCAGGGACTCCCAACATGACGAGAACTCGGCACAGGGTTTGTGCAAAACCCCCGAGCTCACGTAGGTCGACGGTAAGCTTGGCGTGGTCCAGAGGTAGCGGTCCTAAAGGCGGCCATCCGACGTTCGTTGCCATCTGCATTTTTTTTGGAAAACAGGTGTTAGCAGGTCAATAATAGCTAAGCCTTGCATAAAAATGAATGCAGGGTCGGTATATAACCGAAAGAATAGATGTTCACGTCCTATTCTATCGTCCATTTCTAAGGGTTTCGTCCTATGGTCAAGTATGGCTCTGATACCAACTGAAACAACCCCGATTTCCGCGAAGGGAAATCCACAGAGTCGATGTGTAATAAGACCGTTGTAGATCATATTACCCAAATTCCAGTCGATAACATATCCATACAAAGATATTATCAGAGTACATATAGAGCGGAAAAACGTAAATTACTACATCGCCCCACTGGCGGAAATAAAAGCAGCAATCATCCAGAATAGCTTGAAGATTGGATCGCCAAACTCGAGTGTAGGAACGAATCCCTCATCCATCATTCTCCTCGGAGCTATACTCCTCAGCAGAACTTGTGTGCCAAAATTTATCAGTACGATTTGTACTGGCCACTCCCACCCTATGAGCATTGCTTTGTGGAATTGGATGCACATGGTTGTAATCATGAGATACCTATAGGGCTAGGGTTTCCTATCATATCATGTGTATAATGTAGTTGATCAAGTTTTAACACCACTCCCACGCCCATACCACCTCAAACCATTCCCGAAACCAGGTTTTGATCCTGGGATCGATAAACCACCACCATCGCACTTCATCCCATCTCCACCATACCATCGCTCAGTCGACAGGCCAACTCCCTCTCGGCACTGTCTCAAGGCTCGTAGCCCCTGGCTACGTCCGAACACTCACTCCCGGGGAAAGAAGAGAAGGACTCATCTCACTATCTAGTTTAAGCGAAACCCAGGAAAGGTCCATAGCCGATAAATCGGCATATGTATCGATCGATCAACCATACACTATGCAGAGGTTTTACTTAACCACAAGATCTGCCTTCCTTGCTGATCGTCGTCAACTGGGCTGATTCCGGCCACTTGCTAGCCTAGGATATTGCCACCCTACCATTCAGCCCTGGTACACCCCAAATCTAGTCTGGAGTGGCTAAAACTGTGAGTCATGAGCCGGGTCCACGAGGTCTCCATGAAGTCTCGGGAGGGTGTGGGGGAGATCATCTGCACCCCGTACCTCCCTCGCACTTTCCGCTATCAACCTAGCAGTAGTGGCAAAATCCTACCAAGTAGTTTGACCGTCCCGCACCATATAGGGCGAGTGGTTTGTAAGGCTTCCCGGTGAATCTGAGTACTAGTAAGTCCTTAGGTATGACCAAGCCAGTATGTCTTCGTCAGGGTTTCCTTTTACCGTGCCACCACAGCACCTCCACCTTGGGCTCCTCCCATCACAGGTTCACACCCAAGGCCATCCCATATGCCACTTACCCACCACAGGTACCCATTCTTGGGGTGTCCAGGTAGCACCCCACGGCAAGACCTGCCCCAAGCTCGTCATATACACCAACTTGGTCGACACAACCCTCACCCTCCACACAACCCAGTCACCCACGCAGCACTCTCCCCATAGTTTAGATATCATCAGTTTCCACCACGCATCAAAGTAGTGCAAGCTTAGTAGAGTGATAAACAAAATATAATAGCAAGCGCGTGACTAGCCTAACAGCTGGGTGAGCAGGGGTAAGGTTGCGTCAAGGTAAGGATCATCAAGATAGCGTACTACCATGCAAGTCCTATCATAGTGTGATCATAACAAAAATGTAAAGCACTAGCATTTCTAATTCAGCCATGCGTAATAGGTGCTACGAGATTGGGTGGGATGTGGCACCTTCAGTGTAGTCATCTCCGTACTCCTCACGGTATTCCCAATCCTCGTCAGACCGATTCTCCTCTGAGTCTGCAAATAATCGCATTATAGTCGCGTTAGCGACATCTATAGAATAGCACAAAGAAGCAATTAAAATTTCAAAAGAACCAAATGCACTCAAACATGGGTTCATCACGTAGAGCTTGATTTTAGATGAATTTTGGTCCTAGTTTCATATTTTTCTGAGGTCGTATGAATTTGTTATGAATTTCCGAAGATTAAATCTATTTCTGAAAATGAAAAAGGCTGAATTATTCCTGGGCTGACACATGTCACGCTGTGGTTGGTCCACGTGGCTTGCTGACGTCAACTTGACGTCATCGTCCCGGCTCTGGGCTGACAGGTGGGGTCCTACTGACGTCATCATGACGTCATCAACGTCATTGTTGCTGACATGTGGGGCCAGGGTTCTTGGGTCACTGGAATGTGGGTCCAGGGCTGGTGATGTCAGCATCGTGACGTCAGCGTGACGTCACCCCTGGTTGTATTATCACTGATAGGTGGGTCCCGCATGACGTCATCATGACGCCAGGATGACGTCACCCACTGTCAAGTGGGTCCCGCGGCTCTGTGTCACTGACATGTGGGCCCAGGTCAATGGTCAACATTTGACTGGTCAACGTTCAACTCGGGTCAGGTCCAAACTGGGCCAGTTGGGCTCGGGTTGGGCCGGTCTAGGCCGGGCCGGGTCAGACATGTGGCAAGCTGTGGTGCTGCCACGTCGTAGTCGTGGGCTTCTACTAGGCTTGGTCCACAAGCTCAATTTACGGTGGACGTGAGCGCTGGTCCACGGTGGACCGTGTCTTCTTCCAGTGAACCGCGTCCACCCTTCTCCTCTCTCTCTGTGGTCCGCGTGCACCGGGTGCATGTGTGAGTGGCTGGCGAGGGGAAGCCTCTGCTTCCATCTCCGGCGTGTTCCCGCCGGTGTTGTGCTCACCGGTGTGATCTTACGGCGGCGCGGTCATCCAATAAAGGTGGGGAAAAGCTTCCCCAGGCAATGGCGAGCTCGATGGTGGCGTCTGGGCAGCAATCGGGGCTCCCTAGAGCGTTGGCCCCGGTGAACGGCGGCTTGAGCACCACCGGCGTGCGGGAAGAGCGTGGGGCTGCGGCTTAGGCCGTTTCTGTGGTGCGCGTGGGCGTCACTATGCTTCCGCGAATACGTTGGGCAATTTGAGGGGTCCTCCATGGCCTCCGATGGCTTTGGCCCCGGTGGAGTCGACGCGGTGGCGGCGCCGCTCCGGCCATGGCGCGGTGTGGCCTCAGTCTTCCAGTGATCGTGAGCGTAGCGTCTTCCGTGGCGGGATGAAACCGGACAAACGGTGGCGTCCTATCTACTACGGGGAATGCGGCCGCGGTGGCTTCGCCACGGCTGTGAGCGTGTCCATGGCGGTGGTTCGGTGGTTGTTGGGCATTCTTAACGTCACTACCAAAAGTAGACTTAGTTTTCTAATTCTGATAACGGCGCCAAAAATGCCAAACCTATCCCTCATGCCACTTAAGCCAAGTTGTCATCCCCAGCATGACATGAGAGACGCGGTATTGAAATATGCATTTGCTCATCAAGATAAATAATAAAAGGGATCTGCAAGCGCACAGATTAATACCGATGTAGCATTTTAACCGGGAAGTATTCCAGGTATCGTTATTTATATTTTTACCACTGGAAGGGATTTCTAAGTATCATGGTTAATAATGGAATGAGAATATGGAACTGAGTACACATCATTGCATGTATAACCGAGAGTATTTATCAATCTCTTTATACAGGTATAAATGTCACATTAAGTAAAGGTAAAGTGATAATGGTGACAAAGATAATTAATCTGATCAGCTAGCCACATATAATAATGATAAGCACCTCAACAGATATTCTAGCAAGTCATTAGCATGGAATTAGGATGAACTACAAAGATATTCCCTAAGTTATTATTAACTATAAAGTCTAGCATATCATAGTTAGTGCAATTATACTTGGCAATCATGGTGAGAAAAGACTATATCCATGCATAGTGAATATTAGCAAGGAAGATGAAGAACATAGCAATCACTCCCCTGTAATAGTGTTGCTCTGCCTGCCCTATACACGAGAGGGGGACTATATAAGAATCAACGAAGCTGTCACTATCGCGAACTACCCCACAATCCGGCATATAGGGTGCAATCGCAGATAAATACGGTATAGACACCATGTCTACACAATAATTATCATTCACCCACTATACACATGGATAAACACTATACGATCCTAGGCATGTATATAATTCCAATCTAACTAAGCCAAGCATATAACTATGATAAACTAAGAACAATATAATTGCAAATATAATCAAGTAGAGCAAAGTCATAACCAATATATTGAAATAGAACAAAGTCATATTCATAATATTGAAGAACAATGATGAACAATTGAAGAACAATAGAGGAATTACCAAGAATCCTCTTGACACATCCGGGAACCAATCGAAGATTGACTCTTTCTAGTTCTAATCCTATGTAGCTATGCTAACTAGAGATCTAGTTGATGTGGTGGCTCTAGGGCTTGATCAGAGGCTCTCCTCCTGAATTAGGGTTTGAAGTATGAGACGAGGGCCTCTCCTCCAGGGTCAGGGGCCTTGCTTATATAGCCCTTTCGGATGAATCTGGGCCGTCGGATCAAACCGACATTGAACGGACGGTTTTCCTTGATCCTCTAGGTCGGTGGAGCATAATCCTCGAGGCAGAGCCTGATTGGCTCCGGGGCCAGGGCGGGCGCCCTAAGGACCAGGGCGGGCGCCCTGTCCCCGGCTCTGTTACGCCTCCCGTTCGTTCTCGTGGCTTCTGGACTCTTCTAGATGTAAGATAATTACATGTTCGGTTAATATCCCGTCATTAATCCGACATGTGGGCCTTTCTTCCGTATTTCCTGATAACCCCCTGCAGAAATAGATAAACAGCAAAACTCATGGAATTCTGTCAAATAAAACCCTAAGTCTAGGTGTTGGTTTCATTTGGATCCTTTTCTCTATTTATTTGATAGTTATAATTGATACTTAAGGACTGTCAACAAACTCCCCCAAACTTACCTCTTGCTCGTCCCTGAGCAAGGATAGACTCAGCGATGGATGAGAAGTTGCTGAAATACCTTTGAATTTTGACGGTACACATGCTTTCAAATAGAGTCTCATCTCTGAGTTAAAGTAAACTGTCAAGACTTAAAACTTACTCATTATACCTTTCACCATGGGGCTTGCAACCGTCACCTTTGTCTTGAGCGGTTAAAAGATAGAACAGTCTAGTCAAGCGCCATGTCTCTTATTCTTGATTAGCTATAGCTCTTGGAGTTTTTTGCAGATTTTCAAATAAAACTCAGAGATTCCTTGTATGACTCTCTCAGGTCTCTCTTTTGTGGTATTTCTGGATCCTCACCAAGGCAGTAATGGTGTCTGTCTTCTCTCAAAGCAAAGTATGTAGTATTTGTGGTATAAGGCAGAGTGACATTGCCTTCTCTCTCATCCTATTCTAATAAGGCTTTTGATATCTGGAGCTCATAGGTGGGAGATAAAGTATACATACTTACAAGACATTTATTGCATAGTCAAACCATGGATCCAGAGAAACAAGCCAATAAGTCAAATCAAGATGTGCATGTGTGGCGAATAAATGGTGTATGGTGGTAGTGATGATAACAATGATGAAAGTCTAATTCTACTTTTGCTCTTTTTGAGGGGATACGTACCTTTCTTGCTTTTAAAGCTCTTGAGGAGAATGAGGTGCTCTATATTTTCTTCTTTTTTTCCTCTCAGGTGGGTATCTTGTACCCCTAATTCTACTGTCGGACACTTGTCCATTTTACCTCTCTTCTCACACTTTTTCTTTTTTTTTCATCGAGGTTCCGAGCACTTGCTCCTTTTTATTTCCTCGTATAGAGCACTCATCTCCTTAGAACAATATAGCAAGTGGTAGTAACCAAAATAGCTTGAGCATTTATTTCACAGGGGATAACAAGAATGGAAAAATATTTTTGGCTATTCTCTCCCGGATTAGGAGTAGAATAATTTTATGTGGATCTGGAGATGAGAATGAGTGGATATATGTGGATGCGTACTTCCGGAGTAGAAGCAGCATGTATGAGTGATCGTGCAAGTGAATCTTGATTTTAACCGCATGACAAGCTCCTAAGGGTCTACACAGCTTGACTATACTCAATGCTCATAAGCAGTAAAAAGTAAATGTATGGCTTAAAGTCTAGCAAGCATGTATGTATGGTTGTGGTAGGAACTTAAACTCTCATCATACAGGAACTCATCATGTAGCATTTTAAGATTTTCAAAGATAAAATTCTCCAGAATTCTAGCATCTCTAGGAATAGATAAACAGCAGCTCAACCTTCCCATATCATATCCGTTAACAACTTAGACTTTAGATCAAGTTCTCTTCCCACAAGTTCAGGTTTAGAGCAAGCTTTAAATGATAACAGTTATGTCTAAACTTAGAGAGAGGACTTCAAATTTGAAAGTTAGGCAAAGCAACTATTCATCATATCCATGCTAGAGTTTTATTATTATCTAGATTCAGTTTAGCATAGCCACTTTATTTATTTATTAAAACACACTAAGCAAAAGATATAGGTATATATATATAAGCACAAAATCTTTATTTGGTTTTTTCATAGTTATGTATATTTTTATTTTTATAGGGTAGAAGTATATATAAATATAAAGATAAAGATAGAAATACTTAGCAAGATAATGGGGGTGCTCTCCCCCAAGCTGGATCTTGACATAATCTCTTCTGATGTAGCTAGCAGATGACGGAGATGTATTTGAAAGTCGGCAGCACCCTGACAGCGATTAGAATGTCCTCCGTCTGCTAGTCTCCTTGAATTCTGTGAAGCTCAAATAGACAACAAAGCTTTGTGGAACTGATTAAGTGTTAGCATAAATATCTAGCCTTTATCATGTTGAGCCTCCTTGATTTTTTATGTTGTTTTTTTTCTTTTATAAAGCAGAAGAAAATATTTATGTATTTATTATATATATATATATATATTTATGCCACCACAGTGAATGTACTTATGGGTTTTATGCCACTCGCATACTCACATGGGGCTTTAGGGTTTTTAACATTTTTATTTTCCTTTTAAGATAGTATGAATATGATTAACTAAGCAAACTATTTAAGATAAAGTAAATAATTGAAAGGAATAGGATAACTACCAAGTTACCTCTTGGCAAGGCGTTCGGTGTTTTAAAGTCCTCCGAACGGGACTCTTATTCGTTCAGTCGTCCTGGGACTTGGTGGATGGCGTAGTCGGTGGTTCCGGCAGCGCCTCTTCTTCATGTACAACTGTCTTTTCTTTCCATACCTGTCTCGGTGCTTTGGTCTCCTCAGGACAGTGTTGGTTGAGTGGTATGTCTTCAGATCTTACCACTTCTCCTTCATAATCTGCCCATTCGTCCTTGATGACCTGTTGCTTCTGATTGTGGTTACGCCGCCTTCTTCTTGTCCTGACCTGCTTGGATTCTTCAAATACATAGTTAGGGTCAGTAAAGTAAAGACGTACCTTCTCAGAGGGGAAGTGCATGTGGACTTCTCCAGTTCCAATGTAAATGATTGCTTTGACAGTACTAAGGAATGGTCTTCCAAGGATGATGGGTGGATCGTATTTATCTTCTCCCATGTCAATAACCTGAAAGTCTGGGTCGTCCTTCTTAGGCAAGAACGGTGACTTGAGTTGGCGATCTTGACCTTTGTGCACGGCAGTGACCATCTTAGCTGTCTCGGTCCATACTTGCTTCTTGCTCTTGTTCCTCCTGTTGGTCCTCTTCCTTGGTTCATATTGGGGTTGCTCTGGGATTTGTGCGGTCTTGTTCTTGAAGGAAAACGTTTCCTTCCTCCCCTTGATGTAGAAACTGATCTTGGCAGCACTAGCATAGATGACAGCTCCCGCGGTGTTCAGGAATGGTCTCCCTAGGATGATGGGAGCCCTCTCATCAGAACCGGTCTCTATCACTACGAAGTCTGCTGGAGCGTACGAGGAACCCACTCGGACACAGATGTTCTTCAATATTCCTCTCGGGAAACTCAGTGTCCTATCTGCAAGCTGCAAACACATGGTTGTTTCTAATAATGGTTGTGAAAAGAGTTTTTCATAGAGTACCCTGGGCATGATGTTGACGCTGGAGCCAAAGTCACAGAGTGCTTCTGGGAAGTCTCGCATGCCGATGGAGATCGGGATGACGGGGCGTCCTGGATCGCCTCTCTTGACTGGCAGACGGTCAGTACTTACTTCCACGATAGGGTTACTCTAGTAATCTCCTGCATCAAATATGTCTACAAGATTTGCAGATTCTAGTCCTTCCGGTTGTGATGGTATACCGGGGTTAGTAGTAGGAACAGCAGCAGCTATTTGATTCAACTGAGATTCAATCATTTTATTAAAGCTAATCTGGTTCTTGATGGCAGTAGAGAAATTATCCATTCTATTATTTATATTTTCTAGTATTTTATCATTAGATGCCAATTTCTTAGACAGGTTATCCATTAGCTTTCCTTGGTTGGACACTAACTCTCTCAAAGGTGGATAGTTATTATTATTATTGAAAGAATTGTTACCTTGGTAATTACCTGAGTAGTTAGGCCTCTGTTGATTCCAACCTTGATTCTGCTGAGGACGGTTGTAGTAGTTGTTGTTGTTATTGTTGATGTAGTTCACGTCCTCCAGCAACTCAGGAAAGTGATTGCTCGAGTGTCCAATACCTCCACACTCCTCACAAGTCATGTGGGAGTCGTAGACGTGCATGACTTCTTTCTTTTCTCCAGCTCGATCATCGAGCTTCTTCATGAGTAGGTCTAGCTTGGCAGACAGCATGTCTACCTCCTTGAGCTGGTGCATACCTCCACCTCTCTTGCGTGTCTGAGTTCTTTCTTCATTCCAACCTTGGTTGGATGCCATCTTCTCCACAAGAGCTGTGGCTTGAGGTATGGTGAGTGATAGGAATGCTCCTCCAGCTGCAGCATCCATGGTTTCACGGGCACTGTTAATGAGCCCATGATAAAATGTCTGCATCAACAGCCAGCTTTCCATTCCATGATGGGGACATTCTAGGATGTAGTCTTGGAAACGCTCCCATGCTTCTGGAACGGATTCATCATGTTGTTGCTGAAAACTTGTAATCTTCCCACGGAGAGCATTGGTCTTGCCCATGGGAAAGAATTTGGCCAGAAAGTTCGTGGAGCAGAGTGCCCACGTAGTGTTCTTCTCCTTTGTAGCGTAGAACCACTGCTTCGCTCTCCCCAACAGTGAGAATGGGAAAAGGCGAAGTAGTATGGCGTCTCTGGGGACATCAGCCATGGTGAAAGTGCTGCAGATCTCCAGAAAGTGTTGAAGATGAGCACTAGCATCTTCGTGTGGCTTCCCACAGAACTGGTTAGCTTGCACCATGTTGATGAGCCCAGGCTTGAGCTCGAAGTTGCGGTCGATCTCCCCAGCAGGTCCAATGCGGATGTTGTCCGTAGTGGGAGCTGAGAACTCGCGGATCGACTTGTTCGCCATGGCTTCGAATTCAGTCGACAAATTCCGGATGAAACTTCGGCGGTCTTCGGATTTGGATGAAGCTTTGTGCTGAATTGTTGACGATGTCTTCTTGAGCTTGGCTCTTGTTCTTCTGAATAAGGCTTCGGGATCGTCAACAAAGTTGTCTGGAAGATGTCTTCTATTCATGCATCACCCTGCAATAAATAATCAAAATAAAAAATACAGGGGTAAAACTGTATAAGAGAATTGATAAGCTCAATCAGATTAGTGATGCAAATGATGACTCAAAGTTCCATATTCATTCCTACTTAGTAATCAACCTTCCCCGGCAACGGCGCCAAAAATGCTTGTTGGGCATTCTTAACGTCCCTACCAAAAGTAGACTTAGTTTTCTAATTCTGATAACGGCGCCAAAAATGCCAAACCTATCCCTCATGCCACTTAAGCCAAGTTGTCATCCCCAGCATGACATGAGAGACGCGGTATTGAAATATGCATTTGCTCATCAAGATAAATAATAAAAGGGATCTGCAAGCGCACAGATTAATACCGATGTAGCATTTTAACCGGAAAGTATTCCAGGTATCGTTATTTATATTTTTACCACTGGGAAGGGATTTCTAAGTATCATGGTTGATAATGGAATGAGAATATGGAACTGAGTACACATCATTGCATGTATAACCGAGAGTATTTATCAATCTCTTTATACATGTATAAATGTCACATTAAGTAAAGGTAAAGTGATAATGGTGACAAAGATAATTAATCTGATCAGCTAGCCACATATAATAATGATAAGCACCTCAACAGATATTCTAGCAAGTCATTAGCATGGAATTAGGATGAACTACAAAGATATTCCCTAAGTTATTATTAACTATAAAGTCTAGCATATCATAGTTAGTGCAATTATACTTGGCAATCATGGTGAGAAAAGACTATATCCATGCATAGTGAATATTAGCAAGGAAGATGAAAAACATAGCAATCACTCTCCTGTAATAGTGTTGCTCTGCCTGCCCTATACACGAGAGGGGGACTATATAAGAATCAACGAAGCTGTCACTATCGCGAACTACCCCACAATCCGGCATATAGGGTGCAATCGCAGATAAATACGGTATAGACACCACGTCTACACAATAATTATCATTCACCCACTGTACACATGGATAAACGCTATACGATCCTAGGCATGTATATAATTCCAATCTAACTAAGCCAAGCATATAACTATGATAAACTAAGAACAATATAATTGCAAATATAATCAAGTAGAGCAAAGTCATAACCAATATATTGAAATAGAACAAAGTCATATTCATAATATTGAAGAACAATGATGAACAATTGAAGAACAATAGAGGAATTACCAAGAATCCTCTTGACAGATCTGGGAACCAATCGAAGATTGACTCTTTCTAGTTCTAATCCTATGTAGCTATGCTAACTAGAGATCTAGTTGATGTGGTGGCTCTAGGGCTTGATCAGAGGCTCTCCTCCTGAATTAGGGTTTGAAGTATGAGACGAGGGCCTCTCCTCTAGGGTCAGGGGCCTTGCTTATATAGCCCTTTCGGATGAATCTGGGCCGTCGGATCAAACCGACATTGAACGGACGGTTTTCCTTGATCCTCTAGGTCGGTGGAGCATAATCCTCGAGGCGGAGCCTGATTGGCTCCGGGGCCAGGGCGGGCGCCCTAAGGACCAGGGCGGGCGCCCTGTCCCCGGCTCTGTTACGCCTCTCGTTCGTTCTCGTGGCTTCTGGACTCTTCTAGATGTAAGATAATTACGTGTTCGGTTAATATCCCGTCATTAATCCGACATGTGGGCCTTTCTTCCGTATTTCTTGATAACCCCCTACAGAAATAGATAAACAGCAAAACTCGTGGAATTCTGTCAGATAAAACCCTAAGTCTAGGTGTTGGTTTCATTTGGATCCTTTTCTCTATTTATTTGATAGTTATAATTGATACTTAAGGACTGTCAATAGTGGTGCGCAGCGCTGGTGCGCAGGAGCACCATGTGGCACCGGTGGGGCGGTCACAGCATGGTCACGGTCACGTGGGTGGGTGCATGTGTACCTAGAGGCCGGAGACGACCTTGGCCTACGCGCTCATGGTGTGGAGCGCCATGGCCGGAGTAGCAAGTCGGGCGGCGAGCGGAGGGAAAACCGGGGCTCACTGTTGGTGTTGAAGTCGATTGGATAGCGGTGCAGTGGTGGGTTGTGGCCGTGTAGCTCCGGAAGCCGTGCAGTGCCGACCCGCGACCGTGACGAGGACTACAGCGTCGCCCTCGGATCCGACGACTCCTGAGGTGTTCTGATGGCGCCTTCCCCTGTTTTTCTCCTCTTCCCTCCTTCTTCCTCCCTTGGTTCTCTTTCTCTTGGCTCGGATGTGCAAAGGGTAGCCACCCGGTGGTGGCAGGGCGTTGAGAGCTCGGGCGCTAGGGTGATCGGGGCTTGGCCTTTATAGCCGAACGCCAAGCTTCCATGGCGGTGGCGATCGATCGGTGGAGAAGCTGCGACGCATCCTACGGTGGCGTGAGGTTGCGTGGGCGCGGCGCAAGAGGAGGAATAAGGGCATGCCCCGGGCGTGACCCCTGGCCCGCCTCTGCCAACGCTGTCGGCCCCTGGTCGCACGGTGGTTGAGCATGGCGTGGAGAAGAAGAACAGGAGCCTGTCGTGCGGGGCCCGCATGGCAGCGGCTGCAAGTGGAACGGGGAAGCGCGCGGGTGTGGACGTCGTGTGGCTGTCGCGTGGGGCCAAGTGGCAGTGGCAGCTGGCGAGCTGGGCGTGCGGGCGTGAGCGGTCGCCTGGGCCGGTAGCTGGGCCACGCGTGTGCGCGCTGGAGCTGGCCGCTTGGGCGGCGGCTTGGGCTGGATTGCTGGGCCGAGTAGCTGGCTGGGCGGCCTTCTCCTCCTTTTCCTTTTTATGTTTTTCATTTCTTTTTGATTTGTTTGAATTCAAATTTGGTTTGAAATTTGGATTCCAAACCAATGTAACTTATTCATTGGAGTTTTGGGAATTTGTATTCATACTAACAATAGTAATAATAAAAATAGTGTTAGTTTTCTCCTTAAGCATTTATTCTTTTGATTTGTTCAATAATTACTTTATGGTTTATTACCTTAATGTTATTGTTAAGCATAACATAAAGCAAAAGAAAATCCAAATCACAACTTGAGTTAATTATGTATGCATCACTTTATTTGTTAGAAATTAAATAATCTTAATCCTCAAATGACCTGCCATGCTTATGTGTTGCCTAGGGTTGGGGTTAGACCTAATGCATCTCTTAGGTTGGATTTCTACACATGACACTCATCATCACATGGGATTCTTGAGAAAATTTTTTGGTAGTTGGTATTTTTGGTGTGTAGATTCTTGGGTTGTCACACCAAGGGGGGCTAAATAACAAAGGCTAAAAAAAATTTCTCACTGGACACAGTACACTAATAGATATAGCTAAAATTGATAATTTCATATTGATTCTAAGTGCTCAAAATCAAAGATACATAGAATTAATATAATAAGGATTAAAAAGTATCAAATAGAAGGAACCTTCCATCTTCCATCTTCAAGAATTCACACCACTTGAACCAACACCACTTGAACCCCCACGCTCAATGCTACATAAATTTTAAATGTCAAACACTTCTTCAATAATTAAGATAACAATAAAAAAAGAACTAAAACAATACGTATCTTGGGACCTTGGGTGGCAAGTTTATCTTACGGTTTCTTAAGCCTTGAAAGCGCTTTAAAATTTTAACATCTTCAATAGATGCAAACAAATCCCGCTCAATATAGCATATCATGCTATTATTCATCCAATCATCATTCATTTTATTCCTCCTGTCGGTCTTGATAATATTCATAGCAGAGAAGGCTCTTTCAACTGTTGCTGTTGCCACGGGCAATATCAATGCAAGCTCAATGAGGCGATACACCAAAGGGAAATATGTATGTCTATCAGTTTTAACCATCTTCTCATCAAGGCCACCAAGATCAATACAAGAGCAAAATTCTTCATCATGTTTGACTTCATCTATGAAATTTTCAAGCTCAGTCCTTAGCTTTTCACATTCATAATCACTAAAGTCAGCACAATAAATCTTAGCAAGTTCAACTAATCTCTCTATCTCGAAGTTGGCAAACTCATTTGTCGGATCAAGACAAGCAACACATCTCAATAGTTGAGTTGATCTTTCTGGAAATCGATTGTGCAACTCAAAAATTACTTGATCAAGGACAACATTGAAAATCCCATAATGAATATGATGGTAGTAGGTCACATATTTGGCTCCACGACATTTTGAACGACCTCTCATTGGTATCATATCTTCCATATTAGGAATGTCTATATTGTGTTTGGCAGCAAAGGCTTTTGTCTTCTCTAAAAGATCATCCCAACCACTTTCCCTCATGGCATTTATATTTCTCATCACAGAACCAATCAATCCTAGTTTCTTGGTTTTTCCCTCTCCCAGGAGATATTTCACCACTATCTAATTGTTGAACAAGAGCATCATGGTTTTTTTGAGAAGTTGATCTTTTCTCTTGCAAGAAGCACTAACAGTATTGACCACCGAAGTGACATAATTGAAGAAATCATCAGTTGAAGGACAACATCTAGCTACAACAACTACCACAAGCTGCAATTGATGAGCAAAACAGTGGATGTAAAAAGCAAAGGGGTTTTCATTCAATACCAGCCTTTGTAACCCATGAAACTGCCCTCTCATGTTTGAAGCTCCATCGTATCCCTGTCCTCTAATCTTGGCTATAGATAACCCATATCTTGCAAGCATAGAAACCAATGCTTCCTTCAGTGAAGATGATGTGGTGTCAGAAACATGTTGTAGGACAAGGAACCTCTCAATCACACTTCCTTTATCATTGACAAACCTATTAAACAAAAGGAAACATAATGTTAATTGGAAGCCACATAACAAAAGAAATGAAATACACAAATAGATGATATATACCTCACAACCACGGCCATTTGTTCCTTAATTGATGCATCACGAGCCACATCAACAAGCACTGCAAACTAACGATCTCCAATTTTACTCTTAATTAATTCACTTGTCTCCTCTGCACGAGCCCTTACCAAATCTTTTTGAATTGTTGGACAACTCATTTGATTATTCCCTGGAGCATTCTCAGCTGTCACAAGTGTAGCCTTAGGATCCTTCTGTCTATACCAATCAAGCATCTCCAAAAAGTTTCCTTTGTTTTTGGATGTTTTAGACTCATCGTGCCCACGAAATGCCAGAGCTTGCAAAAGAAGAAATCTAGCAATGCCTAACATTATAGTTAAACGAGCTTTATATGCCTCCTCTTCTGTTGCAGTTGTTACTGCCCACACATGTTCTACACTTTGTCTTTGATTTTTGAAATCAATTGCTCGTTTTCTTGCTGCACTATGGTAGCCATCAATCAATTGAGTATGCTTCAGCAAAGAAGCCTTTTCCTTTTTCCAATTTTTGAACCCTACTCTGGTGAATGCCTCATTCTCTTCAAAATTGCTTGTTGGTGGTGGCTTAAAGAGGTAGCAATAAAAGCAATAGGCTGCATCCTTGACAGAACTGTACTCTAACCAATCAAATTGAGTAAACTATGATTTAACAAAACCTCTAGTTTGACATTTACCCGCTGTTCTTTCATACTCACAATTTGGTTGATATGGACCCATCTGTAAATATGCTCTCCTAGCATCATCCCTAATATCATGGTGGAATTCATCAATTGGCTTTCTAAGACCTGGATCGGCAACTATATCATTCATATCAAGCTCAATGCGGGGTCTTTTTTGCACAACCCGACTCTCTTGAGTAGAAGCATCTTTCTTAGGAAAAAAATCTTTCCATTCTACAAAGTAAAACCAATTGAAATCGGATCACTGACTGACTCAATTTCAGAAACTAACAATGAAAAGAAAAAATAAAAGAGGAATGAAAGAGGGGATATGATTCTCAGTTTCTCACCCTAGGTCTGAAGGCTGAAGAAGTGAAGGTGAAGCACTGAAGCTCCTAGACTCCTGTCTCCTGGGGCTGCCGGCTGTCGGGCTGGCGCTGGGCCACTGGCGCTCGCGGCTGGCCGGGCTCCTGGCCGCGCGGAGCAGAGGGCCGGACCGTCGGAGGCCGAACTGCCGAATCAGTCAGCAGAGGGCGGGAGCCAGGAGGGGTGGGAGGGGCGGCGCGCCGGTGCTGTTCACCGGAGCCGGAGGGGCGGACGTGGACTGGCTATCGGCGGAGCCACGAGCAGGCACGAGCGCGAGCGCGTGAGAGGAGTAGGAGTTGCGACGGGCGGCGTCGGGGCTCGATGCGGCGTCGCCGCGTCGCTAGGAGATGGTTGCCGCTCCTCCACGGCTCCACTGCTGGACTGGATCACTGGACTGCTTTTTTTTTGAGCTAACCTAGGCATGTTTTGGGTTGGGCTGAGAACCTGTTAAAATTTTTTTCAGCCCAGGGGGGCTGCAGCCCCCCAGCCCCCCGTGCGTCCGCCAATACATTTTTGAGGGAAATCTAATCGTGCGCCCATGCCATGGCCCGGCGCGGCAATGCATTTAGCAGAGTCATAGCCCATGGACAGAAAATAAGGGTTTATATTATTCCCTTTTCAAAACATTGACTTTACATCCCCTAAAAAACATTGACTTTACAGATTTGTATCATGTAGACAATATATTTATCTATACTATAAAAGAGCGAAGGAATTGAAAATAGCCTTTCACCCCGATGTCTCCTACCCACCTTAATTCTTATCCCTTGGATCTACATTAAAATTAGATCCAATGCATCTAAATCATGAGCCTTTATCTGACAAATGGCCCCAGCCGGAAAACTTGTAAACATTTACGCGTGTTTATGCGTGGTGGATGCTGCAAGCCACGTTTTTTCACCGCAAAACTTTTCTACCCATCGCCATACCCACGGAGCCATAAAGCACCATCCAGCTAGCCACCTAGCCACCGAGTCCGGCACCACTGCTCCCCTCTCTTTTGTTTCTTGCCAAAAAAATAAATACCCTAATTCTGTTCCTGGCGGCGGCGAGGCCCGTCCTGCTCGTGGCTGCCATCTGCGGCTCCCTCCGCAAGGCCTCCTTCAACCACGGCCACTAGCAGAAACTTCAGACACAGCCGTTGTAGCCTATACTATACCACGATACCTGCCACGCCTTCGCGTGTTCCCTAGGGGAGGTTCGTCCAGGACATGGCGAAGTACATCATGATGAACGACCTCACCGTCACGTCCATGCACGTCCAAGTCTCCTGCGTCTTGTCGCTGGCCTCGGCATCAAGGTCCTCGCTGCCCTCAATCAGCTGCATATGGTTCGTTGAATTTTTGTTGTCTGGTTCATATGTTTCTGTGATGGATTGATCGCCTGTGTTGTCAACGTCCCATCTCCTTCACGAGAAACATCTTGCAGCGGCATTGCCTTCATGGACCATGCTATCGACTACAATCATCCGGTGCGTATGTATCTACTGCATTGGAGTGACCATAAGCCAATCAGCTGCATGGATCATTGCAATTTTTCACGTACTAATACTATGCTCTTTAGTTCCACAATTTTCCAGAATAGATTAGGTTTGATAATGTTTGTCTCCATTAGATAGGATATCTAGGTTTCAAGGTGAAATTGATTGTAACTCCATGAAATTTTGCACCATCGATGGCCACTGGTGTATGTTCCTGCTTGACTTGAGTCCTCAATGCTTTTTGGGGTGGGGGATCAGAGTTGCGGAACTGCACCAATAGATCGGCATTGTTTTTCATTCTGATTTCACCAGTGGATCGGCATCTGATTTGTTGCAAATCAGCAGTAAGCGATAATGAATCCCTTGTTATTTGTTCAGATTGTCTTGTTTATGTTTGTGAACTTTAACTTGAGCCGCACAGGCTGGGCTGATCGGCAATCAAGCATACCACTGTTGTCTGTCCAACAAGAGCATAGGAATTGATTCTATGCAATCTGATTTTCTCTGATATTGCATCTAGCCTTTGTACAGACAGAATTACAGACTATACTATCTTTTCCTTCGAGCACCACACAAATTGCTTTGTCCTCGTTGCCCGGAGGAAGGTTCTCTCTCATCGCCTAAGATATCCGACTACACGGTTCCTGTTAGTCGCCTATCGCCTCGTCATGGCCGCGCCCAAAAGGCCCCAGCAAGCAGGTTGGAGTTATCTGTGCTGCTACTCATTTTGTCATTTATGACACCGGAAAAGCTTGTGGATGAGTACACAAAAGCTAAAGCTTTGGCGGTTCATATTTGTAGAATCTAACTTGACGTCAAACTTTATGTTGTCCTGAATATTTGCTCATTATCACTATGCTTTATTTTAAATTTAATCACTATGTGAAACTGATTTCAGGTGCACGTGCACACCTAGGGTGCATGCTGCTGCTTCATTAAGGCACACAGAGGAGTGCACCACCTCAGGTAAAAGGCATTGGAGAAATTATTTTTATTTAAAACCCATTTAGATATGCATCATCTGGTAATTCATATCAACTTACTATTCTTAATTATTCAATTGGTATTTTTTTAATTATTCTTAACTATCAAGGGTACTGGATTATTTACCAATGGATACCTAAGGAGGTTAGCAATCTAAATCTCAGTTGTCCTAAGCATTTTTGGTTGGAGTTTTCCAATAATAGATGGATTAAGCAAGCTCTTAAGTTTGTATCATCATGATACCATATGCCTTTTCTCAAGTTTAGGTGTCCTGTAATGGCAATATTAACATGCTGGTATGCTTTCACCGTCACTTTTTTCTTATCTAGCATTGACCAATGGATATGAAAAATATAGATTTGGACATTTCAGAATCCTTAATTGTAGCCAAATGTCTGATTCGTTTCAATGAGTTTTCTATGCTAATAATTTTAAAACCACAACTTCAAGTATCTAAAAGTCTTATTTTTTTCTCTAATATATATAAATATATATAAGATGTAGTCTATCACAACTTAAAACACGTATGTATCGCACGTGCATGGCTACTGGTAAATAATAAAAAGGATAAAGTATTTGGCAGGAAACATGATAATGTTACGGAGGCCCTTTCAAGTTTTTTTTTTTTGAGAAGAAGGTCCTTTCAAGGACGTGTCACGTGTGTGGGTGCATGATACAGAAGTCAATGCAATGTGGTGTGATGAGGATTGAGGAGCAGGCAGGCAGGTGCGGCAGCCACTTTATGGGCATGGTCCAGGTCCAGGGACCTGACCTGCTAGTTCCCCATCGTATCAGCAAAAAGCTGCATTTCCTAATCCTTGGAACAGTTCCCAAATCGGGAGTGCCCGATTTAGTACGCTGTAGCGATTCGTTTGTATCTGATAAAAATTGTCCAAATTTTGACTAATTAGTCTCAAAATGTTCGTCTTGCAAAGTACAATAAAACTGTGCAATTAGTTTTAAATTTCATCTACATTGAGTACTCCATACATGTACCGGTATTTTAATGTGATGGGAATCTTCTTTTTGCATAGTGAAATTTAGGGTTGAATTTGGAAACTAAACACGGGCCTTGTTTAGATTGGTGAATTGGGGAGAAAAACACTGTATCAGAATTCCTGTAGCATTTCGTTTGTATTTGGTAAAAATTATCCAAATTTTGACTAACTAGGCTTAAAATGTTCGTCTCGCAAAGTACAATAAAACTGTGCAATTAGTTTTTTATTTCATCAACATTTAGTATTCCATGCATTTGCCGACATTTTGATGTGACGGGGAATCTTCTTTTTGCATAGTGGAATTAGGGGAGAGAATTGGGAAACTGAACAAGGCCACGGGCGTGGTAGTGGTTTGACGAGGGGGAGAGAGGGAGTGGTGCCAAGTCGCTGCAAATGCGATGTGATGTGACCGTGGGAAAGCACAGACTCTGACACGGAACTGAAAGGTACACCACCACCTGCCTTATCGCTTCGGCACTCGGCAGCACAGAAAGGTTGGAGCAAGGTCATTGGAGAGCTTGAACATCTAGAAGGACACTTGGTATGATCAATATGAAGAGTTCTTCTATGTTCTTGTTCTTATCATATCAATATATTTATGTTATGAAATTAGAGCAAAGTTTTTATGTTATTCATTTAGCATATGAAGCTTTATACTTAACTTTTCATACATACATGCCCTCAACAACCGTCTCCATCTTTATCTTTACTGTGCTACACCCACAGTGTTTAGTAGTCGAGCATTTTTAATCACCCACCAGTCGAGATGGTTGCTTTGGTTACGTGACACATCACCTATTCAATGTTATCTTTTACTCCTAGAGTACTCCTATATACTCCCTCCGTCCAGGAAAACATGCAATTCTAGCACAGTGTCACATTTTAGTATCTTAACTTTGACCAATTATAGATAAAAAAGTATTAATGTTTATGATATCAAATAAATATCATTAGATAATTATGAAATATATTTCATAATAAATTGATTTGGAGCTATAAATATGAATACTATTCACTATAAACTTGGTCAAACGTGAACTACTTTTTATGGCACGCAACCTATAGTTGCATGTTTTTACGGACGAGGAAGTAATATAGATGACTCACCGTGTTGGGGCATGAGGAAATAATAATAAAAACTAAAAGAGGATCAGTACATATGTACGGAGTTATGTGACTGACCCTGACCCGACCCATTCAGTGCTATCCTAGTCAGTGATTGATGGTGGCACCGTCACGCAGAGTGAGAGGGAGTCTGTGACAGCCGTCGTGTTTAGTTCGGTCAATTTGGTAGCGGCGCGGTCGAATTACTGTGCAATACTATAGTGTACTGTAGCATTTCATTTGTATTTGGTAATAATTGTCCAAACATTGATTAATTAGGCTCAAAGATTCGTCTCGCAAAGTACAACTAAACTGTGCAATTAGTTTTTGATTTCATCTACATTTAGTACTTCATGCATGTGCTGGCATTTTGATGTGATGGGGAATCTTCTTTTTGCATAGTAGAATTTGGGAGAAAATTTGGCATCTAAATAAGGCCTTAATCGAACCGTTGTTCGGTTCCTCTACTATTCTGTTTTTCTCTCTTTTCTCTTCTTTCTATCTTGCCCCTCTCCCTCT
>CM039582.1:21989433-22197459 GCA_022457205.1 Saccharum spontaneum | reverse complement strand
AAAAATTACTTGATCAAGGACAACATTGAAAATCCCATAATGAATATGATGGTAGTAGGTCACATATTTGGCTCCACGACATTTTGAACGACCTCTCATTGGTATCATATCTTCCATATTAGGAATGTCTATATTGTGTTTGGCAGCAAAGGCTTTTGTCTTCTCTAAAAGATCATCCCAACCACTTTCCCTCATGGCATTTATATTTCTCATCACAGAACCAATCAATCCTAGTTTCTTGGTTTTTCCCTCTCCCAGGAGATATTTCACCACTATCTAATTGTTGAACAAGAGCATCATGGTTTTTTTGAGAAGTTGATCTTTTCTCTTGCAAGAAGCACTAACAGTATTGACCACCGAAGTGACATAATTGAAGAAATCATCAGTTGAAGGACAACATCTAGCTACAACAACTACCACAAGCTGCAATTGATGAGCAAAACAGTGGATGTAAAAAGCAAAGGGGTTTTCATTCAATACCAGCCTTTGTAACCCATGAAACTGCCCTCTCATGTTTGAAGCTCCATCGTATCCCTGTCCTCTAATCTTGGCTATAGATAACCCATATCTTGCAAGCATAGAAACCAATGCTTCCTTCAGTGAAGATGATGTGGTGTCAGAAACATGTTGTAGGACAAGGAACCTCTCAATCACACTTCCTTTATCATTGACAAACCTATTAAACAAAAGGAAACATAATGTTAATTGGAAGCCACATAACAAAAGAAATGAAATACACAAATAGATGATATATACCTCACAACCACGGCCATTTGTTCCTTAATTGATGCATCACGAGCCACATCAACAAGCACTGCAAACTAACGATCTCCAATTTTACTCTTAATTAATTCACTTGTCTCCTCTGCACGAGCCCTTACCAAATCTTTTTGAATTGTTGGACAACTCATTTGATTATTCCCTGGAGCATTCTCAGCTGTCACAAGTGTAGCCTTAGGATCCTTCTGTCTATACCAATCAAGCATCTCCAAAAAGTTTCCTTTGTTTTTGGATGTTTTAGACTCATCGTGCCCACGAAATGCCAGAGCTTGCAAAAGAAGAAATCTAGCAATGCCTAACATTATAGTTAAACGAGCTTTATATGCCTCCTCTTCTGTTGCAGTTGTTACTGCCCACACATGTTCTACACTTTGTCTTTGATTTTTGAAATCAATTGCTCGTTTTCTTGCTGCACTATGGTAGCCATCAATCAATTGAGTATGCTTCAGCAAAGAAGCCTTTTCCTTTTTCCAATTTTTGAACCCTACTCTGGTGAATGCCTCATTCTCTTCAAAATTGCTTGTTGGTGGTGGCTTAAAGAGGTAGCAATAAAAGCAATAGGCTGCATCCTTGACAGAACTGTACTCTAACCAATCAAATTGAGTAAACTATGATTTAACAAAACCTCTAGTTTGACATTTACCCGCTGTTCTTTCATACTCACAATTTGGTTGATATGGACCCATCTGTAAATATGCTCTCCTAGCATCATCCCTAATATCATGGTGGAATTCATCAATTGGCTTTCTAAGACCTGGATCGGCAACTATATCATTCATATCAAGCTCAATGCGGGGTCTTTTTTGCACAACCCGACTCTCTTGAGTAGAAGCATCTTTCTTAGGAAAAAAATCTTTCCATTCTACAAAGTAAAACCAATTGAAATCGGATCACTGACTGACTCAATTTCAGAAACTAACAATGAAAAGAAAAAATAAAAGAGGAATGAAAGAGGGGATATGATTCTCAGTTTCTCACCCTAGGTCTGAAGGCTGAAGAAGTGAAGGTGAAGCACTGAAGCTCCTAGACTCCTGTCTCCTGGGGCTGCCGGCTGTCGGGCTGGCGCTGGGCCACTGGCGCTCGCGGCTGGCCGGGCTCCTGGCCGCGCGGAGCAGAGGGCCGGACCGTCGGAGGCCGAACTGCCGAATCAGTCAGCAGAGGGCGGGAGCCAGGAGGGGTGGGAGGGGCGGCGCGCCGGTGCTGTTCACCGGAGCCGGAGGGGCGGACGTGGACTGGCTATCGGCGGAGCCACGAGCAGGCACGAGCGCGAGCGCGTGAGAGGAGTAGGAGTTGCGACGGGCGGCGTCGGGGCTCGATGCGGCGTCGCCGCGTCGCTAGGAGATGGTTGCCGCTCCTCCACGGCTCCACTGCTGGACTGGATCACTGGACTGCTTTTTTTTTGAGCTAACCTAGGCATGTTTTGGGTTGGGCTGAGAACCTGTTAAAATTTTTTTCAGCCCAGGGGGGCTGCAGCCCCCCAGCCCCCCGTGCGTCCGCCAATACATTTTTGAGGGAAATCTAATCGTGCGCCCATGCCATGGCCCGGCGCGGCAATGCATTTAGCAGAGTCATAGCCCATGGACAGAAAATAAGGGTTTATATTATTCCCTTTTCAAAACATTGACTTTACATCCCCTAAAAAACATTGACTTTACAGATTTGTATCATGTAGACAATATATTTATCTATACTATAAAAGAGCGAAGGAATTGAAAATAGCCTTTCACCCCGATGTCTCCTACCCACCTTAATTCTTATCCCTTGGATCTACATTAAAATTAGATCCAATGCATCTAAATCATGAGCCTTTATCTGACAAATGGCCCCAGCCGGAAAACTTGTAAACATTTACGCGTGTTTATGCGTGGTGGATGCTGCAAGCCACGTTTTTTCACCGCAAAACTTTTCTACCCATCGCCATACCCACGGAGCCATAAAGCACCATCCAGCTAGCCACCTAGCCACCGAGTCCGGCACCACTGCTCCCCTCTCTTTTGTTTCTTGCCAAAAAAATAAATACCCTAATTCTGTTCCTGGCGGCGGCGAGGCCCGTCCTGCTCGTGGCTGCCATCTGCGGCTCCCTCCGCAAGGCCTCCTTCAACCACGGCCACTAGCAGAAACTTCAGACACAGCCGTTGTAGCCTATACTATACCACGATACCTGCCACGCCTTCGCGTGTTCCCTAGGGGAGGTTCGTCCAGGACATGGCGAAGTACATCATGATGAACGACCTCACCGTCACGTCCATGCACGTCCAAGTCTCCTGCGTCTTGTCGCTGGCCTCGGCATCAAGGTCCTCGCTGCCCTCAATCAGCTGCATATGGTTCGTTGAATTTTTGTTGTCTGGTTCATATGTTTCTGTGATGGATTGATCGCCTGTGTTGTCAACGTCCCATCTCCTTCACGAGAAACATCTTGCAGCGGCATTGCCTTCATGGACCATGCTATCGACTACAATCATCCGGTGCGTATGTATCTACTGCATTGGAGTGACCATAAGCCAATCAGCTGCATGGATCATTGCAATTTTTCACGTACTAATACTATGCTCTTTAGTTCCACAATTTTCCAGAATAGATTAGGTTTGATAATGTTTGTCTCCATTAGATAGGATATCTAGGTTTCAAGGTGAAATTGATTGTAACTCCATGAAATTTTGCACCATCGATGGCCACTGGTGTATGTTCCTGCTTGACTTGAGTCCTCAATGCTTTTTGGGGTGGGGGATCAGAGTTGCGGAACTGCACCAATAGATCGGCATTGTTTTTCATTCTGATTTCACCAGTGGATCGGCATCTGATTTGTTGCAAATCAGCAGTAAGCGATAATGAATCCCTTGTTATTTGTTCAGATTGTCTTGTTTATGTTTGTGAACTTTAACTTGAGCCGCACAGGCTGGGCTGATCGGCAATCAAGCATACCACTGTTGTCTGTCCAACAAGAGCATAGGAATTGATTCTATGCAATCTGATTTTCTCTGATATTGCATCTAGCCTTTGTACAGACAGAATTACAGACTATACTATCTTTTCCTTCGAGCACCACACAAATTGCTTTGTCCTCGTTGCCCGGAGGAAGGTTCTCTCTCATCGCCTAAGATATCCGACTACACGGTTCCTGTTAGTCGCCTATCGCCTCGTCATGGCCGCGCCCAAAAGGCCCCAGCAAGCAGGTTGGAGTTATCTGTGCTGCTACTCATTTTGTCATTTATGACACCGGAAAAGCTTGTGGATGAGTACACAAAAGCTAAAGCTTTGGCGGTTCATATTTGTAGAATCTAACTTGACGTCAAACTTTATGTTGTCCTGAATATTTGCTCATTATCACTATGCTTTATTTTAAATTTAATCACTATGTGAAACTGATTTCAGGTGCACGTGCACACCTAGGGTGCATGCTGCTGCTTCATTAAGGCACACAGAGGAGTGCACCACCTCAGGTAAAAGGCATTGGAGAAATTATTTTTATTTAAAACCCATTTAGATATGCATCATCTGGTAATTCATATCAACTTACTATTCTTAATTATTCAATTGGTATTTTTTTAATTATTCTTAACTATCAAGGGTACTGGATTATTTACCAATGGATACCTAAGGAGGTTAGCAATCTAAATCTCAGTTGTCCTAAGCATTTTTGGTTGGAGTTTTCCAATAATAGATGGATTAAGCAAGCTCTTAAGTTTGTATCATCATGATACCATATGCCTTTTCTCAAGTTTAGGTGTCCTGTAATGGCAATATTAACATGCTGGTATGCTTTCACCGTCACTTTTTTCTTATCTAGCATTGACCAATGGATATGAAAAATATAGATTTGGACATTTCAGAATCCTTAATTGTAGCCAAATGTCTGATTCGTTTCAATGAGTTTTCTATGCTAATAATTTTAAAACCACAACTTCAAGTATCTAAAAGTCTTATTTTTTTCTCTAATATATATAAATATATATAAGATGTAGTCTATCACAACTTAAAACACGTATGTATCGCACGTGCATGGCTACTGGTAAATAATAAAAAGGATAAAGTATTTGGCAGGAAACATGATAATGTTACGGAGGCCCTTTCAAGTTTTTTTTTTTTGAGAAGAAGGTCCTTTCAAGGACGTGTCACGTGTGTGGGTGCATGATACAGAAGTCAATGCAATGTGGTGTGATGAGGATTGAGGAGCAGGCAGGCAGGTGCGGCAGCCACTTTATGGGCATGGTCCAGGTCCAGGGACCTGACCTGCTAGTTCCCCATCGTATCAGCAAAAAGCTGCATTTCCTAATCCTTGGAACAGTTCCCAAATCGGGAGTGCCCGATTTAGTACGCTGTAGCGATTCGTTTGTATCTGATAAAAATTGTCCAAATTTTGACTAATTAGTCTCAAAATGTTCGTCTTGCAAAGTACAATAAAACTGTGCAATTAGTTTTAAATTTCATCTACATTGAGTACTCCATACATGTACCGGTATTTTAATGTGATGGGAATCTTCTTTTTGCATAGTGAAATTTAGGGTTGAATTTGGAAACTAAACACGGGCCTTGTTTAGATTGGTGAATTGGGGAGAAAAACACTGTATCAGAATTCCTGTAGCATTTCGTTTGTATTTGGTAAAAATTATCCAAATTTTGACTAACTAGGCTTAAAATGTTCGTCTCGCAAAGTACAATAAAACTGTGCAATTAGTTTTTTATTTCATCAACATTTAGTATTCCATGCATTTGCCGACATTTTGATGTGACGGGGAATCTTCTTTTTGCATAGTGGAATTAGGGGAGAGAATTGGGAAACTGAACAAGGCCACGGGCGTGGTAGTGGTTTGACGAGGGGGAGAGAGGGAGTGGTGCCAAGTCGCTGCAAATGCGATGTGATGTGACCGTGGGAAAGCACAGACTCTGACACGGAACTGAAAGGTACACCACCACCTGCCTTATCGCTTCGGCACTCGGCAGCACAGAAAGGTTGGAGCAAGGTCATTGGAGAGCTTGAACATCTAGAAGGACACTTGGTATGATCAATATGAAGAGTTCTTCTATGTTCTTGTTCTTATCATATCAATATATTTATGTTATGAAATTAGAGCAAAGTTTTTATGTTATTCATTTAGCATATGAAGCTTTATACTTAACTTTTCATACATACATGCCCTCAACAACCGTCTCCATCTTTATCTTTACTGTGCTACACCCACAGTGTTTAGTAGTCGAGCATTTTTAATCACCCACCAGTCGAGATGGTTGCTTTGGTTACGTGACACATCACCTATTCAATGTTATCTTTTACTCCTAGAGTACTCCTATATACTCCCTCCGTCCAGGAAAACATGCAATTCTAGCACAGTGTCACATTTTAGTATCTTAACTTTGACCAATTATAGATAAAAAAGTATTAATGTTTATGATATCAAATAAATATCATTAGATTAATTATGAAATATATTTTCATAATAAATTGATTTGGAGCTATAAATATGAATACTATTCACTATAAACTTGGTCAAACGTGAACTACTTTTTATGGCACGCAACCTATAGTTGCATGTTTTTACGGACGGAGGAAGTAATATAAGATGACTCACCGTGTTGGGGCATGAGGAAATAATAATAAAAACTAAAAGAGGATCAGTACATATGTACGGAGTTATGTGACTGACCCTGACCCGGACCCATTCAGTGCTATCCTAGTCAGTGATTGATGGTGGCACCGTCACGCAGAGTGAGAGGGAGTCTGTGACAGCCGTCGTGTTTAGTTCGGTCAATTTGGTAGCGGCGCGGTCGAATTACTGTGCAATACTATAGTGTACTGTAGCATTTCATTTGTATTTGGTAATAATTGTCCAAACATTGATTAATTAGGCTCAAAAGATTCGTCTCGCAAAGTACAACTAAACTGTGCAATTAGTTTTTGATTTCATCTACATTTAGTACTTCATGCATGTGCTGGCATTTTGATGTGATGGGGAATCTTCTTTTTGCATAGTAGAATTTGGGAGAAAATTTGGCATCTAAATAAGGCCTTAATCGAACCGTTGGTTCGGTTCTTCGGTTTCTAAGAAAATCAGTTCCTCTGGAACTGGGAATCGACCGGTTATTTGCAAAAGTAGAAACCGAAGAAATTCAGTTTCGGTTAATTCAGTTCAGTTCCGGTTTATAACCGAAGTAACCGTTTAGGGTTCACCAAACCAAGAAAAAAATATGAGTTATCTTTGTGCACCTTGCCACGCCGCTCTCCTGCTTCGACCCGGCGCCGAAGGGAGGCGCCACAACCGCGCGGCTTGGGGGTGGCCGCCGCCACCGCCGATGCCGTGCTCTCTTGGTGAGGCCGCCACTGCCGCCCTCACACCTAGATTGGGCACGTCACCGCGTTGGGGTGGGCAAGGAGCAGGGGCGGGCCACAGCTGCGTGGGGGTAGGCAAGCAGGGTCCGCACGCCACCACGCGGGTCGCCGGGGTAAGGACGAAAGCAGGGGCCGCACGCTGGTCACCGGGGTGGGGAAGAAGGCAGGAGTGGCCCACCGCATCGGTTGCCGGTGGGGAAGGAGCAGCCGAGGTGCCCGAGCACTGCGAGCAGGAGCGACCCGGGTTGGGGCTGAGGCACCGTTTGAAGCGCTATGTGGCGCTAGGAGGTCAGGCGATTCGCGAGTGGGGAACTAGGGATGGAGTTGTTCACTTCGTATTATATACCTAGGGTTAGAGACATGGGTTGAAACATGGGCTTCCTGGGCCTTTATATGAAATTCGGTTCTTTCGGTTAACCGAAAGCTAGAACTAGTTAACCTGGTAAATTTTGGTTTCTGAGAACTGGGAACCGAACTGCTAACCAAATATTTTGGTTTTGGTTATTTCGGTTTCGGTTCCGATTATTTCGGTTAGATTTTCGGTTCTCAGTTATGGTTGCCCAGGCCTGCACTCCAGCTGTCTAGCACCACACAGACACACAACACAGGTTGTGCGTGTTGCAACGGACAGAGCAGAGGCAGAGCCGCTTTTTTTGACAACTAACATGTATTCATTAGCAGCAAGCCGTTGCGATAACCCTGACTGAATCCCGGGATACAGAGTTTAGTGCACTTTCGAGAGGGCACTGTTGGCCATGGCCAGAGAAGGAGCAGCCAAACATAATGGGCTGAGAAGGGTTTACAGGAACTGAGAATGCTCGCCTAGCAAGCTTATCAGCCGTGGAATTTAGAGCCCTGCTAATCCTGTGCACCTTTGCCTGTCGATTGATGACACAATTGTCGAAAATCTAAGTGAAGGCCTTCATTCGCCAGTCTGGAGGATGACCGTGGTCCTCAACATTGAGGAACTGCACCAGTTGGCTACAATCAGATAAGTAGCAGACGTCGTTGAAGTTGAGTACGTTCATGAGCTTGGCCGCTAAAGCCATGGCAGTTGCCTCCGCCATGATAACAGAGTGAGTTTGAGTCATGGCTGCCTTTATGTTGATGGTCTGCACCAGTTGTACCAGTGTATTTACAATAAAAATTCTTATACCTGCTCGTCTAGCCAGTTGATTTGGTTGATCTGGCATGGTGGGCGCATCCACAAAGCAGCAAATTCCTAGAAGGAGTGCTGGCACCTAGTCTGTATACCTGTCCATTTGGTGTGTTGGGTTACTTGGATGTGTAGCCTCATTACCTTGTCTTAGTTGGCTGTTATGGTTGGTCGCAACTGATGGCACCGCTGCACTGTTTGGTGAGGCTTGCTGTTGATGTTGTGGCCCATGGTTGGAGACGATGGGGGGTACTGCAAGGGCCTGTTGATCTGTACATCCAGTTTGAAGAACTTCTCGGAGTGCAAGCATGTGGGTGTTTAGGTGAGCAACAACTACATGGTGAACCTGCAAGGGACTCCAATTTTTGCGCTGGAACCTGTTGTCATTCCTTGCTTTCCAAATATACCACAAAGTGAAAATTGTTTTACATAGAAAATCATCAGTGAGATTTGAGGTCAGTAGGCAAGGAATAGTTACTTGAATTCCATAATCTTCAGGAGGTAAGGTGTCAATTCTAAGTGGTGGATTGGCTACGAACCAAACTGCCTGAGGCAATTCACACTGAAAGAAAAGATGGAAATAATTTTCAATAGCACCACAATAAGCACAATGTTGGTCTATGTGAGTAGAATACCTGGCTGCACGTTCAGCAATTGCAACCGCACGTCTGATTAGTCTCCAAGTGATTGTCTTGAGAAGCGGAGGAAGAGTTTTGGTATTCCAGGCTTTTTGCAAAATTCGGTTGGCATTGGGTTCAATACTTCTGGAGCCATGGGGTGGCAAAGGTGTGATTTGATGAGTGGACAGGTGGTTGTAGATAGCTTTAGTGGTACAAAATCCATTTTTAGCAGGAATCCACCAAAGGATATCTTCCTGATCATTTTGGATTGGTTGGGTGGCTACTATGGTTTGAGTGGCTTGATCAGTAAATGTATTGGATAGTAATTGAAGGTTCGAAGGGAGGGTGCCAGGAATCCATAGGTCAGATACTATGGCTGGTAGTGGAGAGGTAGTAACAGGAAGAAGAAGGTGATCATGAATATTAGTCTAGATAGGGTTCCAAGGTGCTGACCATATCAAAGTGTTCCCAGCATAGATTTGATAGATAGAGTTTGTTCTAAGCTCCTGCTTGACCTGCAAAACTGAAGACCAGAAGATGGATCTTGGTCCGTGATTAGTAGCAGTCCAAAAAGATTCATTTGGGAAGTACTTGGCCTTAAGAATGCCAGTTAGGAAGGGATTTTTGTTAGTAACAATATTCCAAGCAGATTGAATGATTAAACTTTTATTGACAGTCTGAAGATCTCTTATGCCTAAACCCCCATGTTCAGTGGGCTTGTAGATGCCATCCCAGGAGTGATAAGCTATTGGACTTGAGGTGTCTTCTTCCTGAACTCCAGCCCACCAGAATCTTCTAATAATGGTGTTAATTTTTTCAATAAAAGTCTCAGAGAAAAGCACAGTAGACATATAATAAATAGGAATTGAAGAAAGGACAGATTTTATGTATTGCAGTCTACCGGCATGATTTAGTTTATTAGCTTTAATAGTGCCAAACTTAGCCATGTATTTGTTGTAAATAAAATCATATGCTTTATTTTTGTCCCTGTAACTAAAAATCATAGGATGACCAAGATGCATAGTATTTGGGTGCAAATCGGAAACAGTGAAAATGGCTAATTTGATGCCTGATATTGTGAGGAACATTCTTACTAAAGAGGATAGAAGATTTATGAAGACTAGGACACTGACCTGATTGTTGGCAGAAATCATAGAGGATATTCTTTATTGTCTGTGCTTCAGCAAGAGAGGCTTTACCATATAAGATCAAGTTATCTGCAAAAAGAAGTGAGTGGATGGCCGGGCAACCTGTACCTAGAACAATGCCAGAGAGATTGTTGCTTTTGTAAAGCTTTCTGCAGTCTAATAGAAAGTTCATTTATAGCTAAAACAAAAAGATAAGGTGAAAGGGGACGGCCTTGCCTTAGACCTCGTTGTGACACAAAATTATTTGAAGGTACATCATTAACTAAAACTGCAAAGGTTGGAAAGGATATGCATGTATATATTAGTGTAATAAACGTATCGTTAAAACCTTGCATTTGAAGAGCAGAGGTAATAAAGTTCCATTCCAATCTATCAAAAGCCTTTGCTAAGTCAATTTTTAGAATGAAAGCATGTTCTTTCTAACTTTTTAAATTAAAGGAGTGAATTATCTCCTGAGTGATAATGATGTTTGAAGAAATGTGCCTGTGTGCAATAAAGGTAGATTGAGCATGATTCACATAACTAGGCAGGTGCTGTTTTAGTCTATTAGCAAGTGATTTCGAAATGATTTTATAAATGACATTGCAAAGACTAATAGGCCTATAATCCTGGGGAGCAGTACGTTGGTTATTTTTAGGAATTAGAGTAATATAGGTTTTATTAATCTCAGTAGGAATATAAGCATGGGCATAGAAGTCAGTTATCAGCTTGTGAATACCTTATTTAAGCCAACTCCATGCTGATTTGTAGAAAGCAGCATTCATTCCATCAGGGCCGGGGCAACATTACTTCTCATTTGTCTAATAATAAGATGGAGTTCATCTAAATCAGGAACCGAGTAAGTATAACTGTATATGTCACTGTTATGCATGCTGCCATGTTCTTGCATAATCTGGTCATCATGGGAAGAATCATTGTGGTGCACATTGGGAAGATGGTTATTAGATTAGTAGTACTAGTAGCAGCCACGTTGGTAGAGGGATGGACGTGGGAAGTTAAATTATGGCTTTGGTGAGTTGTTGTAGTGGTATTGGAGAGAGATGGAATATTGGTGATGGCCGTGGTAGGTGGGTGAGGATTCTGGGAAGTGAAAATGGCTTGGAAATGTTGAACCAAGGTATCAGAGAGTTGTTCAGGGGTAGTAGAATAAGAGCCGTCAAGATTAATGAGGTGAGTAATCCTGTTTTTACGATTTCTCTTGACAATAGCTTTGTGGAAAAAAGAGGTGTTACGGTCACCAAGTACAACCCACCACTTTTTGGCTCGATGGATGTGGTAGGCTTCTTCTTTTGCAAGCAGATCATGGTGTTGGTCGGTGAGTTTCTGCTGTAGGGAGTGGTCTTGTTGGGAGGGGTGTTTGGTTTGTTGCTCTAGTAGCTGAGTTTCAATTTGGGTAAGGAGATCAGGGTTTCTTGGTTTCCATTTTCTCCACTTCCTCAGATCAGAAGCAAGGTAGCTTGTTTTTTTGGGAGAAACTGCGTGCAGAAGATCTCATCCAACTTTGCTGAGCTACTTCATTGTAATCCCGTTCCATCAACCTCCAATTTTCAAATCTAAAAGGTTTGTTAGTACGCACATGCTGAGAATTCAAGACGGCAAGAATTGGCGCATGATCACTGTACATCATAAGGAGGTGGTAGATGGTTGTAGCGGGAAACATCGTGCACCATTCTGCATTGCCTAAACATCGATCAAGCCGCTCATAAGTTGGATTAGCAGAGAACCGCTTATTAGCCTAAGTGTAGGCATGGCCACTATAACTAAGATCAATAAACCCACATTATTTAACATAAGCACAAAACTCATTGATACGATTCATACCAGCCCTAGTGGGACCTAATTTTTAGGCGCTTTGGAGAGGCAAGACAAGTGAACTGAAGCCTTTTCAGTTTTCCCTACGGCACCAACCGTATCCGTCTAGAGAGAACTGAGTCGTAGCTCAGTTGGCAAGGTACGCCGATGAGCGTCCTGCCCGCCCGCGTTCGAAGCTTGGCTTCGACGCCGGTGTCTCACCCGGGAACAGTAGTTCCTGAATAATTTCAGTTGCCTCACACGTGGATGCGCCACGATGGTCAGGATGACGTGTCCGTCATGTGCGAAGCCTCGAAGACTTCGAATATCTCTCAGCCACGTGCAAGCCTCTTCGTATAGGTGTAGGTCTAACTTACGCACTAGGGTGTGCATGTGTGAGTTTGTGTATGGTGGTGTGAGTGCGTGAGTTCAGATACTATAACTTATACTCAAAGAGTTGAGGCTAAAAAAAAACCATATCCGTCTATGTTTTCAGTTGTCATTTAGTTTCAGTCCTCGCGAGGTGCCATTTAGGATAATCTCCTCTCTGAATGTGCTCGTCGTTTTCTGTTGGCATCCGATTCTGAAACCAGGATAATCACAGCTGAACACGAGTCGAGTCCGTCCTCCATCCATCTCCAACTCCAATTCTTCATCCCAGAGGAAACAGAGGCACCAAGGCATCCATCAGGATCAGACGTTTCTCTCTCTCTCTCTCAAAAAAGAAAAAAAAAAGAAAAAAAAACCCCGATGCCTTGGGCTGGTAGCCGCATCCCTGAAACGTGCTGGGCTGCATGGAACGGTGCAGACAAGAACAAAATTTCCTCAGCTCCAGCACGAGCACCTTGCCGACTTCCATCACGGCATCACCTTTTACTACCACCAATGGCGGAGCTTCAGCCGCATATGTTTTCAACATTAACTTACCGATAAACACTAATATTATTCTAAATAAAATGAGTAAACTAATTGCAGGTATGAATAAATTTATGTTGAGAAATTGTTATGACAAATTTGTCTCCTTACAGTTATGATTTATGAATAAAAATTGGGTTACAAATGTCACGTACAAAAGTTGTCATGAGAAATTGTCTATAAAATCATGTAAAAACTATATTGATAAGAAGTTATGGTGACAAGATTTGTCCTATAAAATGTTATACACAAAAGTTTTCGGTATCACTTTTACTTTTTTCAAAAACGGAAAGTTATCGAAAAAAAACTATTGTTTTTTACAAAAAGAAAGTAGCGATGGTCAGCGTATAAGCGTTACAAAATTTCTGAACATGTATCGCCAACAAAAAAAAAAGAACATGGCCACCTCGTGTAGGTGTTGGCTGGAACCAAAGGGTCAAGCCACGTCAACGTCAAGGTAGTTCAACGTGCAATGCTAGTGCTCACTCGCCTCCGGTAAAAAGGTAACATTTCTCTTTCTTCAATTTCTAACACAACAGTACAAAGCACAGCGTGAAAATAGTTCTTTTTGGCTTTGCACCGGATGCAAAGTGAAGCGCAGCACCAGAAGCTAGCATTTTTTAGCTAGGGCCTTGTTTAGATACTCAAATTCACCCTTAAATTCCACTATGCAAAAAGAAGATTCTCCATCACATTAAAATATCGGTATATATATTGAGTACTAAAGGTAGATGAAATCAAAAACTAATTGCACAGTTTTGTTATACTTTGCGAGACGAATATTTTAAGCCTAATTAATCAATATTTGGACAATTATTACCAAATAAAAACAAAATTGCTACAATGTGACGGGACACTTACTATGTAGATTTTGGTTACCAAATTTAACATCTAAACGAGGCCTAGTATTATCTGCTGCTACCTATTGCATCATGTCTAGTATTTTTCTATTCTTGCAGGCACGCTAAACAAAGCACGCTGCAGATACTTCTCCAAAAGACCGTAAAGTTTCTAATGCCCCTTGTTTATTCCCCTAATTCTTCCCAAATTTCACTATACAAAAAGAAGATTCTCCGTCACATCAAAATGTCAGTAAATGTATGGAGTACTAAATGTTGATGAAATCAAAAACTAATTGCACAGTTTTATTGTACTTCGCAAGACGAACATTTTAAGCCTAGTTAGTCAAAATTTGGATAATTTTTACTAAATACAAATGAAATGCTACAGAAATTCTGATACAGTATTTTTCTCCCCAATTCACTGAACTAAACGAGGCCCTGGTTGGACTGCCTTGATCCGTTCATCGTCGTGTCCTCATCTGCTGTCAGTATAACGTCAACAATTAGTTTTTTTTGTGACTGTCAACAATTACATTTTGGTGCTGTAAAAAAACAATTAAATTTTTGGTAGGCTTGCGACGAAGACTGAGGGTGTGTTTAGATGGGAAAAGTTGGGGTGAAAAGTTACTGTAGCACTTTTCGTTGTTATTTGGTAAAATTTGTCCAACCATGGATTAATTAGACTCAAAAGATTCGTCTCGAACTTTACAGACAAACTATGCAATTAGTTTTATTTTTTACCTACATTTAATGTTTCATGCATGCGTTTAAAGATTTGATGTGATGGGTGGAAGAGGAAATATTTTGGATTCCTGTAGTAAGTGAACAAGGCCTGAAGTAATTTGACACGCACCTGAAGGATTTGCCGGATCAGCTCCATCAGCCCATCTGTGTCCTGGGCTGAGGCACTGGCGAGGAGAGCTGCGTCACGCCGGGCGAACAGCTAAAACTGGCCGTGGGCTGCATGGCACCTAGCGACGATGTCCTGCAAGACATAAATTCCTTTGCAATACGTCTTATAGTTTGGAAAGAGACATTAATGGCTTTTCCAGTAGTTTCAATCAGCAAGACATAAATTCCTTTGCAATACTGCATCTTTCCAAACGATAAGACGTTTTGGCTTTTCTAGATATATTATTTTTACTATAGCTTACGGTTGTTAGACCAGTTGGCCCCTCCGAGTGGTGTCCCCCGTGACCAGAGTTCGAATCCTTGGTCAGACGAATTTCCGGTCAACGGTGTGGAAAAAAACCTCTCGCTTGTCCCGCGTTCTCAAATCACAGATAAAATGGACCGGCCCTCTCACCGAGTAACGGGCTCCGGTGTGCAGACAGGACATGGAGTTCGGAGGTTTTCTCGGGCTAAGGTGAAAAGTCATCTACCTTAAGCTAAAATAGTTCAGGGTGTCTACCCCGCAACTCGAGTTTTTTATATATCTACATATATTATATATCTAATAAGTGCTTAGCAAAAACGTGTATCTAGAAAAGACAAAATATCTTATAATTTGTAATGCAGACGCTCACAACGCACGCATACACACCGCTACTAACGCATGCACACACCGTATCCCTATGAGCTTCTTCGAAGACTAGGCCCGCAAATTCTCGAAATGAGATTGACGAAGTCACCGCAGACGCTGAGCTTCTTCGAAGACTAGGCCGACAAATTCTCGAAATGAGATTGACGAAGTCACTGCGGACGCCTCATTGTCGACGGGAATGTTGCCTGCCACTAAATACGCAACGCCGTTAAATCCTTGAAAATTTGATCCCACGAACACTGTTAAATCCTTAAAAATTCACTCCCATGGGGATTCGAACCCAAGACCTCAGGTGCTACACTTCTACTAACACTATTGGAATCAACATGTTTCCCTAGGATTTTTATCTTTCCCTATAAAAAATTTAGAGCACTCTATTAGACGATAGGATTATCGGTCTAGGTTCATTGTATGTGCGCAAGGCTCAAGGTGAGCACGCGCTATACATGCAGATAGGATAGCTATCATCTAGAGTTTGTTGTAAACCAAAGATCTTGTTGTACAAGCCACACAGAAGGCTATTCCCTGTTCTATATAACACGAAGCCGAGAGCCTAGGAAGGGTCATCTCGTTCCACCCAATTTTACATGGTATCCAGAGCCTCTTTCCTCATGGAGTTGATCCATGGCTCAATCCTCCTCCGCTATTGCTGCATCGCTCTCGCTAGGGTTTCTTCCCATGACGGAGAAGCTCACCCGCGGCAACTACACAATGTGGCGCGCTCAGGTTGTGTCGGCCCTGAAGGACGCGCAGCTCGCCGGGTACATCAAGCCCTCGGCGAAGCCACCGCCAGAGTTCCTCCTGACGACGTCGTCTAGCAACAAGCCCGACAAGAATGTCGACCCGCTGCAAAACCCCGACTACGAGAAGTGAATGGTGAAGGACCAACAGGTCCTTAGCTACCTGTTTTCATCGTTCTCCAAGATCTTCGCCCAGGTGTCGTCGATGGAGACTACGACCGAGCTTTGGGCCGCCATTGAGGACGTCAATGCCTCTCAATCCCGTGTGCGTATCATCAGCACGCGCATGGCCCTTGCAATGGCGTCCAAGGGGGCATCGTCGATTGCTGATTACCACGAAGATGAAGGGGCTCGTCGATGATATGGCATCGGTGGGGCGCAAGCTGGAGGACGAGGAGCTTGTCTCGTACATCCTCACCGGCTTGGATCTAGAGTACAATCTCGTCGTCTCGACGGTCACCACGGGGGTGGAACCCATCACCATCGGTGAGCTTTACACTCAATTGGTTAGTTTCGAATAGCGCATGGAGATGCACGGTGGGGGATCTCAAACCTCTATGAACATGGCGACCAAAGGAGACCGCAGTGGCAACCACAATAACCCCCGTGGCCATGGCGGCAGCCGTGGTGGCTTCGGGTGCGGTCAGAAGGGCAGTCGCGGCGGTGGCCGTGAAGGCGGATCGACCGTCACTTGCCAGCTATGCGGTAAGGAGGGCCACACCGTGCTAAAATGCTTCAAGAGGTTTGATGTCTCCTTCACTAGCCCACCCCAGAAGAGTGCCTCGTCTATGATGGCAACGTACGGAGTCGATACGAACTGGTACGTCGACTCAGGCGCCACTGACCATGTGACCAGCGAGCTAGAAAAGCTCACTGTTCGTGACAAGTATGGCGGCCATGATCAGGTCCACTCCGCAAGTGGTGTAGGTATGGAGATTAATCGTATCAGTTCTAGCATTTTGTGTACCCTAACTAGCAATATTCATCTTCGTAAAATCCTTCATGTTCCTTAAGCTAGCAAAAATTTGCTTTCTGTTCATCGACTTGCATGTGACAATAATGCCTTTCTCGAATTTCATCCAAATCATTTTTTATTAAGGAGCAGGGGACGAGGAAGACCATCCTCAGAGGACGATGTGAAGACAACCTTTACCCGTTGAAGTCGAGTCCAAATAAGAAGCGCTTGGCATCATCAAGCCATCTACTACCCTGTGGCATCATCGATTAGGCCATGCTTACACTCCAGTAGTCTAGCAGGTCCTTAATCACCATAGGCTTCCATTTGTTAGGAATTCGAATAAGAACATGATTTGTGATGCATGTTAGATGGGTAAAAGTCATCAATTTCCCTATCCTAGATCCACTAGTGTGTCCACTAGTCTTTGGATCTTATTTTTTCAGATGTATGGGGCCTGCTCCCTCTTCTATTGGATGCTATTCATATTATGTTAGTTTCATTGACGACTTCGGCAAATTTACTTGGATATATTTACTGCATCACAAATCTGAAGTATTTCAATGCTTTCATGATTTTCAACAACTTGTAGAACGACAATTTGATCGAAAAATTCTAGCCATGCAAACCGATTGGGGCAGTGAATACCAGTCCTTAAATTCTTTCTTTAAGTGCATAGGCATAGCCCATCATGTGTCGTGTCCACATGCTCATCAACAAAACGGGTTGGCTGAACGAAAGCATTGTCACATTGTAGAAGTCAGGTTGTCTTTACTCGCTCATGCCTCCATGCCACTAAAATTTTGGGATGAAGCCTTCTCCATCGTCGTATATTTTATCAATAGTCTACCCTCCAAAGTTATACACAATGAAACTCCACATGAGCGTTTACTTCATCAACAACCTGATTATTCTTTTATTCGCACCTTTGGGTGCACATGCTGGCCTAATTTGCGACCTTACAACACCCGAAAGCTAGAATTTCGCTCCAAACAATGCGTGTTCCTTGGATATAGCAACTTGCATAAAGGCTTCAAGTGTTTAGATCCATCTGCTGGTCGGGGATACATTTCGTGTGATGTTGTTTTCGATGAGCATGTATTCCCTTTTTCCCGTCTCCATCCCAACACTGGTGCTTGGCTTAGGGCCGAACTATCTATCCTACCTGATGCCTTACTCAACTCTAATGCTAATTTTGGGGACACAATTTTGCTTGACCTCAGTGATGCTAATTCTTTGTCTCCTAACCATGGCACCAGCCATAGCCCTTTTGTGGATGCAACAGGGAAAAATAGAGCTTCAATTGATGAGAATTCGGCTGCAAATCAAGCTGGGAACGATTGTCATTTTATGTGTCCCCCTGCTGGTGACAGCAGCGGCACTGGGATCGAGGTGGATTCACCTAGTGGCAGCGCTTTAGTGTCCTCGCGATCGTCTTTGGGATCCATGCGGGATTCGTTGCAGCATCCAGGCATTCGTTCGCCCCGATGGGATCTTCTGCGCCTTCATCGCCACCCCACTCCTCTACGCCATCGGTGCAGCAGCCATAGACGGATCCCACCGAGGGGGCAGGATCTGTCACCGTAGCAGTCTACCTATGTGCTGCCAGCGAGATCTTTGTCACCTGGATATGTTGTGTCTGGTGCTCCTGCTACTCCTCCTGTGGCGTCTACGAGCAAACATGCTGCTACACGTCCGGCTACGCGCCTTTAGCACGGTATACACAAACCTAAGATTTATACTGATGGCACAGTAAGATGGGGCATGCCCGCATCTTCTGAAACAGGTGAACCGACCTCCATAGATGAAGCCTTGCATGATCAAAATTGGATAACGGCGATAAATCATGAGCACAACGCTTTGCTAAGAAATAAAACATGGCACCTTGTGCCTCCTCCAAAAGGGAAGAACATCATTGATTGTAAATGGGTTTATAAGATGAAGAGGAAGGCGGACGGCATGATTGACAGGTATAAGGCACACTTGGTAGCCAAGGGGTACAAGCAACGCTATGGGGTTGATTATGAAGACACATTTAGCCCAGCTGTCAAGGCTGCTACTATTTGACTCATACTGTCAATAGCAGTCTCGAAAGGTTTGTCTCTCCGGCAGCTGGATGTGCAAAACGCTTCCCTCCATGGTGTGCTTGAGGAGGATGTGGTAGAACCGCCTGAAATAACTCACTTCCAGAGGTACTTGTCTTCCTCTAGACCCTAAGTACCCTGAAAGGGAGCTAACTCGAACAGTTCCATTGAGCACACCCAACGGGAGAACTCGAAGTAATCCACATTTTACATCCAGGATCCAATAATGAGTACAAGCTTACAATACTTAGTACATTTCATACAACATAGAGTCTCAAAAATTATTTATTACAATACTAGAGTTCAGAGTGCGATAATTAAACAACGGAATAAAAATAATCATCTAGTGGAAGGAACAAGGATCCGTCTGTGCCCACCAGAAGAATCCTCCACACAAGGACTAACTTCTCAAGGCGCACCTGCAACAAGGGTAAAATAAACCCTGAGTACACAATGTACTCACAAGACTTACCCGACTAGGGGATATAGTCCCCGACTCTCAAGGAATATGACAGACTTTATGGCTTGTGGTTTCCTGTTTGTGGAAAGTAATACTAAGAATGTGTCCTTATTTCTTTAGATTATTAGTAGTCATGTTTAATTCATTATCAAACATTCTATGTAAGCACCTATTCTAGTTTCAAGCAAGGGTTGAACAATGAGAACCATTTTCCTATCTTTCATATTCCAGTTCTTATTACGGTGCCAGACCGTAGTCAAGTCATACCGTCACGTAGAAACAACGATTCACGAATCAATGGGTCCAGCTGCGTACCCCGAAAAACATACACCTCACTTGTACCCCAGGCACAAACAAGACCAACCCGTTCCACTCCTATCGAGGGGTCTAGGTCCCCGTCCAAACTTGTACTCCAAGCCCCACGATTGAGACCCGGTCTCAGTACGGTGCTTAGACCTCCACCTATCCCCACCTCAAATCAGTCGGTCCGAAAAGAGCCAGAACCCACGATAAGAGAGTAACAAGCCTTCCCGCTCCCATAAGCAAATATGTGCTCAGGATAATATGTCTATGACTTGACTAGAGTCCAAAGCAATGGATGATCCTCAATCGACATGGACAGGGAAAACAGTGCAACCAAGCTAAGCCTCGAGACCGCGGGACACAACCTGTTACATCCATCGTTACCCATACAATATCCCTGCCCGATCACCATTTTTCTTTCCATCATTTTACCATGAGAGTTATAAGAATAATTACCACCTATTGTGAGTAACGACAGGTTATCCACGCTATCGATAACCTAAGCAAAACAACTATTCGATCCTGCACTAGTAAAACTCATAGGTATATATATATATATATATATATATATATATATATATATATATATCAATAAAATTCCTGCAACGTAAATGCATAGTAACATTTATAGTTATCATACTGATTCAAAAATACGGGTTATGCATCGGGACTTACCTTGGGCAAGCAGAGTCAGTGGTATCAGTCACGGGTGGCTCCGAAAACTCCTCCTGTATGAGCACCTCCTCCTCGTACTCTTCGATCACCTCATCGTACTCCTGCTCCCCAGCAGTCACGAACTCCACCAGGTCGTTCTCTACATGCATGCGATAACGATGCAACACTTAGTATTTAGGCAACATCAACTCTGAAAATGCACATACACATGCTAAGCTACTAAGCTAGCCCTAATGACCAAGATAATAAGCTATCAATCATCTTCATCAAGCAAGATATCAAACTCATCTTACAAATGCTTCATTTTACAAACTGATATTATGCTTCTATTCATACTAGTTTTGATGGATATTTAGTTACCCTAGCCAACGGTCTATTTTGAAGCTACAACAATTGTAGCAAGCACATAAATATATCACGAAGCTACTATAAAAGTTTCATGATCAAAGCTATTATCAAAATGCCACAACAATCCCTACAATTATTACCACAATAACGTTAATCCTTTTTAAATGATTTTATGGACCTCGACCTCATCACAGATACGTATAAATTAATTATACAACCAGATAGATCATGAATTTAGGAACTTAGCTAAAGTGGTTTCACAATTTTTGGACATCTACACGAATTGATATTAATTATCAAAGTTTAGCTTAGAATGTAAAATAAAAAGCTATTTCTACTCCTTTACGAAAAAGAGAAACCAAAGCTGCCCAGTGCGGCCCACGATGGGGGCGGCCCATGCACGGAAGCGGCCCAAGACGGGGAGCCCGCACACGCTGGCAAACTTGCTAAAGAGTCCTTAGACTTAAGCTGTTTTATGTGAATGCCAACCATACTATTTCCATAGTCAATGTTTAAGTGCTAAGGCCCTCGCAGGTCCTCAGAGCTCCCTGCGTTCGCCGGCGCCACACGGCCGGCACGGAGCCACCACGCCGGCCAACAAGGACCCGCACAAGCCTAGTTAGGGGGCCGATGCTCACCTAGGGGTCGAAGCGTGGCACTGGGCGGTGGTTTGGAGGCCAGAGATGAGTTCGGACGGCTTCCCCACGGCGGCGGTGACCTAGCTGTAGTGGCGACAGAGCTCCGATGAGTAGAGGCGCTAAAGGACAAGTAGGGGTAGCGCATGAGCAATAGCGACTCACCACCCACCTGGCTGCGAGGATTGCTTGGCCGGAAATCACCTGAGGGGGCTACGGCGGTGCTCACGGTGGTGCAGCCGCGTCGGCAACTACGGGGAGGCAGTTGTGGTTCAAGCAAGGTGCATAGGGTGAAGGGGAGGTGGAGTCGCAGCTGTCAGTGCGCTCAATTAGGCTCGAGATGCATGGCTTGCGGCTACCATGGGTCACGGCCGAGCTCGGCCTTAATGGCATGGCGGAGGGACAACTCCAAAATTGGAGTACGGTGGGGTAGAGCTCAAGGTGAGGTGGGGTCGATTGGCAAGGCCACTTGATGACGAAGCCAAGGGCGTGGTGAATTCAGTGGTGGTGATCTCTCCCTACCAAAACCATGAAGTGGCCCCCTCGGCCAAGGCGGATAGAGGAGAACAGGGAAAGGGACAGTCAGTGCTCGGGTCACCTCGGCTTGGCAAGATGGGTCGACGCGGTCAGGCGACGTGCGCACTGGAGCCACGCCTAGACGTGCGCGTGCAGGCGGTGAGGGAGTGGCGTGGCGTGTGCGAGCAATGGGCGGCTGACCAGCCGCGTCACTGGGGCTAGGGTGCGGACGCGACGCAAGTTGACTTGGCAGCTGCTGCGTCACTGTGCGCAATGTGGGGGGCAGCAGGTCAGCGCAGCCAGGCGGGCATAGGGTGGCCACACAGGAAGATGGCGATGGTTGGTGGGACCGACTCACACGCGAGCAGACGAGAGGGGTCAGCAGCAGCAGTGCGGCAATGGTGGGGCCGCAATAGCCGCAGTGCACGGTCAGCAGCTGGCCAAGCGGACGGCCACCAGCGGCTAACCACGCCAAGCCACTGCCAGGCCAGGAACAAGCCCGGCCGACTGGCACGGGCAACGGCGCATGCGGGCGCGCGGCCATGTGAGCGACGACGAGCCCCCGCACGTGGTGATCGTGCACTCCCGGCCAAACAGCCCGAGGCAGTGCGTGTGCATAGATTTTAAAGCGCATATACAAACTAATCTAGCCCGATTCCCGTTTCACCACCCCAACCATGAGAAAGAGGGTACATAGGGCTATTGCGAGAAGCTAAAACACGACCTCGCTACTTAACTAAATTCCATAGAATAAATTCATGAACTTGGTGTCGTCGAACTATTTTTGGACTCGAAATTATTCTAAGTCTAGGGCTGGTTTTTATTTCCAAGTTTGATTTCCAACTAACCAAAAGTACGAGCTACCAATAACATTTCGCTTAGGCAAAAGTTGCATTCTCATCTACACATTTTGCACTTTGAACTTTATCTATGGTTCATATATATGTTCTATAGTATTTTTGTTCAATAAAAATTGGTTTACAATCCTATTTGATAATCACATGAACTACCGGGGAGCTTTTCATTTACATATTTATCGATTATTTCGTTTTACGAGATTTTATTTTCACAATTGACCACACGTAACAACACATAAACATGATGCTCATGACACACTTAGTGAGTTGTTTTACGCGGTAACACCGAGAGTGTTATAGAGGAGGTATATATGCGTCAACCCCTTGGATACAAAGATAACAATCATCCAAATTATGTGTGCAAATTGGATAAGACCATCTATGGGCTCAAACAAGCGCCACGTGCCTGGTACGCACGTTTGTGCAGCAAGCTGAAACAGTTGGGCTTCACACCGTCAAAGGGGGATACCTCGCTGTTCTACTATAACAAAAGCAGACTTACCATGTTTGTGTTAGTATATGTTGATGACATCATTGTGGCAAGTTCTTCACAAGAAGCAACAGATGTTCTGCTCAAAGATCTTGAAAGGGAGTTTGCCCTGAAAGATTTAGGGGATCTTCATTACTTTCTTGGCATTGAGGTGAAGAAATCCGTGGATGGGTTGGTAATGTTTCAAGGATGGTATGCTACTGATGTTGTGAAACGTGCTGATGCAAACCGGTTGATACACCCTTGTCAGCTTCAGAAAAATTGAGTGCGACTGAAGGTGTTGGTCTTGGACCCGAGGACTCTACAAAATACAAGAGCTTAGTTGGGGCTCTACAGTATCTTACCCTCACAAGGCCAGATATATCTTTTGCAGTAAACAAGGTGTGTCAATTCTTGCATGCTCCCACCACGGCGCGTTGGAGCGCTGTTAAAAAAATACTATGGTATGTGCAAGTAACTCTGAACATGGGACTAAAGATAGGGAAATCTAACTCTATGATGGTCAGCGCCTTCCCGACAGGTTGTGTAGATGACCGAAGATCAACTGGTGGGTTTGCTGTGTTTCTCGGGCCAAATCTAGTCTCATGGAGTGCTCGGAAACAACTCACAGTCTCACATTCAAGCACGAAAGCATAATACAAAGCCTTAGCTAATGCAACGGCTGAGATCATGTGGATTTAGAAGTTGTTGGCTGAACTTCGAGTTTCTCACTCTCCAGTGGCTTGGCTGTGGTGCGACAATGTTGGTGCCAGGTACTTGTCAGCCAATCCGGTCTTCCATGCTAGAACCAAGCACATAGAGATAGACTTCCATTTTGTCCAGAAAAGCGTAGCTCAAAAGCTACTGGACATACGTTACATTCACACTGGTGATTAACTTGCTGATGGTTTCACAAAGCCCCTCGCTACATCCAAGATGACGGAGTTTAGAGTCAATCTCAACCTTGTTAGTGGCTGAGATTGAGGGGGGAGGGGGGCGGGGGTGATAGACGATAGGATTATCAGTGCGCAAGGCTCAAGGTCGTTGAGCAGGCGCCGTGTACATGCAGATAGGATAGCTATCATCTAGAGTTTGTTGTAAATCATAGGGCTATTCCCTGTTCTATATAACACGAAAATGAGAGCCCAGAGAGAGCCATCTCGTTCCACCCAATTTTACACTCTAGAGAAAAATACTTTCCCTAGGACATGATTCAAAAACCCTAGAGAAATGTAACGCTCCCTAGGAATCTCAGGTTCCCTCGGGACATATCAGAAAATGGACCGACCGAATGCGCGCTGGTTTCAAGTTTCCCTACGAAATTTTAGAAACCATAGGGAAAGTAAGCAATGCGCGGGACTTCCAAAATTTCATGGATCAAAAAATCCCAAAATTTCATGGATCAAAAAATCTACCGCCTCTCCCGAATTTCTCTCTCTTCGTACCAGCCAGACCTCTTTATCTTCCTCCCCATCCTCACAGTTGCATCTCATCCTCCTCTTTAGCTGTTCCCTCTTTTTCCTATGCATCACAAATCCCCCACAAACAAGCTCAAGTCAGGTGCCCTGGCATGGGGAGGAGGTGGTGCTTGGGTGCAGGCTTGTCACCCCAGCTGCATTTCGCGGCGGACGCGGAGGCACCGCACTTGCGGTGGCTGCGCTGCCTCTCAGCGGCGTTCCTCTCGGCGGCGGAGGTAGCGGCGTCCACGGCACTAAGCATGGCCGCGGCGGCCTCCTGTCTCGCCGTGGTGAGCCTGCTAATTCCTGCCGAGACCTTGAGTCCGCTTGCTGCTAGCTTTCTTCTGTCCACTCACCGCATGATTTTTTTTTATTTGTGTTCTGATATATGATATGTGCTTCTGGTTTTTGTTCTTAATTTCTGTGAAGGCCTAGAGTGCCATCGGCCTGCTCCATCTTTTGTTCTGTGTAGCTTTGTAAAAATCCAAATTGATTGTACTAATGCTTTAACAAAGAATGATGTATAATTTCAGTCCAAAGGAATAAATCTTGTTCATCATGAATCATTTTATTGTGACAACGGAATAATTGAAAAAACATAAATAAGAGTAAGTATAAAAAAATAAAACTCAAACCTACTGTATATCTTTCCCTAGGACGGAGAAACGTAGGGAAAGAACCTTTCCATGGATACGTACATCAGCTGAGCCAGTTTCCCTACAGTTCGGACTTCCTAGGGAAAGTTTGTTTCCTGGGGTTTTTATCAAAAACCGTAGGGCACTCTCTCTTTTCCGTCGTATCCATCCCTGGGAAACTTTTCCTACCAAAATTCTTAGGGAACTTGTTTCCCAACCGTTTTCTGGACATTTCCCTAGGGTTTCAACTCTAGGGAAACCGGTGGATTCTAGTAGTACAAGGCCATGTTTGGCCGGGCTCCTCCTACGGTGCTCCGTCGCCGGAGTCGGAGCGGCAAAGCCACAAATCCAGGCTCCGCCTCCATACGTGCAAAAGGGCTTCGGCTCCTCTGGCAGAAGGGCAGAAGCGGCTCCTCCGGCCAGCGTGTTTGGTGCGGCTCCTCCGCCGGAGCTATCGCGGAGCCGGAGCTGGAGCCTGGCCAAACACGGCCTAAGACTCCTGAAACAACTAGCCTACATGACCTTTCGCGACTCCACATTAGTTTCTTGTCTTCTACACTATTTAGCGAATAAATAATTGTTCAGCTAGCTCTAAGCTATACCATTGGGATGCTCCTAGAGGGTATAAATATTGTGTGACAAGATGAGTTATTAACCTAATTAACAATACAAGATGATTCATTTATAATGGACTTGTTAGTGCCTCGACGTCTTGATTCGGGTGCTAGCGTCCGGACGGTGACTACATAGGGAGCGAGCCAGCGCCTATCGCGTCGGGCCCACGAGCGAGCACACCAGCAGTGGGCCCGTGCCGCCTCGGACATCGCCCGCCGCCCCGAACGTCGCTAGCGCCGCCAGCCGTTTCACACGTACATTCCATGTGCAACACTTGATCTACCTTTGAAACATCCAGATGCAACAAGTTGCAACATAGAAAAGAAGACAGAGGTAACACTTGAAACAAGTGTCTGAAACATTTACGAAAATGCTTGAAAAACATTTGAAAAGCATTGCAAACATATGCAACATCCAGATGAAACACTTGCTAACATAGGTATGAAACATCTGAAAAACACTAGAAACATATGTTTGCAACATGCTTGTATATGCAATATCTAGATCTACTTTTTCAACATCCAGATAAAACACTTGTAACATACATCTGGAACAGATGAAACATTAAAATATATACTTGAAACAAACGTGTATAGCCATTACAACATGTACAACATCTTAATCTACTTTTGCAACGTCTATATACAACACTTGCAACGTACCTCTAAAACATTTGATACAATTAAAACATACTCTTGCAACATGCGGTTTTCAACCTTCTTCCTCCATATGACGCAACATAGAGCGGGCAATGACCGATTCCGGCAAGCCAACGATCGAGGATGGTGGCATGGCATGGCACAGCCAGCTGCGCCTGCGCCTGGCCTAGGTCTGACCATCAACGACCACCTCTCTTGGCCACCTGGTCACATGCGACGGCCGGTGCCTGCGCGTCTGTGTGGCTGCTGCTCGCGGTGTGGGTAGTTAGGGCCTCAAGGGAGAAGAGGTAGTGATGGAAGGCGATCAGCGGTGAAGGAGAAAGACGAGCACGGCGCCGCCAGCCATAAACACCCCGCTGCAGTGCCGCGTCGGGAAGACGAGCAACGATGTGGGAGAGAAATATATCAGGTGAGACCGTCGGCCATTTGTATGGGCTGGACCAATTAAAATAGCTTCTGATAGGAAAAAAACGTCCAGACGTCCACATAGGAGCATTTCCGCATTTATAATTAACTGACACGATAATCTCAAATCACGGACCTGCGTGACGGAATTGATCGGCCTGCCTGAGGCCAAAATTCAGTGAATTTGCATGCAGGCTTGCCCACTTCGGCCTATATGTGTTAATGTTACGCTTCGTAGCCCGTAACGGCCTGCTACTTGGCCCAGTCTCCTGACGCTCGTCCCTCTTGAATCCTCTTCCACATCGTGCTGCTGAGAAAGAGGCCTAGCATCCTGATGTCCTGCCTGAACTTTACAAGGGAATCCCACTTTAGAAACATACTCCTATATAGCATTCGGACTCAGTCTTATCGTGCTGGATAAAAGCTATAAAAAGGACATTTAACAATAAACTAAATGAAGTATTTGACTGAATCTTAGACATAACAAAAACTAGACACATTTTTGAGGACTTGTGAAACGCCAGACCAGCGACTTGAAAACAACAATATGGAGACGTGCGTAGCAGATAGAAAGGATCTGATGCGCTGCAAGATTGTCAAAAGTTGAACTGCCGAATCGAAGCAAAATGTAAGCATGTTCATATTCCAGGATCCACAAAGTAATGTGCAAGCAAAGGCAAGCGCAGTCAGACTGTAGGAGCAGCCATGCTGAAAGAAACGTTGAGAGGCATTTTCTAAGATTCTTTCCGGCCATTCTGACCTGAATTAGCCCAGATCCTTGTGCCAAACGTCTGGAACTGATGGAGCAATTTCGTGCAAACCCCCTACGGCACTTCAGCTGAAATACTAAGTTATGTTGGATATATGCTTTTTATTCTGAAATGAAAAACGTGTCTTCAACTGCGTAATGGCCTTGGTCTTTCTACCCAACATCTGAAACCAAGGATTCTAGCGGTATGAATGAATTACGCGTCAGGCTGAAATTTAGGTCACATACAGCTAAAGTAAGTATATGCACATTCTGTTCATCAAACAACTGTCCATATTCCCTTGTTCAATTCATTCTTAAGCATATTTTCCAGGTCCAGGAAACACTAGGTTCATTTCCTACGCAGACCGTGGACCGATCTGGTCATTTTCTAGTGTTGCCATGCCATGATCCCCACATGAGAGCGCGCCTTGTTCTCTCCGTCAAACCGTACACTTCTGAAGATCACTTTATCATGTTGTTCCTGCCCATCGGGACAGCTAATCTTTTATATATATAAAAATGCCCAATACAGTTGTGTAACTATTTATCACATCTTTCCGAAAAATCCTCATTTAGTATCGTAAAACATGACAATTGCGTGGCAAACTGCTGCGTGCTGTCCAACTAGCCTGATGAAACTAGAGATGGTCGCGGATGTTAAAACATCATAAAGATCTGATATCCGTATTTATTTTAGTGTGAATATGGATATCCGTATTCGTATTCGTTTTTAATACAGATATTGAATCGCTCTATCGGAAAATGTTCCAACGTATTAATTCTGTAATTCTATTTCAAAAAAGAGTGAGACTCAATCTCCTTATGCCATCCCACGCTACCGAAGTAGATTCGCTCCGTCTATGCGTCCTGAACTTGAAGATAGACACCATGTTCGCTTATGTTGAAATTTGGCTTACGCTGATGTTTATGCTAAAATATTGTGAGAGGAAAATACCGTTCTTTGACTGAAAAGTAGTTCAAGCGAACATGGTGAGAGACCCCAGCCAAACCTATTTAGTTTAGTTGCCTCGGGTGAGCTGAACTTCCAGAACCAGTTCTTTACAACTCGTGCCCTGGAGCCCTCTATCTAGAATAGCTCTCTAGATTAGTCTTTCTAAAGCCCACTGTCTAGATCATCATTTGGATAGCTATTTGCATAAAAATCATTTTCTATTCATTTTTACTCTCTAATAATTTTTCTATATTTTATGTACACTATAGAGAGCCATTCTCATTTTCTATTTTTGGCTAGTGAGAAATCTGAAAAGAAAGATGACTATATTTGGATAACCAATTAAAGAAATTGTTGGAGGGTATTTTTCACCAAAATCTCTATCCTAACAATTATGAAGGATATAGAGATCTTTTGGAGTTGCTATAAGTGGATGTATCTGTACCGATAGTTTTTCTCCATTCGATTCCACATTTATATTTGAAAAAATTTGTGAAATATTCGACCTTATTCGTATCGGCAAATAATAAAGTACCCTGTAGCCATCTAAAACTTATATCTATGACTAATTAGTATATAAATGATATCAACTTTAATGTAACAAATAATACGCATCATTTATACTATTTGGAACTTTTGGCTAATAACATTATATATTTTGATTATTCATATATTGATGACATTATATATTTTAAACAATTTATTGGTAAATATTATTTATAATTTTATTGGTTTTTATATATTTATTATACATGTTATTTTATGAGTTGTCGTTATTTATAGGATTATATATAATCATATTATCCATAGACATAATGATTTTGTTCATAAAAAACTGTCAACAAACAAATTGATATATTATCATCAAAGTCTAGTAACAATAACATCCGAATGCGAATCCAAATTCAAGACATTTGTTTTGCATTTGTATCAATAATATTCGTATTCCTATCCGTATTTGAATTAAAACTGGTTTTTGTCCCATAGAATCCCTTATATTTCGGTATACTTTAAATGCTTATATGCACTATATTATAGGATGGAGGGAGTGTATGACTTAGCTTAACTAAACTTTTCTCGTCGGTTTTTACTCTCTGGTCCTACTCTTAAGTAAATGGTTAGCAGTTGTTGTCATAATAAGTAATTGTTTCACCACAGACGATCCACATAGTGTCTCTCTTTATCTCAAAATTTTAGAGTTATAAAGTCATGGCCTCAACCTATATAAATGGGTCTAAGGACGTGTTTAGTACAACTCCTTCACCAATGCTCTGCTATCGAAGTCAGAGCCTCTCCGACGAAGCCACTTTTTGTGGCTTTGTTTCCGTATGTGAAAACGGTTCTGACTCCATTAGTGGCAAAAAAAAAAAAAAACCGCCCCTTGCCCCCTTCTTGCAATGCCATTTGGTGCTCCTCCGCCTGCTCAGTTGCCAGAGCTAGGACCTATGGCTCCGGTCGGTTGTGCTGATAAGCCGGCTGAAAAACATTGTTGGCTGATTTATTGTGAGAGAAAAATACTGGTCTGACTGAAAAAACAAGCTGAAAAAGACGGATTATAAGCCGGATGAACAGGGCCATACAATAAACGATGTACAGTTAACTTTGACATCCTAGTTTGCATATCTTGGCATTGTCGACATCTCTTTTTGTAGCCGGCCATCAAAATTTCCCCATTAGCATAATAGCACTGGGTAATTTATTAGCATGTAGGAGGGTACTTAATTTAATTTTCTCCCATTAACGTAATAAGCTTCAGGCTTTGAGAATTAACGTCGGCCAAATACTAATACAGTCGGTAAATCTATCCGTCACTCGAGTGTTTTTCCTTCTCGGCTCACTCGATTTTGTGACCGTCGGATGAGGTGCTGTCAACGGATGCGATGAGCGCGCAAGCGATCGCTGAGCCCACAGACCGCACCGCGTTCCCTCCGACACGGGACGGGACGGCACGCTGCAGGTGCATGCAGTGAGAGAGAGAGAGAGACGTGCGCTCGCTGGAGTCGCTGCAGAGGAGTGGACGGGTGGCAGGAGGCTGAAGTGAACGTACGGCTCATGATGCAAGCCTATTAGGGCCTTGTTTAGATGACAAAGTTTGGAGGCAAACTTTGCATAGTAAGTGTCCCGTCACACTGTAGCAATTTTGTTTTTATTTGGTAATAATTGTCCAAATATTGATTAATTAGACTTAAAATGTTCGTCTCGCAAAGTACAACAAAACTGTGTAATTAGTTTTTGATTTTATCTATATTTAGTACTCCATATATGTGCCGGTATTTTGATGTGACGGGGAATAGGAATTCTGCATAGTGAATTTGGGAGGCAAACTTTGGAATCTAAACAAGGGCTAGAAGATAAGTTGTAAATTCCATTTCGGAGACTATTCCGTTTTGGTTATTGGAATGAGACTATTCTGTTTTGGTTATTGGAATGGAACATTTCGGTACCGGCTCATACCGGTGTACTATTTCAGACTTTATAATAATAATATATGAATAAACTTATACATAAATGTACATATAAATATATTTTGACTTAACTTATGGCGTAATTAACATTTTTACAAAACTAAAATATCATTCAATAAGTTTATAAGACCTTATTTCAAAGTTTAAACTCCAAAGTTCATACATAGAAAAATGTAATATATGCAACCACGGCCGGTATTGACCGATATTTGACCGGTATTGGCTGGTATTAGCCGGTATTGACCGGTATTTGACCGGCATTGACCGGTATTTAACCCGGTACGGGATTGAGGCTCTTCTATAGCGGTTTAGGGGCCGGTACGAGGCATTCCGACCATTCCGGCCGGTACCGGAATGAAATTCACAACTATATTTAGAAGTCGATATTTTTATTTCCAACGTCGTTGGGTACACAGGCTCCAACTAGTATAGCTGGTACATATCATATCAGAAATCTTACCAAGCTAGTAGTAGCAGATTTATTTCTTTAGTAGGAGCAGATTAAATTTTATTTGACCATATTTTACTATTTTTATTTGGATGTAAGTTCTGTGTTCAATTAGTGTAAATTTTAATCAATTTTTTTAGCTTTTTTATTTTTTTGTATGTTTTATTTGGTTCTTTTTTGAAAATTTATAATTTGCCTTTTATAGAAATAATCTGGCTAATATTTTTTGTTTTGTTTGTCTAATATTTTTTGTATTATTTGGATATTTTTTTTGGGTCCATCTGATACGGATCCAATGGTTATAGCTATCAAGTGTTGGTCGGATTAAAATCACTCGATTCTCTTTTTTTTTTATCCAAATCGTGTGCCCGGTTGGCTTTCAACACTCGAGTGTCAGACCCCTCTGAAACACCCGACCGCCTCTAGACACTCCCTAATAAGTCTACTTTGAACCTCCGCGTGCAAATTTATTGGTAGGGGCAGATTACATCTTATTGGACCATATTTTACTACTTCGGTTTAAATGTAAATTATGTGTTCAATTGGTGTAAATTTATTGTTCGCAAATGAGAATGATCATTTGGATTACTTGAATACCTCTCTGATCTTTTTTTTTTGGCTCTATTTTGTTTGTCTGTATGGTTTATTTGTTTCTCTTTCAAATCTTCCAATTAGGCTTCCATAGAAATTATCTGCTTATTATTTTTTGCCTTTTTTATTTGTTGTTGGTATGTTTTATCTGCTTTTCCTTTGAATTTCTGCCAATTTGCATTCTATAGTAATTATCTGGTAATTTTTTTGTTATTTTATTATTTGGGGGGTGTTTAGTTGGCAAAATTTTTTGGATTCGGGTACTGTAGCTTTTTGTTTTATTTGGCAATTACTGTTCAATCATGGATTAATTATGCTTAAAAAATTCGTCTCGTGATTTCACGGTGAACTGTGCAATTAGTTTTTTGTTTCGTCTATATTTAATGCTTCATGCTGTGTCGCAAAATTCGATGTGATGTTTTGGAGTGAAAATTTTTGGGAACTAAACACCCCCTTGATTTCTATGTTTATTTGATATGTTTTATTTGCATCGTTAGATTTGGATCCGGAGGCTAGAGGAATCGAGTGTTTACCTGGGATGTGTCACCCGATTACGGTTGTTGTTCGGATCCGTGTGATTTCAGGCGACGTGACACTCGGGTGTGAGATGCATTCCCCCAAACACCCGACCTCTGTATAGACAGACCCAATAGAGTAGATGAGCATATAACGGCCCTGTTCGGCAGGCTGTTTTTTTTTGTTATAAGCCGGCTGTGGCTGATTTGCTGTGAGAGAAAAACACTGTTCCACGGCTGATAAGCCGTGCTGATAAGCTCAGCCGAACAGGGGGACAAATCCAATAACTCAGTAAACTGTATTTGCAATACAAATAAATAAATGAATTCAAATTTAAAAGAAAAACATTATTCTGTCACCATCCTAGATATAATGCTTAGAAGAATTTCCTCCTGGTTGCTAAGATCTCACGTAGCGGCCGGTCAGGGACGGGGATGAACTTGACGGCCCATCCAATGGGCCACGACACCCCGGCAATGGCGACACAGACACCCCACTGGGCCAAGTCAAGCCTCTGGGTGCCGGCAAACCTCGTGAGCAGCTCCACCATGAGCACCTGCATGGCGATCGTCACGGCGATGATGCCCAGGAACATCTTGTTGCGGAGCACGCCGGCGAAAACGTTCCTCCGCTCGATCTCCCGCGCGTTGAACTCGTTGAACACCTGGCAGAGCACGAAGGCGTTGAAGATCATGGTGCCGTTGGCCTTCTCGCTGATGCCGAAGATCTCCTGGCCGCGGTACTGCAGCGCCAGGAGGACGGCGACCTGGAACGCCGCCTGCGCGGCGAGGTTGCGCCACATGGCGTTGCTGATGAGCGGCGCCGTGCGGCCGATGGGCGGGCGGCGCATGAGCGCCTTAGTGGGCGTGTCCGTCGCCAACGCCAGCGCGCCCATGGTATCCATGATCAGGTTCACCCACAGCAGCTGCACGGTCGACAGCGGCATCTTGCCAGAGGTCACCGCCGACACGAAGTTGATGATGAGCGCAGCGACGTTGACGGTGAGCTGGAACTGGATGAACTTCTGGATGTTGTTGAAGACGCAGCGGCCCCACCGGGTGGCCGTCACCACCGTGTCGAAGTTGTCGTTCATGATGACGATGTCGGAGCTCTCCTTGGCGACCTCGGTGCCCTGGATGCCCATGGACAGGCCCACGTCGGCCTCCTTGAGCGCCGGCGCGTCGTTGGTCCCGTCGCCGGTGACCGCGACCACGTGGCCCTTCTGCTTCAGGCGCTGCACAAGCACCAGCTTGTCCATGGGCAGAGACCGCGCCATGACGCGGATGCGGTCCACGATATCCAGCTGCTCCTCGGGTGACATGGCGCGGAACTCTTGCCCCTCGATCACAATGGCGTCACGGTCGCTGTTCGAGATGATTCCGCACTCCATGGCGATGGCACGGGCCGTGAGGACGTTGTCGCCCGTGACCATCTTCACCGCGACGCCAGCCTTGGTGCAGGCCTCAATGGCAGTCCTGACCTCTGGCCGGCAGGGGTCCTTCAGGCCGACGAAGCCGAGCAGTGTCAGCCCTTCGTCGTCGATCTTGGAGTGCTCGCCGTCGACATGCTTGTAGGCGAAGGCGATACACCGGAGGCTGGCGGCCGCCATCTCACTGATGATCTCTTCCAGCTTCCTCCTCTTCCCCGCGTCGAGTACGCGTGCCGCGCCGTCTGAACCGACATACGCTGAGCAGCTCGCCAAGACCATCTCCGCGGCGCCTTTCCAGTGCGCGATCACCGCGCCAGTCGCGTTGTCCCTGGTCATCACGCCGCTGCGCTTCTTGTCAGAGTTGAACGCCTCGACGTGCAACACCTTGCAGCTCCTCTTCAGCGCGTCGGCGTCCATGCCGAGGTCCGTCACGGCCCAAGACAGCAGAGCCTTCTCCGTCGGGCTGCCCGATATCTCCGGCAGCGAGGCGTTGTCCGGCTTGTACACGCTTCCAGTGGTGTTGAGCCCTGCTCCCTGGCGCAGCAAGCTGACGACGGCGCCGGTGACCTCCTCGGGTCGGTCTGTGCCGACCCAGAACTCCGTCACCTTCATCTGGTTCAGCGTGAGAGTGCCCGTCTTGTCGGTGCAGATGGCGGTTACCGAGCCCATGGTCTCGCAGGCCGAGAGCGTGCGCACCAGCGCGTGCTCCTTGACCATCCGCTTCATGGAGAAGGCCAGGGTCAGCGTGACCGCGAGCGGGAGGCCCTCGGGAATGGCCACCACGATGATGGTGATGGCCTGCTGGAAGATGCCAACGAGCGCGGTGAAGACGCTGTTGAAGGTGACGTGCTGCCTGTCGAACGTCGGCTTGCCCTGCTCGTCCCTGGTGCTGCCGGTGAAGTGGCGCGCGGTGAGCACGGCAAAGACGAGCACCGCGACGGCGATACCGACCTTGCCGATGCTGGAGGTGAGGCCCTCGAGGCGCTCCTGGAGCGGCGTCGGCTCGGTCTTCTCCCTGGTGATGCTGCCCATCATCTCGCCCCAGGCGGTGTCCGTGCCGACGGCGGTGACGAGCATGTGGCCGTACCCGTCGATGACCTTGACGCCCGAGGCCAGGAAGGGGCTCTTCTCGGCGTCGACGTCAACAGGGTGCGGCTCGCCGGTCATGCTGGACTCGTCCACCTGCAGCGCGTGGCCCTGCAAGAAGACGCCGTCGGCGGGGACGACGTCGCCGATGTTGAGCACCACGACGTCGCCCACGACGACGTCGAAGATGGAGACCTCCTGCCTCCTGCCGCCGCGCACGACGTTGACGGCGATGTTGTCGGACTCGTTGGCGAGCCTGTCGAATCGCCTGGCCTGGCCGTGGTTGCTGACCGCGGACACGGCGGCGACGAGGAAGACGGCGAGGAAGATGCTGACGCCGTCGTACCAGCCGTCCTTGAGGCCGTGCTCCTTGATGCCGAAGCCGAGCGAGACGGCGGCGCAGACGAGCAGCACGAGGAGGAAGACGTCGCTGAGCGCGTCCCACACGTGGGTCCAGAACCCTTTGGGCTTCTTCCGCGGGTACGTGTTCCCGCCGAAGGCCTCCCGGCGGCGCCGCACGTCGCGGTCGTCGCCGCGGATGCCGGCCTCCGCGCCGGACGCCAGCGCGGACGCGATCCCGGCGCCACCGCCCAGGCGGCGGAAGCAGTCGTAGCGCTTGTCCTTGACCAGGCGCCTGAAGCCCTCGTCGTCCGCGGCGACAGAGAACTCCGCCGGCGCGGCGTCGGTTTCGTCGTGGATCTTGATTTCGACGTAGGAGCCGGTCCGTCGCAGGATGGCCCGGGAGAGAGTGAGGCGGGCCAGCCTGTGGCACGTCCGGATGACGTTGGTGGCCTTCCTCCACTGCTTGGTCCACCGCAGCGGGTCCGCCGCCGTCGCCATTCTGCCCACCTCGATCAGGTAGTCGGCGCACTCCATTTGTGCAGAGGAATGAATGTGAGCCTCCACCGATTGAGACAGGGCAAACTCCGATTTGTGCAGAAAGCCGATTGAAATTGAAAACAAAAAGGAAGGAGGCGATGAAGCGAGGAATCGATCCAACCCTGGCGAATTCAAAGAGTGTGCAGCAGGTATATGAAGCTAGGAGAGACAATGGGACGCTTGTGAATTGTGATGGTTTCTTGATCCCAACAAGTGCTCGCAGTTTATAGGGAAACGGCTGATCAAGTGCTCACAGCTTATGCGGAAACAGCTGCAGGTAATCTGGCAGCACGCCTAGCATATATACCGGTAACAATGAGGCGGTCGAGGAAGCTGCCAGGAAGCCTGCGCAGCTATTTTGAGGGCGAACTGTGTTTCGATGCAGGCACCAAACCGTTTTCCTGTGTTGCTTAGCCGTGGCCGTGAGTTTATTAGCTGTTCCATCGAAATAACGTAACCGCGAGGTTGTTGGTTCAAGGAAGCTGCAAGGAAAGTTCTAAAGCTTTGTGAATTTGTTTTAGATAATGTAAAGCTTTGTGAATTGTGAAGGAGGGAGATAATTCCAGCTGAACTTTGGCGAAATTTGAATGCACTTGTGTAGAGTTCGTTGAAGATGATGCAGAGGTCACGTTGGCCTCGAGGCTGCTGACATACAGGGAAACCAACTCTGATTACCAGAGCCGCTGGTTACTCCTGCTAATTAACTTCCGGGATGCGCCGCCGTTCGAGTTCGACGGCGGCGGAGCGACTCGACCAGTCCGGAGGCCTAGGCGCCTAGGCCTGCACGCGCGCTGTTGCCAGGCTGCTGTCTAGTGCGCCAGTGTCATCTGTGTGGCATATGCATATTGGCAGTGGCATAGCAGCGTGGCCATCGGCGTCCGTCCAGCCGGCCTGCGGCGTACTCCCTCCGTCCCAGAAAGTGTCGTTTTAGGTTTTTTCAGATATCGTGTTTGATCGTTCGTTTTATTCAAAAATTTTTAATAAATATTATTTATTTTGTTATGACTTATTTTATCATTAGAGATACTTCAATAATGATTTATTTATTTTATAATTTGTACAAAATTTTTGAATAAGACGAACGGTCAAACACGATGTCTGAAAAACCTAAAACGACACTTTTTCTAGAATGGAGGGAGTACGCGAGACGATGGCGCGCACGTCCATGGCCGGCAACCGGCCAAACGAGCTGTATAATTTGCTAATTAATTTGCCGTCACGACTTATTCGGCGATGATGTTTGTTAGCACCAAAGTGTCTACACTACCGTGCAATTTCAAAGTCCAATCCAACATGAAAACATTTGAAATGACATTGATGGCCGGACTTTAAACTCCGTCGGTTTAAAAATGAAGTCCAACACGTTATCCATAAACTAAAACCTGCACATAGGTCGTCATAGTTAGAATAAAATTGCTTGAATTCAAAGTGTAGCCTGCGCGAGCATCTACTAACGCGGTTACCCAGCCACATATATGATGACTATTGACTACTCCGTAAGTAGCTTTGTTTGAAATGAATAGAACGTTTTCAATCTTGTTTTAATCCCCGTTCAGTTATAGGGAAGTGATTTCCAGCCACACAGATCTTTCACAAATTTGTATAAGCACGGAAGATTTCCGGGCCCGGAATGTCCGGTTCTGGGCGAACCGCACCGCGTCCGGTAAATATTTACTGAAGTAAGATATAGGTAGTGTTTAGATGGTGTAAAAGTGGGTGTAAAGTTCCTGTAGCACTTTTCGTTGTTATTTGATAAAATTTATCCAATCATGGATTAACTAGGCTCAAAAGATTCGTCTCGACATTTACAGACAAACTGTGCAATTAGTTATTTTTTTACCTACATTTAATACTTCATGCATGCGTCCAAAGATTCGATGTGACGGGGAATCTTGTAAAATTTTTAGAATTTTGAAGGAAGTAAACACTGCCATAGAGTAGGAAGGACCTGCACCGGGTACTGTAAAAGGAACGCTGAAGTAACGGACGCGCCCGCTCAACGCTAAATCTAGCGCGATACCGGAAGAACGCTATGCGCGCGCCGTCTGCGCACAGACAGAGAGAGTGTGCAGTGGTGGGCCCCATGTTTTCAACTCCCTAAAAAATGTTATAACTCACAAACTAAAAAATCAAATTAAATTCCGATTACATCATTAAATTCGTTTCAATAAATCATTCAAAACAAGATGTCACATGTATATATTTAGATAAAATTTATTTACGAACATGTGGGCCCCACTCGATATAAAGTAGAGATATAGAGCATGGATGAGTGTGTGAGAAAGTAATGTAGAGGAGAGAATCTCAATGACCAGGATAGAATATTGTTTTTAGAGGATGGATATAGAGTATGACAAGTTGATAGCGTTAAGTGTCTTGTCGCTCTGAGGTACTCTGGGGAAAAATTAGCCGTTCTCGAAAGTCCGTTCCCCTTCCTCTCGCTACAGTAGACCAGGGCGAAACAGAGGCGATCCGCTTCTCGGCGTCGATTCCGCCGGCTCCTCCTCGCATCCGGCGGCCTCTTCGGCGCTGGAGGTGGAGAGGAGCTGCGGGATCGGCGGCCGATGTATATATTCCTACCTATTACCGTTCTTCTTAGGTTAGGCTTAGGTTTATCCTCTGTCTCCGCACCATGGTCGTCGACAGTTCGTCGTTGGCGACCTCCGGCGTGGCTACGGTGCGGCGGGCCAGCGTGTGTTCAGCACGTGCTGCTGGCGCTGCGGGCGACGGCGGCGGAGCGGATGGTGCGGATCGGGGCGAGCCTCGGGGCGAGCCTCGTCGCGCTGCGAAGCTCCAGGTCGGCGGTGCTCGGCGGTGGTGGCGCGGCTTTGGCCGTCGACGACGTGGTTCGCGGCGTTCCGGACGAGCAAGCTTCGTCGGCGGCCGGTTCTGGTCTTCGTCCACCTTACCGTCGTTTGGTGCCGGCGGGGGCCCTTTTTTGGGCCGTCTTCTTCCGGTGGGGAAGGCGAGTTCCTTCGGCAACAACGTCTCTGGAGGGCGACTGCGGCGAGGTGACGGTGCTGTCTGAGCTGAGGTTCGGCTTGGACCGCTCTATCATCCCTGGCGGGTTCCCTGTCCCTGTGGACGTCGTTGTTAAGACCTCTTTTGTTGCGAAAGGGGAACGACTTCTTTCTTCCCCTGTGTTGCGAGTTTCTTCCGGGTTGCTGTCGGAGACGGTGGCCGCGGATTTCTCTTCCGGCTGGTGGTCTGATGGCTGCCGGAGCGGATTGTTTCCTCTTCCGTTGGTGCTGACTTTGATTCACTTGTTATGGCGGAAGGAGGACTTGGTCGGACTTCACAGGTCTATGGCGACGGCCGGCGTGGAGGACGACGGAGGCGACATCTCCGGGTGTGGCAGTTTGTACCGGGGTGTTCCCTGCAAAAACACAGGGGTGTACTGTTGTCACTTTTAATACAGTTCTCCCTTTCGCAAAAAAAAAAGTGTCTTGTCGCTCTTCGCATGCACAAAATTATAGTACGTACGTTTCAAAATATTTATTACTATTAGCATTAGCATATACAGAGGCGGAACTGGGGGTGGCCAGCTGGGTCCCAGCACAGAAGAGGAAAGGTCGCACGGACGTCGTAGTCTCTCTCACAGCCTCGCGGGACTCGCGTCGCTTCTGCTGCCTTCGTCGATGCGGAACTGCCGAATTGGCCGATCGCCGTAACACCAAAGGACAATCAACAGAAGAAGCTAGTATGCAAGTGCGATCGGTTCCTGATTTTTTAACTGCTAATTTGCTATGCATATTTTTAATTCGGCTTGTATGTTAATTCAGGTAGGGATGGTTGTTTCTATGCTATGAAGATGCGTTAAGTGAGGCCAAATGAAAAAAATAAGTTTCTCTTGTCCTCTTTTTAAAAAGAGTTATTTTTGTGGGTTGTCACATGAAAAAAATCTGATTATACACGCACATCAAAATAAGGCCATGTTACCCCCCCCCCCCCCCCCCCCCCCATTTCGCTGGTTCCACCACTGAGCATGTAGTAGGAATTTGTGGCGTATCTCCGTGATTTACTTCAAACAAGGCCGTGCGGGTTTACACTCGGACTGAAGGTAGTATTGTACCTTTTTTTTTTTATAAGAAGGTAGTAGCAGGGAATTCCACGGGTATGGACCCGAAGGACTTCTGTATGTTCCCAAAGACTCAACAAATGTGCTGCTTGTAACAGATAATAGGAGAGACCTGGATACACGGCACTGACCCTGGACCCTGGTGTGAACATCTGGCGCACGCCCACGTGGCTACCGCCAGCGAGCAGCGATCGACATACGGCACGCAAGACCCGCGGCAAAATTCCGCCGAGCGCGTAAGATTCGCCGTCGCAGCCGTATCCGTATGCGTACACATTATATATTATATACTACAGCGAGTTTGGTCGACGGCGGCGCGACGGCGCATCTCCACGGCGGCCCGTCGGCTTGCCGTTGCCGACGTTGTACGGCGGTGCTGGCCAGTGCTTTGCTTCCGCTCCTAAGGAATCGAGCTGTACGTCTGCTGCCCAAAGAAAGCGACGTGCTGTGCTGCCCAAAGAAGCCTGTCCGTAACCGCTGTGACATGCTGCCGCGTCATGACTCGGTTTCCTCGAGTCAATATAGTAGTCCTTACGCGTTTTCCCCGTTCCCATCCCCAAACTTTTGGGACGCGGTGGCCCCGCGACGTGACAACCACAGAGCGACACCTGAGTCCGCAAACACAACATGTTTACTTGTCCGATTTTCTTTCTCTCTCTCTTCTTTTTTCCTTTTTTTTCTTTCTTTACCAAAAGATGTTTTATTCAATTTTCTTTTAAGTATTACTCCCTCCGTCCCCGTATACCAGGCGCTAGGGCGTTTTCTAGATCGACTACAATAGGGGGCGTGGACGTGGTGCCGTTTTGAGGGGCCAACGTCATTACTCCGCCGCATTATTAATAAAAAACTAAGCAACATGCAGTTCCGAGGCATGCTGAACGAGAGAAGATTGGCTGACTTGTTTTTTTGGAGAGGAAAAAGCGCGCAACAGATAGGGATGGAGGGAGTATTAAGTAAGCAATCCACAATGCATAGGACTACCCCTCTCCATTTTCTAATTTTGAATTGGATACTTTATTGATTCTTTAGTCCTTTAATTGACATAGATGCAAATACTTTACTCAGATGATGCACAAGAAAGAGTCAGGATAGCTCTGTTGGTAGCGCAGAGGATTGAAAATCCTCATGTCACCCGTTCAGATCTGGTTCTTGGCACATGAAAAAAGGATATACCGAATAGATATTGATACAAATATTTTGAAATGGATTGGGGTAAATATTCATTAAAAATCTACTTAGTTTAGAGTAAGTAGATAAATCTGCTTCACAACTGGAGCACTTCACGCCTGAAAGGATCAAGATGCCCAAGAGGGGGGTGAATTGGGCTTTTCTAAAAATTAATTGCAAGAATTAAATCCTACAAGCCGGAATTTACCCCTAGTGCCTACTTGTGTTCCTAGAGAGTCTACCGTTAGAAAGTTTTGCACCCTAGTTTCCAATCCTAGTCTAGCATGGCAATTCTAGGAATGTAAAACAAGCAATGAAAGTAAATACGAGAAAGTAATTGCTTGAATGTAAAGGGGCAAGGAACACGGCGATGTTTTTCCGAGGTATCGGAGAGTCGCCACTCCCCACTAGTCCTCGTTGGAGCACCCGCGCAAGGGTGTCGCTCCCCCTTGATCCGCGCAAGGATCAAGTGCTCTCTACGGGTTGATTCTTTGACACTCCGTCGCGGCGAATCACCCAAAACCGCTCACAACTTGAGTTGGGTCATCCACAAGCTCCGCCGGATGATCACCAAACTCCCAATCACCACCAAGCCGTCTAGGTGATGGCGATCACCAAGAGTAACAAGCTAGAACTCTCACTTGACCACAACGAGCCCAAATGAGGAGATGGATGCACACTTGCTACTCTCTAATCACTAGTGAGGAATCTCAACCTTTGATTCTCAAATCTCTATCCTCACTAGAGCTCTTGCACTCCCTTGCACTCTAAAGGGTTTTCTCAGATGTTTGAATGAGCAAGAGACCTCTAAAAGAGGTGGAGGGGTTGTATTTATACACCCCTCAAAGAAAACGAACCGTTACTTTCTGACACGGGGTCACCGGACGCGTCGGTGCAACTCACCGGACGCGCCGGCCCCCCGTAACGGTCAAAACGTGATTTTGAAAACGAACCACCGGACGCGCCGGTCAGGGTTGACCGGACGCGTCCGACGTGCAAGGGTGCTTACTGTACTTGCACCGGACGCGAGACCGCGTCCGATGCCTGAAGACCGGACGCATCCGATCCTCTCTGGACCTTACTGGACTCGCACCGGACTCGCCGATCAAGTCCAGTATCGCGTCCGACGGGTGTTCTCCCAGAGTGACACGTGTCAGCCACTGACCACCGCGTCCGGTCCTCGCGAGGACCGCGTCCGGTGGTCAAGGCCGAAACCCTAGCGCTGAGCGTACTCACCGGACGCGTCCGGTGCTCCCGAAGAGCGCGTCCGGTGACTGGAAAACAGCCCAAAACTTCTCAAAACGCGTCGCAACTTCGACCAAGTTGCTTCCAACTGAACTTTGAGCTATTCTAGGGTTGCCTAGCGCCAAGTTTAACAAGTGTGCACCACACCTAAACATAGGACTCGCCTAGGTCAAGCTACCCATTCATGCCCCCCTTTATAGTACGGCCAAAAGAGAAAAACGAAGATCCTAACGACTATTCCGAATGTGTCTCAACTCCTCGACATCCGGAACTAACCGTCCTTAATCTTGACGTCACTCTTTTGAAAACCGAAACGATTTCCATCAAGGGACACGAATACCACATTGCTCAAAGCAGTTATCACCTCCATGACCTAACTTACCAAGTTTCTGCAAAACACACGTTAGTCATGGTAATAAAGTGTTGTCATTAATTACCGAAACCAAACCTTGGGGCCTAGATGCTTTCAATCTCCCCCTTTTTGGTGATTGATGACAACACTAAGTTTCAATGGATTAGAGTGAAGGTTTTCGAGCATGCTTGGTTCACATAAGCAAAAGACAATAGGCATAAAGGGTTAGGAATTGCTTATGCGCTCCAAGCCAAAAGAGTGTACTTCATAAGATAAGACAAAAAGCGTTAGTACACATAAAGATATAGCTCATAAGTGATCGGAGTAAGGCACGGAAGCACAACCTTAGAGCTATAGCTAAAACGGTGACATATATTAATCACAGTGACGGATAACACATTAAGACTCAAAGTTTTCGACTCGACGACAATGTCACACGAATGCAGTGCTGAAAAGTAAACATGATATGCATGAATGTAGCACACAAAGAACGAAAACCCACTAACAAACTCCCCCTGAAACTACTCTCTCTCCCCCTTTGGCATCAAGCGCCAAAAAGCTAATCTAATCTGACGGGGGGACAGACGGAGTCGTGTCGGGTGCCGAGGTGCGCGGAGTGATCACGAAGTGAAGCGAATCGCCCTCGGAGTCTGAGCTATCTGGCTGACCCTCTGAAGAAGCACGTGGCTACGAAGCGGTCTGGGTCTGAGCAGGAACAGGCACTGACTGTGTAGCAACAAGTGGATCTGTCTGAGTAACCTGAGCCTGAAGTGCGCCAGTAGCTGGGGGATCTGTCGAGGCAACTGAAGAAGGGAGGGTCTCTGTAGTCCCAGTCCCTGTCACTGGTGGAACGACTGCCTCGGAAGCTGACAACCCTGACGAAGTGTGGAACGTAGTCGTGTGCGAGGGTGTCGGCTGACCAGTCAACTCGCTGTAGGTGGCACTAAAATCACCAATAGGTGTGCCTGTCAGGAGATGCGGGCGAGGCTGGTCTGACGGTGTGAACCCCGTATGTATAGGAGTGAAGCTCGGGGACTGAAAAGACTGGGGAACCTGCTGCTGTGGAGATGTAAACTGAAAGCTCGGCTGTCCCTGACTCGATGGACCGCTGGAATGCAAAGCCGGAGCCATGATAGATGCAGGCGGAGGAACCCCAACTGTGATGAGATGCCGTAGAAGATCCATGTACTGCTGCTGACTCTGTCTCTGCATCTCAACCTGCTGCCTCTGGATCTCTAGCTGCTGTCTCTGAAACTCGTCCTGGCGAGCCTGTATCTGTGCTAGTGCTGCAGCTGTATCCTGTGCCTGGCGCTGTATCTGCTGCTGCTGCTGCTCCTGAGCCTGGGTCAGCCTCTCAAGGATAGCCACCATGGCTGGGTCTGAGCGGGAGGCTGAGCCAGATCCACCGGCCTCGTGGTCGTGAGACCGAGGAGACCGGTACCTGGGGATGGGCTGGTAGTCCTCATCAGTGCTGTCAGAAGTGACATCCTCAGGTATCTCAGCAGTCTGAGCCTCAAGGTCTGCGAGCTCTGCCTCGGCAAGCTCGTCAACTCTAGCGTCCTGCTCAGCTGCTGTCTCAGGAACGTCTGGGCGCTCACGCTGTCCTGGTGCTGGAGCCTGATCTCTAGTGATAGAAGCCCAAAGCTGTCGAATATCATAATCAGGGAATGCTATAGTAGTGTTGGCAATCTCTGCCCTGATCTCTGGTGGCATCTGGATAGCAGATCTGATGATGAAACAAATCCAGTGGGCATAGGGAAGCTGACGGTTACCCTTGAAGCCCTCAGCAATGGTGTCCTCCATCTCACTCAGGATAAGATCCCAGATATCAAACTGGCGCTGTGTCACGAGGTGGTGAACAACCCAAAGCTGCATCCTCGTCAGTCCCTCTCTGTAACCAAGTCTGGGTAGCAAAGTACGTCTGAGTATGGCATCCAAGACTCGGGCAAGTGGTGTCAGGCTGGCAGGAGTACGACGTGACCCTTTGCCAAAAGGCTCGCGAAAGCAGGGTCGAACCAGGTCGGTGGGTGGCACTGAACCGCCGTGAGGGCGTCTGGGAGGTGGAGTCTGGCCATAGCACAACTGATGGATCCTCGTGTCAGAAGCAGGTAGTCTGAGGATCTCTCGGGCTCTGGAGCTGTAGAGTCTGTGATCGCGGCCCCTGAATGCAAAGTGAATAAACTCGTGGGCCGGATCAATCCAAAGAGAAGCATAGAACTCCCTGACCCATGTGCCGCAGTAAGCACCTGTCCGTCCAAGAAGATCTGATAAGCCAGGCAGATAGGACAGGTGCGGACGGAGCTGCTCTCCCACAACATCAACCAATGCCTCTAGTCGACATACCCTCTGAGGTCTGAAAGCAATGCCACTGTCAACTAGGGCCCTGTAGAAGTCCTCCTGAAGTGGGGTATAGAAACCGTCTGAAGCTCTGGGATCTCTGACAGGTGGAAACCATCGGCTGACCTCCACAAACCTCAAGCTCTTCACCTGACGTGCTGAAGCACCCCTCAGGTCTAAGTGCTCGACCGGGGGTGACCCTCTAACTCTGGGAGGAGGTCGTGCTCCACGACGCGGGCCCTCTGGCCTGGGTGTCACCTGTGAACGAGCACGTGTGGAGCGGCGACGTGGTGGAGACTGAGCTGCCTGCTCCTCTGTATCCTCAGTGGCCTGTGGAGCCTCAGTGGCCTGGGTAGACTCAGTAGCGGGTGTAGTCTCTGTAGCCTGTGTCTGCTCTGAGGGTGGATCAACTGACATCTGCTCTGAAGGTGCAGTAGCCTCGGTACCCTCAGTGGCCTCTGTGCCGAGCTGTCGACCTTCAAGATGAAAGCGACGCTCGCCTATGTGCAAGCCACTGCGTCTGCCACCTCTCTCTGCCTGCTCTGCAGCATCTGCCACGGCCTGAGCAATCTCTGCATCTGACGGTGCCTTCCTCTTCTTTTTGGCTGCAATCTTGATGCGCTTACCACGCGCAATCTCATCACGACGGGGAGGACTATTGTCCCCGTCACCAGGAGCACCACCGGCGTTCTTGCAACGCACCATGCTGACTGACTGCCTGAAAACCTCTGTGAGATGATGAACTGACACTCGAGAGGCTTGGCCTCAATCCGTATCCGCAGGCTTGGCCTCGGATTTAGCGAACAGATCTAACCCGACACACCGACTGACTCGCTGCACGTATGGAATAGAGAGATATACGATAAGCACATATATATCTAAAGATACGAAACCCTAGATAGCAAGCACGTGAGATACGAAGTGAAACGACGCGAAGCTACCTCGGATCGACGAGACGACGGTGAAGGGATGCGGTGACTTAGTTCGCGAGAACTCCCGAGATCGGTGATCGAGCACTGAAACGACCAATCGAGATAGAAATGGAGTGTTATGGTCAACGGCAAGCCTCATCAACGAAAAGGAATTTGAATGGACTTGAATCGAAAACGGAATCGAGACGAGCCGATACCTCGACAAACCCTAGGTTAGGGTTAGGGTGAAATCCGAAGAAAACTCGGGCAACCTAGGGCACGAGGTGGAGAAGTGGTGGCTTGGGCGCACGGGACTGAGCAGCGGCGCTGGAGGTGACCACGGCGGTGGTTGACGGCCGGCGGCGGATTCGCGAGCGGGTGAAGAAAAACGATGAAGATGAATCGGTATTTATGAGAAGCGCAGATCCGCTCGATACGGCATCACCGGACGCGGTGGTCAAAATCACCGGACGCGGTGGTGCAGCGTCCGGTGACACTCCAGTAAGCGCCTGGAGTGACCGGACGCGTCCGGTGTGGACTGACCGGACGCGGTCAGAGTCCGATGGCTGAGTGCTCGGGAATTCATCGCGGAGCACCGGACGCGGTGGTGGTAGCCGGGACCGGACGCGGTGGTCGTCAGAGGCGCGTCCGGTGCAGCGTCCGGTGCCTAGATCTGGACTTTGTCTTCTGGATGACCGGACGCGCTGGTGGACGCCGGGACCGGACGCGGTGGTGAAGCAACACTGCGTCCGGTGCAGCGTCCGGTCGCTGTTTTTCGCCATTCTTCGTTCCGAACTTCGACGCGACTTCTCCCAATCAAGTTCCAATTCAAAGAGACTCAAATAAACACCAATTGGAACCTGATATGAGTGACCTCACTCAAACCCTCAAATTTTTAAAATATTTTGCCTTAGGCTAGATTATTTTTTACGAAAATAGGCAATAAACACCCGAGGAGCAACGTATGGCCATGCAATAGAGTTTTTGGACCTTTAGGAGCGTCAAATGCTCTCTCTATTCATGGACGAACACAGAGGTTGCTCAAAGCTAAACCGAAAAGAAACGACAAACAAACAACCATGCAAAAGCAATGCAATACAAGAAAGTAAAGCTAGGTTGCTTGTCAAGTTTGATCCACGGTTAGGCTTCTTCACTCCTCCAAAGGAGGGTTATCGTAACCGTGTTAGCCAAGCCCTAAATGCATTGCGATAAAGTAAACGTGACATATGATACAATGCAATGCAAGGGACAACATGCGCTCATTTTTTAAAGTTGCTTGAATCAAGCACATTAAGTTCACTTCTTAGTCTACAAAAAGTAGCCTCGTCCAAAGGTTTAGTGAAGATATCCGCTAATTGATTTTCACTTCGTACACCTTCTAGTGATATGTTATTTTTAGCAACGTGATCTCTTAGAAAGTGATGGCGGATATCAATGTGCTTGGTGCGAGAGTGTTGTACCGGATTGTTAGCAATTTTAACGGCACTTTCATTGTCACATAAAAGTGGCACCTTTTCAAGAACAACTCCATAGTCTAGGAGGGTTTGTTTCATATATAAGATTTGTGCACAACAAGCCCCCGCGGCAATGTATTCCGCCTCGGCGGTGGACAAAGCCACACTATTTTGCTTTTTAGATGACCAAGATACTAGTGATCTCCCAAGCAAATGGCACCCTCCGGATGTGCTTTTTCTATCAATTTTGCAACCGGCATAATCCGAGTCGGAATAGCCAACTAGTTGGAATCTAGCTCCTTTGGGATACCATAGACCAATGCTTGGGGTGTGCTTAAGATATCTTAGGATTCTTTTTACGGCACTTAAGTGAGGTTCTTTAGGGCACGCTTGAAAGCGAGCACACATGCACACACTAAACATGATATCGGGCCTAGATGCGGTAAGGTACAACAAGCTACCAATCATAGAACGGTAGAGAGTTTGATCAACCGATTTACCTCCCTCATCTAGGTCGAGATGTCCATTTGATGGCATTGGGGTCTTGATTGGCTTGCATTCTTCCATCTTGAATCTTTTGAGAAGATCCTTGGTATACTTTTCTTGAGAGATGAAAATCCCTTCTCTCATTTGCTTGACTTGAAAACCAAGGAAGAATGTGAGCTCACCAATCATTGACATCTCGAACTCCTTCGACATCAATTCACCAAACTCCTTGCAATAATCTTCATTTGTTGACCCGAAGATGATATCATCAACATACACTTGACAAATGAAGATCTCCCCATTAAGCTTCTTGGTGAATAGTGTGGTGTCGACCTTCCCGATGGTGAAGCCCTTCTCAATGAGGAAGTCCCGGAGGCGCTCATACCACGCTCTAGGGGCTTGCTTGAGCCCATATAGCGCCTTGGACAACCTATAAACATGATTAGGATATCTAGGGTCTTCAAACCCGGGAGGTTGATTGACATAGACTAGTTCATTTATAAAGCCATTTAAGAATGCACTTTTCACATCCATTTGATATAGTTTCATATCATGATGTGATGCATATGCAAGGAGGATACGAATGGCTTCTAGTCTTGCAACGGGTGCAAAGGTCTCTCCAAAATCAAGGCCTTCAACTTGAGAGAACCCCTTTGCAACTAGTCTTGCCTTGTTCCTCACTACTATGCCTTGGTCATCTTGCTTGTTCCGGAACACCCACTTGGTTCCAATGACTCTTGCACCTTTAGGATGCTCTTCAAGTGTCCATACTTGATTGCGGGTGAAGTTGTTCAATTCTTCATGCATGGCATTCACCCAATCCGGATCTTGAAGAGCTTCTTCTACATTCTTAGGTTCAACACAAGAGACAAAAGAGTGATGTTCAACGAAAGAAGCTAGCTTTTGAGATCGAGTCATTACTCCCTTTGTAGGACTCCCTATGATGAGTTCTTGTGGATGAGCTTGAAGTAGAGGTGAATTTCTTCTATCAACCACTTGAGGAGGTGGATGGGGAGCATCAACATCTTGTGCTTGTGCCTCGGCTTGTTCATGAGAGACATAAGTATCTTCATTTTCAACTCTCTCATTCTTGTCATCATCTTGAGGCACATGTGATGAAGATGGTGGATCAATGATTTGCACATCGTCTTCATCATCTTTTGGCTTGATGTCTCCCACGGGCATGTTCTTCATGGCCTCCCTCAAGGGTTCATCACCTACATCATCACAATTCTCAATTGCTCCTTGGGAGCCGTTAGATTCATCAAATTCCACATCATATGTTTCTTCAACCAACCCGGTGGTATGGTTAAATACTCTATATGCTTTGGACTTTGATAAGTAACCAACAAGAAAACCAATATCACAACGTCTTTGAAACTTCCCTAGGTGTTGACGCTTCTTGTAGATGTAGCATTTGCAACCAAACACCCGGAAGAATGAGACGTCCGGCTTCTTCCCATTAAGCAACTCATAGGGGGTCTTGCCAAGAAACTTTTGGAGGAAGAGGCGATTTGAAGCATAGCAAGCGGTGTTGATTGCCTCGGCCCAAAACTTTTCCGGAGTGTTGTACTCATCTAACATTGTCTTGCAAGAGTGATCAAAGTCCGGTTCTTTCTCTCAACTACACCATTTTGTTGAGGAGTGTAGGTTGAAGAAACTTCATGCTTGATTCCAATTTCATCACAATAAGCTTCAATGTTGGTGTTGTCAAACTCTTTGCCATTGTCACTTCTAATCTTCTTTATCTTGACTTCAAATTCATTTTGAGCTCTCTTTGCAAACTTCTTGAAGCAACTTGCCACTTCGGATTTGTCATGAAGGAAGAAAGTCCATGTATATCTTGAGTAGTCATCCACTATCACAAGACAATAGAGATTACCACCCAAGCTCTTGTATGTTGTAGGCCCAAACAAATCCATGTGTAGAAGTTCTAGCACTCTTGAGGTTGACATGAAAGCCTTGGTGGGATGAGTGTTTGCAACTTGTTTGCCGGCTTGACATGCACTACAAGGTTTGTCCTTTTCAAACTTCACATCCTTCAATCCTCTCACTAGTTCTTTCTTCAATAGCTTGTTGAGAGTGCTCATTCCAACATGTGCAAGCCTCCTATGCCAAAGCCAACCAAGTGAGGTCTTGGTGAACAAACATGTCATCAAATTTGCATCTTCGGAGGTGAAGTCAACAAGATAAAGATTGTTGTATCTAAAGCCTTTGAATATCACTTGCTTGTCATCTATCTTTGAAACTTCAACTTCATTTGGTGTGAACAAGCATTGGAAGCCAAGGTCACAAAGTTGCCCAACGGATAACAAGTTGAAACTCAATGAAGCAACATAGAGCACATTTGAGAGTGAGTGATCATTTGATATTGCAATCTTGCCTATACCCTTGACTTTGCTCTTTGAATTATCTCCAAATGTGATCTTCTCTTGGCATATCCCATTCTCTTCAATGGAGGTGAACATACGAGGATCACCGGTCATATGTTGAGTGCAACCACTATCAATAACCCAATGAGATCCACCGGTCTTGTAGTTCACCTACACACAAGAGATCAAGCTTTTTGTTTAGGGACCCAAACTTGTGAGGGGCCCTTGACTTTCTCAACTAGTGACTTGGCAACCCATATTTTCTTTGGCCTATTCTTGTTTGGGGGACCCAAAAACATGACTTTCATCTTTCCATTTGAATCTTTTCTTAGCATGTAATGAGCATTGAAGGCAAAGGGTCTAGCATGCTTGGGCAAGGGTTGTGGTGGTGGAGTTTTGCACTCATGAGCAAAGTGACCTTCTTGACCACACTCAACACATCTCTTTGGCTTGGGCTTTGACTTGCTTTGTTGTTGAGCTTTTGCTTTCTTCTCTTGATTTGCCAAGTACCCAATACCACTTCTATCCATCTTCATTACGGTGTTCATGAGGAGCTCACTTTGCAAATATTGGCCTCTTGTGAACTTGCTTAGGCCGGTCTTGAGATGCTCTTTTTCTTGCTTGAGTTTCTTGTTCTCTTCAATGAGTGACTCATTTGTTGTTTGCTTCTCAAGAGCCATCAAACCTTTTAGCTTCTTGTTCTCATTTGCAAGCTTCTCATTCTCACACTTGATCTTGCCATAATCATCATGGTTGCATGACTCAACCACACTCTTGCCTTTGCTACTAGAACCTTGCTCAATGCTTTCAATGATCAAGTCATCACATGATGTAGCTATATCACACTTAACAACATGGTTAGTAGCATCATGTGTCTCAAGAGCAAGTTCATTAGCAACCACAAGACTATCATAGTCAAATTTTAATGTGGTGTATTTGTCTTTTAGAGAGCTATGTCTAGTGATGAGCTCATCATGCTTCTTCTCAAGTTTATCATGTTGATCTTTAAGCTCTTTGTTAGAGGTTTTGAGCTCCTTGAGAGTAGAAGACATAATCTCATTTTGATCTCTAAGCTCACCACTAGTCTTTTGAGCATTTTCAAGCTTAGATGAGAGTGATTCATTTTCATTTTGAAGATCATCATTTTCACTTCTAGTCCTTCTTATGATTTTAGTGTATTTGTTTAGCAATTTTACAAGTTCATCATAAGAAGGTGCATCAAATTCATCATCACTATCACTATCATCATCATCATCACTATCATGGTTTTGTACCTTACGTTCACCCTTGGCCATAAGGCATAGGTGAGTAGTGGACGATGATGGTGAAGAAGGCGGTGAAGGTGGTGGTGAAGATGTTGGTGAAGATGATGGCCCCATCACAAATGCGGCAACCTTCTCTTTCTCATCATCGCTCTCATCTTCGGAGGAGCCACAAGATGATTCAATGTCGGTGAGCCAATCACCAACAATATAAGCCTTTCCACCCTTCTTCTTCTTGTAGAACTCCTTCTTCTTGCCATCCTTCTTCTTGTATGGCTTGTTCTTCTTCTTCTCATCTTCTTCATCACTTGAATCATTTTTCTTGCCCTTGTTCTTGTTCTTGAACTTGTCTTTTGGTGGTCTAGGGCATTGATGAGCTAGGTGGCCAAGTTCACCACAATTGTAGCAATCCATCTCCGAGATGGGCTTTCTCTTGCTACTTGTGAAGAATTTCTTTTTCTTGCCATCGAACTTGATGCCACTCTTGTTAAGCTTCTTTAGCATCTTGGTGGTCTTCCTCACCATGAGTGCAAGTGATTCATCATCGATATCACTTTCGCTTGAGCTTTCTTGCACGATCATGGCTTGGCCCTTCTTCTTCTTCTTGTCATGGCTAGCTTTGAAGGCCAAGTCTTTCTTCTTGGAAGATGATGAGCCCTCTTCCGGAGTGATGTGCATGTACATCTCATGAGCATTGATCTTCCCCAATACTTGAGTTGGTGTTGCGGTGGAGAGATCACTTTGATGAAGCACGGTGACAATGTGACCATACTTCTCAACGGGAAGCACACTCAAGATCCGCCTTGCAACATCCGATTGACTCATTTGAGTGAGTCCAAGAGCATTGAGGTCCTCTACAAGAACATTCAAGCGAGTGTACATGTCATTAGCACTTTCTTTGGGAAGCATCTCAAAAGAATTAATTTTCTTTAAAGCAATATGATAGCGTTCCTCACGCTCACTCTTAGTTCCCTCATGGAGAGCACAAAGATTTTGCCACAAATCATGAGCGTTCTTTGCATTACGCACACGATTGAAGATATCTTTGCCTAAGCCCCGGTAGAGTGCATTTTTGGCCTTTGCATTCCACCGGTCGTACTTCTCCTCGTCACCCGTGGGGTTTGCGGGATCCTTGATAGCGGGAAGCCCTTCGGTTGCGGCTCTAAGACACCCGACATCTATGGCTTCGAGATGCGCCTCCATGCGGATTTTCCAATATGGAAAATCATCCCCATCAAAGGTGGGAGGTGGTCCTTCCCCGTTAGACATCTTGCTCTAGGCGGTAAAGCCTAAATTAGGAGCAACACGGCTCCGATACCAATTGAAAGGATCAAGATACCCAAGAGGGGGGGTGAATTGGGCTTTTCTAAAAATTAATTGCAAGAATTAAATCCTACAAGCCGGAATTCACCCCTAGTGCCTACTTGTGTTCCTAGAGAGTCTACCGTTAGAAAGTTTTGCACCCTAGTTTCCAATCCTAGTCTAGCATGGCAATTCTAGGAATGTAAAACAAGCAATGAAAGTAAATACAAGAAAGTAATTGCTTGAATGTAAAGGGGCAAGGAACACGGCGATGTTTTTCCGAGGTATCGGAGAGTCGCCACTCCCCACTAGTCCTCGTTGGAGCACCCGCGCAAGGGTGTCGCTCCCCCTTGATCCGCGCAAGGATCAAGTGCTCTCTACGGGTTGATTCTTTGACACTCCGTCGCGGCGAATCACCCAAAACCGCTCACAACTTGAGTTGGGTCATCCACAAGCTCCGCCGGATGATCACCAAACTCCCAATCACCACCAAGCCGTCTAGGTGATGGCGATCACCAAGAGTAACAAGCTAGAACTCTCACTTGACCACAACGAGCCCAAATGAGGAGATGGATGCACACTTGCTACTCTCTAATCACTAGTGAGGAATCTCAACCTTTGATTCTCAAATCTCTATCCTCACTAGAGCTCTTGCACTCCCTTGCACTCTAAAGGGTTTTCTCAGATGTTTGAATGAGCAAGAGACCTCTAAAAGAGGTGGAGGGGTTGTATTTATACACCCCTCAAAGAAAACGAACCGTTACTTTCTGACACGGGGTCACCGGACGCGCCGGTGCAACTCACCGGACGCGCCGGTCCCCCGTAACGGTCAAAACGCGATTTTGAAAACGAACCACCGGACGCGCCGGTCAGGGTTGACCGGACGCGTCCGACGTGCAAGGGTGCTTACTGTACTTGCACCGGACGCGAGGCCGCGTCCGATGCCTGAAGACCGGACGCGTCCGATCCTCTCTGGACCTTACTGGACTCGCACCGGACTCGCCGATCAAGTCCAGTATCGCGTCCGACGGGTGTTCTCCCAGAGTGACACGTGTCAGCCACTGACCACCGCGTCCGGTCCTCGCGAGGACCGCGTCCGGTGGTCAAGGCTGAAACCCTAGCGCTGAGCGTACTCACCGGACGCGTCCGGTGCTCCCGAAGAGCGCGTCCGGTGACTGGAAAACAGCCCGAAACTTCTCGAAACGCGTCGCAACTTCGACCAAGTTGCTTCCAACTGAACTTTGAGCTATTCTAGGGTTGCCTAGCGCCAAGTTTAACAAGTGTGCACCACACCTAAACATAGGACTCGCCTAGGTCAAGCTACCCATTCATGCCCCCCTTTATAGTACGGCCAAAAGAGAAAAACGAAGATCCTAACGACTATTCCGAATGTGTCTCAACTCCTCGACATCCGGAACTAACCGTCCTTAATCTTGACGTCACTCTTTTGAAAACCGAAACGATTTCCATCAAGGGACACGAATACCACATTGCTCAAAGCAGTTATCACCTCCATGACCTAACTTACCAAGTTTCTGCAAAACACACGTTAGTCATGGTAATAAAGTGTTGTCATTAATTACCGAAACCAAACCTTGGGGCCTAGATGCTTTCAACGCCAATGGTTTTGCTAATACTTATCTATTTCCTTGACTTAATATTCCGATATCGATGCTTTGTATTGCAAATGTTTGTTACCTTCAATTTTCTTTTGATCAAACTTATACTTTGGATTTGTCTTAAGTCGTTTTAGGTCTGTCTTAAAATAAACTTCTCAAAATTTGGCCAAATTTATAAAAAATAGCACACATATCAACATCAAACTAAATGCATTGGATACACTATACGATATATTTTAATAAATATTTATTTAGGGGGTGTTTAGTTGCTGGGGTGAAAAATTTTAGGGTGTCACATCGGATGTTTCATGAGATGTCGGTAGGGGTGTTCGGATACAAATAAAAAAACTAATTACATAACTCGTCTGGAAACCACGAGACGAATTTATTAAGCCTAATTAATCTATCATTAGCACATGTTTACTGTAGCATAATATTGTCAAATCATGGATTAATTAGACTTAAAAAATTAATCTCCCAAATTTATCGCAATCTGTGTAATTAGTTATTTTTTTGTTTATATTTAATACTCTATGCATGTGTCCAAACATCTGATGTGACGGGGTGAAAAATTTTGAGGAGGAACTAAACAGCCCCTCAATATCGAAAATTTTATATATTTTTTTTGTAAAACTTGGTTAGAACTAGACAACTTTAATAATTTAAGAAAAAGATAAAATGAATTTTCCATATGGATGGAGGAAATGCGTGTTGATTCATGGTACACTTTTAGGAACAAGATGGTTCTAAGATTACTTGTTGCATTATACAGTATCTTATATCTTAATACTTAATTTTGTTTCAAAATCAAAAGTATCTTGCGAAAATTTCTAGTATTTCTATAGAACATCACTTTTTGATGTGCGAGCAGGTCCTAACTTCTTCGCTGCAAAACCTGACAGTCCATTCTTTGAAAACGATGAGGCGGTGTGCCGCGTGTGCTTCGATGGCTCGAGCGTATGACGAGGTGACGTGTGTGTGACATTGTGACGCGGCTGTCAGGGAGTGGCCGGTTGGCCGCGGCGGCGGGTCAAGCGAAGGAAACCGAACAACCTGCTCTGACGGATTGGGGTTGCCGCTTCCGAATGCGCTTTTGCCTACTCTTGTCTTTAATCAGCCCTTTAACAGTATTTTTCTCGTACAGCAGCCGCACCAACACCCGCTACCTTTTGCGGGAAACGTGACGTGACGTGACGTGACAACCACGCACGCTGCACGCACCAAGCCCAACGACCGACGTAACCAGCAATTCATCAATAGCCTAATGATGAGTAATGATACATTTTTCACGGTATCCTACGGCTGTTCGCACTCATGCATCCTGTTCGTTTGAGCTATTCAACAGAATCAGCAGCTATCCAACAGTGTTTTTCTCTCACAATAAACCAGTGAACAGTATTTTTAGCCACAATAAACCAGCGAAACGAACAGGCTGATGGACCTCTATATTCATCCTCTAAAAGAAATATTTCATCCTAGTTACCACAAAATATATAGTTTTCTCGCATCCATCCATTCTCTATATCATCCTCTATCTATTATGGGGCCCACTTATCACTTTATCTAAATATATCCATGTGACATCTTGTTTTGAAGTATTTATTGAAATGAATTTAATGGTACAATCGAAATTTAATTTGGATTTTTAGTTTATGAGTTATAATATTTTTTGCTTGTTTGAAATTGTGGAGCCCGCTCTTACCTCTCTCCTCCCTCTCCTGCATGCTCTGCGCGTGTGTGGCAGGTGGGCAGCACACGCCCGCCACAGGCCGGTCGGTGCGCCATATTTGACGTGCACCGGCCGATAGCGTAGGCTTTAGCGTCTCCCGCTGTAGGTGCATATCCGCTATTTCTACTGAGCTGTGCTGAGCTGGAGCTGTGCCGGATGATATACCGTGTAGCAGTGTAGCTAGCCTTAAAGAAAGAAGTGATCCACAAGAATAGCGGATCGGTATAAAAAATGTTTAGCAGGTATGTATGGTCTATTTTCTTGGATTAAGACTTTATTAATAACTAGCAAACATGTCTGTGCATTGCAACGGGAGATACAACTTATTATATAGTTTGTTCAGATGATTTGCAACTTAAAACTTTATCCAACAAACACGTGGTGCTCTAACTTGTATACATGAGCACACATGTCTGTGCATTGCAACGGGAGATATAACTTATTATATAGTTTGTTCAGATGATTTGCAACTTAAAACTTTATCCAACAAACACGTGGTGCTCTAACTTGTATACATGAGCACGAGATGCTGTGACATTTATCAAATGATTCTGTGTATTTTAATTTGTCTTGAGATTGGACTCTAACAGTATTTGAGATTGCATCATTTGTTTTCTTTGAATCAAACTCTATAACATTACTATTTGGACAAAAAATCACACCAGAGGGAGATGATCTCTCCATGCATAGAAAATAATGCGAGCGTGCAAGTGTACTGAAGTACATAAAAATTAACCCGTGCGTTGCAACGGGACCAATATGTTTTAGGATCAGACTCTATATATTATCGCTAGACGTGAGTTGCTCTAACTCGTATGAGCATATGTTATAAGTTCATATAACATACGAGATGCATAAGATGTGATGGCAGCTTGAGAATTAAAAAACGGATCCTTAATATAAAGATGCAAGGGCAGTTTAATGAGTAAAAGAAGCAAGTCCCTAATACGTCTTGGATCAATGTATCATCATCTGACGTGAATTGCTCTAACTTGTATGAGCACGGGTCATGAGTCCGAGTCACACATGAGACATGGATAATATGATGGTAGTTTATATAAACTATTTTTTTACCAAAGCTATATTTACGTTTTTCTTCTTAGAAAACTCACCTAGCACGTGAAAGCTTAGCATCATCAGGCTTGATCACATCACCGCTCTTTCATGCTCCACTCAATTCTTGCTCCATCCTGGCCTTTGTAACACTTTCACGTGAGCAGCAGCACACAATCTCTCTTCTGGTCTTCATTATTGTTATGTGGAAATTAAGATCGACCTGATTCATGGTCCAATCTGTCACCTTTCTGCACGTCTAGCTAATCGCAGGGAGACAATAATGCTCCTAACCGTTTCTTCCAACTCGCAAGGCGAACTTGAACTTGTTGCAGTGCCATGCCCATGCTCCAACGAGACTGAGCAGCAGTGCATGGTCTGACGCGCGGTCAAGCGTCAATTTCTGCACCGTGCATTGGGTTGTAACCTGGAGCCCACCTATCGGTCCATCCTCACGCACATGCCACTGTGCGTCTCCCGTCCCTATCAGCTATTGCACGCACGTAGATGCCAACTATGACGACGCCATCTCCGTGACCCCACCCACCAGCCATCGAGGATGCACGATTCTCGTTTCCTTCACCCGACACCCGTTCCCCTTTCCGTTCTCTCTGTCAACCCTTTCTCCTTTCTCGTACCCAGGCTGGATGTGCCGGTCTCCTCGCTGGTCATCTCTAGGGCCGCCGACGTCACCCTCGTGCACTGCATTTGGTCACGACCGGATGACCACAAGGCGCCGGTGCACCGTGATCCTGGCCACCTTCAAGCCCGCAGCTGCCGTGGCCAGTTACACCTTCTCCGTTCGTGCCCGCGAGCAAGCGCCAGGTGCCGACGAGCAACCACCACCATACCCTTGATGAGCTTGCCAAAGATGAGAGCCCTGGGAGCCGCGCGCCTTGGTCGTCCGCTGTCCATCATTGCCATGTCGAGGGTGCTAAAACTCAGCTTGTTTCCTTTTACTTCCGTTGTTGGCCAATCCAACTCAGAACTCAGTTTGTTTTGTTTTTCAATCCATGGCCAAATCTGTTTTGAGTCCCTAACGCTATCCGTTTGTTTCGTTGCCGTTTTGTTTTTCCTGAGTCCTTGTCTCCTTTCGCTTTTAGATATACAACTAGCAAACATGCCCGTACGTTGCAACGGGACCCAATATATTTTGGAATCGGCCTCTATATTGTGGTTAGATGCGAGTTATTCTAACTTGTACGAGCTACGAAGATGCAAGGGCAGTTTATCAATTTTAAAAAGCAGGTTCCTAATACGTCTTGGATCAGCACATCATTAGACGTGAGTTGCTTTAACTTATATGAGTAGAGTCATTAATCCGAGTCACATGAGATGTGGAGCTAGAACATTGATGGTAGATATCTATACCTAATACCTTTTTTTACCAAAGCTATATTTACCTTTTTGTTCTTAGAAAACTCACCTAGCACGTGAAAAAGCTTAGCATCATCCAGGCTTGATCACATCACCGCTCTTTCATGCTCCTTTCTCAATTCTTTTTTTAATCTTCTCCTCTCTCAATTCTTGCTTTGTCCTAGCCTTGTAACGCGTGAGCAGCAGGATGCAATCTCTCTTATGGTCTCCATTTATTTTTACGTGGAAATTAAGATCGGCCTGATTTCATGATAATATACTTAAAAATTTAAATAGTGTATTAATTAATAATGAGTGCTAATTGAAAAATGCATTAAAAAAATGAAAGCTTATTTAGCCTGAGACTTATTTCGGCCCAGCCAAAGACAGACGGAACAACTAAAAACGTAACCTAGGCCTGGGTTAAGAAAGCCCCTTTGGGCCATCTAAACCCGCAGGCCCAGCTTGGCCGCAAGCTCCCTCGGCCGTTGATCTGCATCGGACGGCCAAGCTTCTCCTCTTCCTGAACAAAACCGGTGATGGCTGATTTCTACGAAACCCTAGCATCATTTGTTTCTTCTCCCCCACCTCTCTCGTGCACACCAGCAGCCACACCGCCGACTTGCTCTCTTCTTTCCTCCCCACATCGTGCAGCATCGCCCCTTTCTCCTCTGGCTTTCTTCCATGTCACCATGGGCTCGCAGGCTGCGGGTACGAGATGCGAGCATGCCGGCCGCGGTGGTGAGCCTCGAGCATGCCGTCGACCACAGGGAGTCGGGGACACCGGCCTCAGTGTCAACCGCGCCGTGAGCGGGTACGCCGTCCTCATGTTCGAGCGCGCCGACCGCGGGACACCGGCATCAGTGGGCGAGCGCGCCGGCCGTGGGTACGCCGTCCAGGGGCGAGCGCGCCGACAGCGAGGACGCGGTTCCGTGCTAGAAGCGTCGCCTCTCCCCGCCCGATGTTGCTGCCCTGCTTCAGCGCCTACCCGCAGCTCCGCGCCAGCCTCGTCTACGCCGTCCTCGCTCACGCTGTCGTCGTCTTCCCTCGCGTCGCTGTGGCATCGTCGCCCTGCCTCGCCGGCCCTCTCCCCATGCCATGCCATGGCCGTCGGTTGCCAAATCATACTAACCGGCGTCGACTTTGTGCTCGACTTTTTTTATTATATAATATATGGTTGGTGGCCGGTAAATTTCATGGTGCGTTGCTGGTTGGTGGTCTTTATTTGGTACGTGATTTTCTTGTATGTGATTTCGTTTTGGACTCGATCTGGAATCTGGATTTGGCTTGTTGTGTTGGAGGAGTCTTACATCACGCACATTGGACAGAAACGGCAGACAGAAAAGGGCGGAAACAAAAAAATCACAGAAATTTTCCCTTTTAAATATTAGGTATAGATACATACATACAATTTTGTTTTCTATATACGATTTTTATATGCCTATTGTTTTCATCACGTTATTCTATACCTCTATCTATATTTTCTGCCGTATTTTCTTCTGCCTCCCGTTTTTGTGCCGTCAACGGTCTATGGTTTGCCACGTTTTTTCTGACTCCGTTTGGCCGGCCGTTTCTACGTGCTCGGATGTTTTTTTTGTCCGGACTCCACTTGGCCATACGCGGGACTCTGCTCGGCGGTGTTTATTTCCTTCGGTTGCTCTTTGGTTGTCAGAAGGTGGAATCAAGCCAAATAGCAAGGCACCGAAACAACTACTTGGATTAGGATTCTAACTTTGAATTTGGATTCCTATTCCTATTCAGGTTCGGAGAGATCTATTTGTTCTAACTATCTAGGATCATATAAGTCTAAGCACGGGTTATATATATGAGTCTAGATAGAAAAAACTCTCCATCGTCCGGTAGTTGAAGAGAGACGGACCAAACAAATGGATAGACGAAAAAAAGAGCCTGAAATTTTGTCTCTTTATTATTAGGGATAGATAGTGTGGTGTATGTATATATGTTAGGAATTTAGGAAATTTCATGTTAAAATTAATTCAGAAAAATAATAGCAAAATTATGATGACAAATATGTGTACGTGTTTGATTTTACTACTACGCATATTAGCAACAAATATGTTGATGAACATCATACTGATCATGACGAAAAAGAGATTGAACTTAACCAATTTGAGAATAGAAATGTACCTGTGGAGGGACCCATGCTCAAGGCACCGGTGGTTCTAGACCCGCTCATGGTGAGTTGCTCGAAGTCGCGGACCACAGTTGGTGCAGGAAGATATACGTAGTGCCGTCCCTCGAACGTCCACTGGGAAGAAGTCACGGACCACAGTTGGTGCAGAAAGATATATATAGTGCCGTCCCTCGAACGTCAACCGGGAAGTAGACGAAGCCGATCCGAGAAAGAAGAGGCATCACCAGAAAGGAGATGGCCCAAGTGGCAAAACCAACCCACACCCGTGCTTGTGCACGACATGCAACGCAACGCAAAGCATCGCTCACCTCGCCTCACCAGCGGCGGCGCGCGCGTGTGGCACGCCTTTGGCCTCTTTCAACTTCTCTATAGGTGCACATGTGTGTAGCCTATTTAAGTTAAGTCAACAATCAGTCAAAATCTCATATGGGACTAAAACTATATTGTACCACAACATTTAATATGGGTCTAGAATTAATTGATTTATTAAATAAAATATGGGCCTAAACCCATATAGGCCCCGTTCGGCTGTGTTGATAAGCCGGCTAAAAAACACTGTTGGCTGATTTGTTGTGAGAGAAAAACACTGTTTCAGCTAAAAAAATAAGCTGAAAAGTACGGATTATAAGCCGGATGAACAGGGCTATAATATTCAACAATCCCCACCAAATTCTAGGGCACATAAGAAATGCTCTCAATTCTCTCTATCATTTGATATAGCAGTGTTTCGATAGAGACTGTTAAGTTGAACTTTCACCTTGAGCAAAGGTTACGCTTACTCATAACTATACAATGGACTATGCCTTAAATTGACTATTTTGTGCGATGTAAGTTTCACCTAGGCCCTTTACTAATATTAGGTTGCAAAAAGCATCCCCTTTGATTGGAGCATATAAGCCATACTCCTGGCCCATTCATGAGTATTTAGAGATCACCAAAATCTCATAGACTATGACTAGCAGTCGAACTCACATAGGTGTGTTTCTCGAAAGATGTTCTGTAGGACAACATCTTTGCTACAACAAGCCACTTTGAAACACATTAAGGTATAAAACCAACCTACCTTACAGAAAAGGAAAGAAGTGCATCTGACATGGGTTTAGTTAAGGGTCTTTCCTCACAGCCTACCCCTAACTTGTTTCACCATCCTACTTCACGGGATCTACGATCACATAGAACAAGTTACCACCATGATAGACTTCATGTGGGTCTCAAACCCATTTCACTTGATGCACTATCTATCACATTACGTGACAGTCCCTTAGTAAATTGATCTATCAGATTTTTAGATGTGTGGACATAGTCCAATGCTATCACTTTGGAGTTTCTCAAATTTCTAATAGATTTTAGTCTCCGCTTAACATGTCTTGTGGATTTTATGTTGTTCTTAGAACTGTTTATCTTAGTTATCACAGTTTGGTTGTCACAGTTCATAGAAATAGCCGGTACAGGTTTCTCTAACCGGTAAATCCATAAGGGGTTCATAAAGCCACTCGGCCTTAGCGCCAGCGGTATCTAATGCTGTGAATTCTGCTTCCATAGCTGACTTTGTTAAAATAGTCTGCTTGCAAGACTTTCAAGAAACAATACCACCTACAAGCAAGAACACATATCCGCTTGTGGCATAAAGCTCATCAGCATCAGATATCCAGTTAGCATCACAGAAACCCTCTAGTACCTTCGGGTACCCGGTATAGTGAATGCCATAGCTCATAGTACCTTTTAGATAGCGCAATACTCTCTCAAGAGCATACCAACGATTATCACAGCAAACGAGATATCAGGCCTCGTAGCTGAAGCGAACCAGGATTTCAAAAATGAAATTCCGACTCTCTTGCCCCTCTGTGATAGTCCCAGGATACCTCAGCTATCACGGGCGTCCACTTTTCAGATGATTACAAAGTCATACGACACATCAGAGTACAAAAAGAAGCCTAATACACCAATCTAGTTAGAAGCCCTTTGGGCTAAAACAAACAAAACTCCGGAAATCTAATCGTAGCAGCGAAGCTTGACGAGTCTCCAATCCACAGGCAACCTTGAGAGTAGATCCGCAAACCAACTACCATTCACCACACCACTGCGAGGCAAGGAATCTGCACACCACCAGATGTGTGCAGGCCATGGTCAGCACTGAATGAGCTTTGGTGGAAAAAGAAAATAAAGGGATCTGGTGATCCTAATAGTTTGTCTGTAGTTTGCATCCTTAGCGCATGCGAAGTAGCAACAAAAGTAAATAAATATATCTTCTCAAGTACCAAACCACATTCTCTTTCTCCACATCCTCTCAACATCATCTCAAGATACCACTCATCATCCCTCACAACACCCTCAATCGCTCAGTCTAGTCGACGAGGCGGCCTCCTCACACCCCTCGTCTCAACGGCCTCAAGCCGGACCTTAGCTTCGGGGGAGAGAAGCAAAGCACAAGAGAAGCTAGTGAGCTGAACCCTGCACACAGGTAAGTGATCACATCCGAGACCGTGGCTATACGTATAGATTATTAACCTCTGCAGAGAGTACACTGTTACCCCACATGAACACCACCGATGAATCACCATCAGCGATGAACACCGCCACCGCATACTAGGCCGACTAACACTAGTCTTGTCCACCAGCCGGAGCGAAAATATATAGGCGCCACTATATAAGCTGGGGTCGTGTCGTCGAGGTGGCACGGAGTAACCCCCGCCCTCATGACACTAATTGCACAGGGCCACAGACCGTGTGCCTACTAACTCCCACAGAGACTGGTGGTCGCCCACGCTACTAGGTCAACGGGCCGTACCCACTTAGGCATGTGGTGTGTACAAAAGTATCCCGTGATTTATGGTTGCAACTTACGTCGGTCCTTATTGGCCAGAGCGAGCACCTTCCACCAAACCGTGTGCCCTCCAAGCACTAGACTCACCCCTCACAGGGAGTCTATCCATCCACAAACTCCTCATCCCAAAGTCCCTCGAGGACTGCCATCCCCTCAGGATTCTGTGTTCCCGCCACAGGAACTACCCTTGGTGCACTCCGTACACCACAGCAACCTCTCGCTTTAGCCGATATCTCCAAGAATCAGGTCGAGGGCAAGGAAAATCTCCAGAACTCCTCTCATCACCACCACCCACTCGGGATTCACCGCTCCCGTCGCGTATCAACCACGTACCTCACGGGGGTGCCTCATGGCTAAACCCCATCCACCAACCACACCATCCAAACATCCATCACATATCACATAACAAGGAATATATGTCATTATGATGGAGTAAAGAATGCAAGCAAGCAGACAGGCATATATATAAGTGCGAGCGCGGAGCTAGGTAATCAGGGTGAAGTGGTTTCAATCAAGGCAAAACAAGGCTCAGGCAATGGCACGCATCACATAATCTAGCAAAGGAATAAATGTAAAGCGCTAGCAGTTCTAATTTGCAATGCCTAATAGGATTCTCTAAATAAAGAGGTGCTACCATGACACCTGCGGTGTAGAGGAAGTACTGGTTCGCGTCTCCGGAAGTCGTTGTCGTTGATCAGCGGAAGTCTCCTTCTCCATCTGAGGTGCCCTTGAATCCATCTGAGCTCAAACCGTCGCTACGCTAGAAAAGCCAAAAACTACTACCAATAAGAAGTAATAAAACCGCGACAAAAACCTGACACAACTAGATACAAAAACTGCACTAGGAGGTAGATTAGGTTTTTAGAAAAATTATGAAACTTGTTTCATAATTTTTTTTGGAGCAAGGATGAATTTCCTATGAATTTACAAAGGTGGGAAGATGATCTGAAAACAGATAAAAGATAAAGGCAGGAATAGGTTGGGCTTCATTTGCTGCAGCTACTGGCCCACCAGAAGTGAGGGGCGCTCAGCGCGGGCCTAACCCAGAGCTGGGCCGGCTTGGTTCGGCCTCTGGGCTTCTTGCCCCATCAACAGAGGAGGCAGAGGGAGACGGGGCGCCTCCCAGGTGCTCGGTCTTTGGCTCCAGGCAGCATGTGCCGCGCCGGTGACTCTCCCGCAGTGCTAAGTGCGTAGGGCGGCGGCAGGGTGAGGCCGCGGGGGTGTGTGCTCGCGTCGCCGGGGTCTTTGGCGCGCGCGACGTAGAGGCGAGGCAAGGTAGGGTCTTGGGCTGGTGAACGTGCGTGTCCATGTCGCGACGCGTCGGCGTCCGCGCGGCTTGGCTCGCGTCCCTGTTAACCGTATCCGCGGCGGACGGCGTCGCGAGGACAGGGTCGTCTGCGGTAGGGAAGGGGGTGCGCCATGCCGGCGGCTCCCGTGCTGTGCGCCGTGCGATGCGGTGCTGAACGTTGGTGCTAGACGGGGAGTTTCCAGGCAGCGTCACCGGTGTGTCCGCGCTGCACACGGAAACCGCGACGGTGGAAAAAGACATATCCTTAAAGCTCTCCATCAGGCTGGGTGGCGGCAAGGTTGCCACTACCGTGCATGCTTGCAGGTCCGAGCCCTCAGGGGCGCGTGGCCGCGTGGCCATGGGTGAACAGCGGTGGTGCTCCCGCAGATGCTCAGTGAAAGGCCGAAAGGGGCTCGGCGTGTGTGCCGTGGAGCCGTGCTCGTGCGTGAGTGCGGCGGCGTGCCTCTGGTGTTCCGGCATGTGGCAGCCGTGCCGAGGGTGAATGCCCCAGCGTGATTGCGTGCGTGGTGTGGGGTAGCGCTCTAGCCATGCGGCGGCCGTGGGCGACCACCGGCGTGGCATAGCGCCCCTGCAGGGAAACACGCCGGCACGACGGCCAGACAAGCACGGACACACCACGACGGCTAGAGTTAGAGTTTTGGGGGCGGTCGAGCTCACCAGCGGGCTTGGGGGAGGTAGTCGCTGGGTGCAGGAAGAGGCCGATGCAGACAGTCTGTGTGCGACGACGTGGTGCAGACCGGGGTGAGCCGGGTCGTTGACGCGACCGTGGTGGGGCAAGGCTACGATGACCGAGCGACAGGGAGGCGATGCTGTGGCCGCGCGACCTCCCGTGGTCACTGGTGAGGATGGCTCCGTGAGGCGCTGCCGAGCTGCGAATGTTCCTGCGACGATCGAGTGAGCGGAGACGTCGGCCAGAGGTAGAAAGGTCGGAGCTTCGGGTTGCGGGGCTCACCGGGTTCGTGCCGATGGAGGCAAGGCTGCGACAGCTCGCCGTGGCGAGGCGGAGAAGGGCGAAGCTGTGTCGGGTGGAGGCGTGACCGTGGCCCGAGTGAGGACATGTTCCCGAGCGGCGTGGCTTGGTGATGAGGCCGCAGCAGCTCGCGGCGACGTCGTTGGTGCGTGGCACCCCGGTGACTTGTCGTGGGTACAAGGTGGACGGCAAGGCTGACCCGGCCGCTCCTCGGTGAGCGTCGCGTCGTGGCTGCGACTAGGCGAGGCGGCGATACGACGCGGACAAAGAGCTCGCGGTCCGGCTGGGCATGGCGTCCGCGGCTCGGCACTGTGGCGAGGCGAGGCCGCTGCTAGGAAGGAGATGGAGGGGAGGATGGCGGCGGCGGTGACTGGAAGATGGAGCTAGCAAGGGCGAGGGCTGCGCCCGGCTTTTATAGGCTGCGGCTAGGGTTCTGGACGAGAGCTCTGTCATCCGTGCCGTCGATGGGACGGCTGGTGCGACGTGGCGGTCATCTGGGACGCGAGTAGGTGAGCCGGGTTAGAAGATTCGAGAAGGGGAGTCGAGGCTCCGCCAGCTGCGTGGTCAAGGGCGGTCTTGGGCGCTCCCCAATTTACGGCTTGGCGGGGTCCCGTGCTCGCGTCACGGCACTGGGCGCGGTGCGACGGAAGCAAAGGGCGCGGCTCGTGTACGGAGAAGAAGACGACGCCGATTCGATGGAGTAGCGACGGGATGGAAACGGAGAGGGCCAGCTCTGCGGCTGGCTCCTAGGCCCGGCAGACGGCACTTGCGTCTCCGCGACGCGCAAGGGCGCAGCTTCCACTTGCACGAGCTGCGCACGAGAGGCAAGGGAGAGGGATCTGAGCTGAGCGCCGGTTGGGCTTGGTGGCGAGTTGGGCTCGAGGCAGTGCCTGGGCCGGACGAGGAGTGCAGTCCAGGGAGACCGGCGTGCTTCATGAAGCTAGGTAACGAGGTATAAGAGCATGCACGCCCGTGCAGGCTGCTGGCCAAGGGATTAAGGAGAGGTTTTCTATTTAAGCTCTAGGATTTTAAGAGAAAGGTTACCTCTAAGCAAAACCAAGAGAAGAATGAACTCGCACATGCATCTACACACTATATGAGGTGCACAAGATTATTTGTAAATTCAGTTTGAACAAGAGAGATTAGGGTTACTCAGAGAAAAGGTTGCATTAAGTTGACTACTTATTACATGTAACACACATTGCAACGAAATTTTTTGAAAGTTGGGATTTTTACATTGCACGGAAACACGGGATGTTACAGTCCTCCCTCCTTACAAGAATCTCGTCCTCGAGATTAAGGTGATAAACAGTCGGTGAAGAGGTGAGGGTGCTGCTTCCGAAGCTCTTCTTCCTTCTCCCAGGTAGCTTCTCTCTCAGTGTGGTTGCTCCACTGCACCTTGCACATGGGGATGATAATTCTCCTAGTCTCCTTGACATCTCGATCTAAAATCTTCACAGGATGCTCAAGGTACTCAAGTGTGTCTTGGAGATCAAGGGCTTATGCGTGAACCTGCTCTTCTGGCACTTGCAGGCATTTCCTCAACTGTGAGACATGGAAGACCGGGTGCACTCCAGCTAGGTTATCTGGCAGCTCCAACCTGTAAGCAAGCTTCCTGATTCTCTTCAAAATCTTGTAGGGGCCTACAAAGCGAGGTGCTAACTTCCCTTTGACATGAAACCTCACAGTGCCTCGGAGAGGTGACACCTTGAGATACACGTAGTCCCCAACTTTGAAGGTGATGTCCCTTCTTCTCTTGTCAGCATAGCTTTTATGTCGAGTCTGTGCTATCCTCAAATTCTCTCTGACTTTGGCTACTTGCTCTTCGGCATCTTTGATCTTGGCTGGTCCAAAGAACTGTCTTTCTCCAACTTCTGACCACATAAGTGGGGTGTTGCACTTTCTGCCATACAAAGCTTCGAAGGGTGACATCTTCAAGCTAGCTTGATAGCTGTTGTTGTAGGAAAACTCAGCAAAAGACAAGCTCTTCTCCCAATCAGTGCCATAAGTCAACACGCAAGCTCTAAGCAAGTCTTCCAGGATTTGGTTCACTCTTTCCGTCTGACCATTGGTCTGGGGTGAAAAGCAGTACTGTAATCCAATGAGGTACCCATGGCCTCATGAAAGCTCTTCCAGAACTTAGCTGTGAATTGTGGTCCTCTATCAGACACAATACTCTTGGGAGCTCCGTGCAGACGTAGAATGTTATCAATGTACAGATCTGCTAGCTTATCCGTAGAGTAACCAGTCTTGACAGGAGTGAAGTGAGCCACTTTGGTCAAACAATCCACGATTACCCATATTGAGTCATGGCCCTTCTGAGTGCAGGGAAGTCCGACTATGAAGTCCATGCTGATATCATCCCACTTCCATACCGGAATATCCAAAGGTTGGAGTAATCCAGCGGGTCTCTGATGTTCAGCTTTCACTCTCTGGCAGATATCACAATGTGCCACATAAGAAGCTATGTCAGCCTTCATAGACTTCCACCAGAATCTGTCTCTGAGGTCACAATACATCTTAGTACATCCAGGGTGGATCGAGTACTTCGAGTTATGTGCCTCTGACAAGATGGCATCTCGAATCTGCTGATTTGTGGGGACACATATTCGCTGTTTCAGCCACAGGGTTCCTTGTTCATCAATTCTGTAGTCTTGGTATAGACCTGTCTTCCTAGAGGCCTTGATCAGCTTGATTTCAGGGCATCTCTTCTGGGCTTTCCGAATCTGGTCCTCAAGTGTATAGGTGACTTGGAGGGTGTGAAGGTAACCACTCTCACAGGCCTCAATTCTCAACTTCTGAAACTCGTCATGCAACTCAGGCAATCGCTCTTTGGCAACCAAACTGTTGCAATAGCTCTTTCTACTCAGGGCATCTGCCACAACATTTGCTTTACCAGGATGGTAATGAATCTCTAGGTCATAGTCTTTGATCAATTCTAGCCATCTTCGTTGTCTCATATTCAGCTCATTCTGCGTGAAGAAATACTTGAGACTCTTGTGATCAGTGTAAATATCACACTTGTTGCTGATCAGGTAGTGTCTCCAAATCTTGAGAGCATGAACAACTGCAGCTAACTCCAAGTCATGTGTGGGGTAGTTCTTCTCATGATCTCTCAGCTGTCGTGAAGCATAAGCAATCACTCTATCATTCTACATGAGAACACATCCTAACCCTTGCTTGGATGCATCACAATATACCATGAAATCCTGATGAATATCAGGTAAGGCAAGGATTGGAGTGGTTGTGAGTCTTCTCTTAAGCTCTTGAAAGCTCTTCTCAGATGCCTCAGTCCAAACAAATGGAGCATTTTTCTGTAATAGCTCAATCATTGGTTTTGCGATCTTGGAAAAGTTCTCGATGAATCGCCGATAATATCCAGCTAATCCAAGAAAACTCCTGATATCAGTGACATTCTGAGGTTGCTTCCACTCTGAGATTGCCTCAATCTTGGCAGGGTCTACTGCAATACCATCTGCGGTCAACACATGTCCAAGGAAGGCAACATTCTCAAGCCAGAACTCACATTTCTCGAACTTGGCATACAACTGATTCTGCCTCAGCTTCTCAAGCACAACTCTTAGGTGTTGCTCATGTTCTTCGACTGTTTCTGAATAGATCAAGATGTCATCAATGAAAACCACGACAAACTTGTCCAATTCATCCATGAAGGCCTTGTTCATCATATTCATGAAGTAGGCGGGTGCATTAGTCAACCCGAAGGAAACTACCATGAACTCATACTGACCATATCTTGTGACAAAAGCAGTCTTGGCAATATCCTCTGGCTGAATCTTCATCTGATGGTAGCCTGATCTCAAGTCAATCTTGGAGAAGTACTTGGACTTTCTCAACTGATCAAGCAAATCATCAATGCGAGGCAATGGATACTTGTTCTTGATCGTGACTGCATTCAAACTGCGGTAGTCAACACACATCCGCATAGAGCCATCTTTCTTCTTCACAAAGAGAACGGGTGATCCCCAAGGTGATGCACTAGGTCTGATGAAACCCTTATCTGTTAGCTCTTGCAACTGCTTCTTGAGCTCTGCTAGTTCATCGGCTGCCATTCTATATGGACGCTTGGCTATTGGTCCAGTGCCAGGAACTAAGTCAATGATGAACTCAATGTCTCGGTCAGGTGGCATTCCTGGCAACTCATTTGGAAAGACATCTGGATACTCACGGACTACTGGCATATCCTCTAATTTCTTCTCCATCAAGGCATGAAGCTCAGTTTTCTTCTCATCTTCCAATCTGAGTTCGGCATTGATTTGCACTCGCATGCCACTTGGGTGCTCCAGACTGACTGATCGGGGTGAGCAAGATATCAAACCCTTATGTTTGGTCAACCAATCCATTCCCAATATCACATCAATGTCTCCATCTGACTTCAGCACTATCAAGTCTGCAAGAAACACTGTTCTGCTATCAAGATTCTCACATTCTTGCACTCTAGGGTGCAGCTAACATCTCCAAGGGGAGAGCTAGTGATCAATGATCTGCTTCGTCGTTCGGCAGTGAGAAGCTGTTGCTGCACGAACTTTGAAGAGACATATGAGTAGGAAGCACCCGAGTCAAAAAGGACTATAGCTGGGGCTCCTTCTACAACTAGCTTTCCAAGCACGACATCAGTAGACTCCATTGCTTTCTCTGATGTCACATGATTGAGTCTCCCATGGTCTCTGACTGGTACAATGTTGACGGTCCTTAAGTACCAAATATAGTTATCAAATAAATAAAGAAAAGGATCCAAATGCAACCAACACCTAGACTTAGGGTTTTATCTGACAGAATTCCACGAGTTTTGGTGTTTGTCTGTTTCTACAGGGGGTTATCAGAAAATATGGAGGAAAGGCCCACACGTCGGGTTTACATAGAGATAATAACGTGTTCACCGATTTTCTATCATCTAGAAGACTCCAGAAGCCACGAGATCGAACGGGAGGCCGAACGGGCCCGGAGGCAGGGCGCCCGCCCTGCTCCCTAGGGCGCCCGCCCTGGCCTGAGAGCCAATCAGGCTCCGTCTCATAGATTATGCTCCACCGACCTAAGGGATCAAGGAAAACCGTGCGATTAATGTCGGTTTGATCCGACGGCCCACGTTCACTTGAGGGGGCTATATAAGCAGGACCCCTGGCCCCTGGAGGAGGCACTCCCTCATTCTCATTCTTCAAACCCTAATCTCAGGAGGAGAGTCTCTGATCAAGCCCTAGAGCCACCACATCAACTAGATCTCTAGTATAGCATAGCTACATAGGATTAGAACTAGAAGGAGTCAATCTTCGATTGGTTTCCGGATCTGTCAAGAGGATTCTTGGTAATTCCCTTACTGTTCTTCATTGTTCATCTTTGTTCTTCAATATTATGAATACAACTTTGTTCTATTTTAATATATTGATTATGACTATGCTCTACTTGTTATTATTTGTGATTATATTGTTCTTAGTTTATTGTAGTTATACGCTTGGCTTAGTTAGATTGGAATTATATATATGTTTAGGATCGTATAGCGTTTATCCAACGGATCCATGGGTAAATGATAAATATTGTGTAGGCGTGGTGCTTAGACCATATTTATCTGCGATTGCACCTTATATGCCGGATCGTGGGGTGGTCCGCGATGGTGACAGCTTCGTTGGTTCTTATATAGTCCCCCTCCCGTGTGTAAGGCAGGCAGAGCAACATTATTACGGGGGAGTGATTGCTATGTTTCTCATCTTCCTTGATAATATCACTATGCATGGGCGTAGTCCTTTCTCGCAATGATTGCCAAGTGTACTTGCACTAACTATGATATGCTAGACTTTATAGTTAAGAATAACTTAGGAAATATCCTTGTAGTTCATCCTAATACCATGCTAATGACTTGCTAGAATATCTGTTGAGGTGCTTATCATTATTATATGTGGCTAGCTGATCAGATTAATTATCTTTGTCACCATTCATACTTTATCTATATTTTATGTGACACTTACCCCTGTATGCAAGAGATAGATGAATGCTCTCACTTATACATGCAATGATTGATACTCATTCCTATATTCCATTCCATAATCAACATTGATGTTAGTAATCCCTTCCCAGTGGTAAAAATATAAATAACGATACCTGGAATACTTCCCGGTTAAAATGCTACATCGGTATTAATCTGTGCGCTTGCAGATCTTATTTATTATTTATTTAGAAGAGCAGTTGCATATTTCAATACCGCGTCTCTCATGTCATGCTGGGGATGACAACTTGGCTTAAGTGGCATGAGGGATAGGTTCGGCATTTTTGGCGCCGTTATCAGAATTAGAAAACTAAGTCTACTTTTGGTAATGACGTTAAGAATGCCCAACAAGCATTTTTGGCGCCATTGCCGGGGAAGGTTGATTTACTAACAAGGAATGAATACGGAATTTGAGTCATCATTCGCATCATTAAGTGATTGAGATCATCAATTCTCCCATACAGATTTACCCCTGTATTTTTCCATTCTTATTGTTTTGGAGGGTGATGTATGAATAGAGGACATCTTCCAGAAAATTTTGTTGACAACCCCGAAGCATTAATCAGAGGGGCAAGAGCCAAGCTTAAGAAGTCAACACTTCGACGCAACACTTCATCCAATCCAGAAGACCGCCGAAGTTTCATCCGAAATTTGTCAACAGAGTTCGCAGCCATGGCGAACAAGACGATCCGCGAGTTCTCAGCTCCCACTACGGACAACATCCGCACTGGACCTGCCGCGGCCATCGACAAGAACTTTGAGCTCAAGCCAGGGCTCATCAACATGGTACAAGCCAACCAGTTTTGTGGGAAGATGCAAGTGCTCATCTCCAACACTTCCTAGAGATTTGCAGCACATTCACTATATTAGATGTTCCCAGAGACACCATACTACTTCGCCTTTTACCATTCTCACTATTGGGGAGAGCGAAGCAGTGGTTCTACGTGACGAAGGATAAGAACACAACGTGGGCACTCTGCTCTACGAACTTTCTGGCTAAGTTCTTTCCTATGGGCAAGACCAATGCTCTCCGTGGGAAGATTATAAGTTTTCAGCAACAACATGATGAATCCGTTCTAGAAGCATGGGAGCGCTTTCAAGATTACATCCTAGAATGTCCCCATCATGGAATGGAGAGCTGGCTACTTATGCAGACTTTCTATCATGGGCTCATCACTAGTGCTCGTGAGACCATGGATGCTGCAGCTGGAGGCGCATTTCTATCACTCACCATACCACAAGCTACAGCCCTTGTGGAGAAGATGGCGTCCAACCAAGGTTAGAACGAAGAGAGGACTCAAACACGCAAGAAGAATGGAGGTATGCACCAGCTCAAGGAGGTAGACATGCTGTCTGCAAAGTTAGACCTACTCATGAAAAAGCTCGATGACAAAGCTGGAGACAAAAGAGAAGTCATGAACGTCTACGACTCTCACATGACTTGTGAGGAATGTAGAGATACTGGACACTCAAGCAATCACTGCCCTGAGATGCTTGAGGATGCAAGGTACATCAACAACAACAACAACTACAACCGTCCTCAACAAAATCAAGGTTGGAATCAACAGAGGCCTAACTACTCAGGTAACTACTCAGGTAATTATCAAGGTAATAACTCTTACAACAACAATAATAATTTTCCACCCCTGAGAGAGTTAGTGTCTAATCAAGGAAAGCTAATGGATAACTTGTCTAAGAAATTGGTATCCAATGATAAAATACTAGAAAACATAAATAATAGAATGGATAATTTCTCTACTGCCATCAAAAACCAAATTAGCTTTAATAAAATGATTGAATCTCAGTTAAATCAAATAGCTGCTGCTGTTCCTGCTACTAACCCCGGTATACCATGACAACCGAAAGGATTAGAATCTGCAAATCTTGTAGACATGTTTGATGCAGGTAACTATTGGAGTAATCCCGCTGTCGGAGTACATAATGACCTTCTGCCAGTCAAGAGAGGCGATCCAGGACGCCCCGTCATCCCGATCTCCATCGGCATGGTGGACTTCCCAGAAGCACTCTGCGACTTTGGCTCCAGCGTCAACATTATGCCCAGGGTACTCTATGAAAAATTCTTTACATATCCTTTATCAGAAACAACTATGTGTTTGCAGCTTGCAGATCGGACACTAAGCTTTCCTAAAGGAATATTAAAGAACATGTGTGTCCGAGTTGGTACCTCGTATGCTCCAGCTGATTTCGTGGTGATAGAGACCGGGTCCGATGAGAGGCCACCAGTTATTCTGGGAAGGCCATTCCTGAACACCTCGGGAGCTGTCATCTACGCCAGCGCTGTGAAGATCAACTTCAACATCAAGGGGAGGAAGGAGACGTTTTCCTTCAAGAACAAGATTACACAAATCCCAGAGCAACCCCAACATGAACCAAGAAAGAGGACCAACAGGAGGATCAAGCAGAACAAGAACAACCAAGGATGGACCGAATCAGCTAAGATGGTCACTGCAGTTCAAGGAGGTCAAGATGGTCGACTCAAGTCGCCCTTCCTGAACAACAAGGACGACCCAGGTATGCCAAGCATTGAGTGCTCAATCAATGGATACTCCTTTCAGAAGGCGCTCTGCGACACTGGATCAGGCGTCAACATAATGGCCACAGTCACCTATCAGCTCTTGTACGGGACCATGCCCTTAAAACCAACATACACTCAGCTCCAGATGACAGATCAGACATCCCGAAAGGTCGAAGGTATAGTAACCGATGTCCCTGTTAAAATTAACGATCATTTTGTCCATACAGACTTTCAGGTCATTGACATGGGAGACGACGAGTACGATCCACCCATCATCCTAGGAAGACCGTTCCTAGGCACCGTCAAAGCAATCATCTACATTGGAACCGGAGAAGTCCATATGCATTTCCCCTCTGAGAAGGTACACCGCTACTTTAATGACCCTAACTATATAGTTGAAGATTCTAAGCAGGTCAGGACAAGAAGAAGGCGACGTAACCGTAACCAAAGGAGGCAAATCATCAAGGACGTATGGGCAGACTATGAAGGAGAGGTCATAAGGCCCGAGGATACACAACAGGAGACCGAAGCACCAAGTCGGGTATGAAAAGTGAAGACAGTTACACAAGAAGAGGAGGCGCTGCCGGAACCACCGTCTACGCCACCTAAATCCCAGGACAACTAAGAAGAAAAGAAGTCCTATTCGGAGGACTTAAAAACATCGAACGCCGTGCCAAGAGGTAAACTTGGTAGTTATCATTTTCCCTTTAATTATTGCTCAGTTTTCATTCTGTCTAAAAAAAATATTGAAAACAGTAAGCCCCATGTGAGTATGCGAGTGGCATAAAACCCATAAGTACATTCACTGTGGTGGCATAAAAAAATAATATATATTTTTTTTCTGTTCTATAAAAATGAAAATAAAAATAGAGAGTGACATTTATCAAGGAAGCTCAAACATGATAAAGGCTAGATATTTATGCTAACGCTTAATCAAGTTCCACGAAGCTTTGTTGTCTATTTGAGCTCCACAGAATTTAGGAAGACTAGCAGATGGAGGACATCCTAATCGCTGTCAGGGTGCTGCCGACATTCAAATACACCTCTGCACCTGCTAGCTACATCAGAAGAAATTACGTCAAGATCCAGCTTGGGGGAGAGCACCCCCATTTATCCCGATAAGTATTTTTATCTACATTTATACCTATGCTTTATTAAAATAAAAAGATGCATAATCATGAAAACCCAAATAAATATTTTGTGTTTATATATATTTGCTTAGTTTAATAAATAAATAAAGTAGCTATGCTAAACTGAATCTTGAAAATAAAACTCTAGCATGGATATGATGAATAGTTGCTCTACCTATTTTTCAAATTTGTTCTCTCTCTAGTTTAGACATAACTGTTATAATTTAAAACTGGCTCTAAACCTGAACTAGTGGGAAGAGAACTGATCTGAAGTCTAAGTTGTTAGCGGATATGATATGGGAAGGTTGAGCTGCTGTTTATCTGTTCCTAGAGATGCTAGAATTCTGGAGAATTTTATCTTTAAAAATCTTTAAAATGTTGCATGATGAGTTCCTGTATGATGAGAGTTTAAATTCCTACCACAGCCATATATACATGCTTGTTAGAATAAGAGCCGCACTTTTACTACTTACTGCTTATGGGCATTGAGTGTGGTCAAGCTGTGTAGACCCTTAGGAACTTGTCATGTGGTTAAAATCAAGATTCACTTGCACGTTCACTCATACATGCTGCTTCTACTCCGGAAGTACGCATCCACATATATCCACTCATTTCCATCTCCAGATTCACCCAAAATTATTCTACTCCTGACCCGGGAGAGAATAGCCAAAAACATTACCCCATTCCTGTTATTCCCTATGAAGTTAATGCTCAAGTCATTTCTACTACCACTTGCTATATTTTCAAAAGAGGGAGATTGCTCTAAAAAAACGAGGAAATAAAAAGGAGCAAGTGCTCGGAACCTCGAAGAAAGAAAAAGTGAAACGAGAGGTAAAAATGGACAAGTGTCCGACAGTAGAATTAAGGGTACAAGATAGCCACCTGAAAAAAAAATAAATAAAAAAATAGAGCATCTCATTCCCCTCAAAAGTTTTAAAAAGCAAGAAAGGTATGTATTCCCTCAAAAAGAGCATTAGACTTTTGTCATCACCATACACCACTCATTCACCACACATGCACATCTTGATTTGACTTATTGACTTGTTTCTCTGGATCCATGGTTTGACTATGCAATAAATGTTCTATGAGTATGTATACTGTATCTCCCACCTATGAGCTCCAGATATCAAAGCCTTATTAGAGTACGGTGAGAGAGAAGGCAATGTCACTACGCCTTATACCATAAATACCACATACTTTGAGAGAGAAGGCATATACCATTACTGCCTTGGTAAGGATCCAGAAATACCACAAAAGAGAGACCCAAGAAAGTCATACAAGGAATCTCTGAGTTTTATTTGAAAAATCTGCAAAAAACTCCAGAGCTATAGCTGATCAAGAATAAGAGACATGGCGTTTGACTAGACCGTTCTATCTTTTAACCACTCAAGATGCAGGTGACGGTTGCAAGCCCCATGGTGAAAGGTAAAATGAGTAAGTTTTAAGTCTTGACAGTTTACTCTAACTCAGGGATGAGACCTTATTTGAAAGCATATGTATCGTCAACGTTCAAAGGCGTTGCAGCAACTTCTGATCCATAATGAGTCTATCCTTGCTCAGGGACGAGCAAGAGGTAAGCTTGGGGGAGTTTGTTGACGGTCCTTAAGTACCAAATATAGTTATCAAATAAATAAAGAAAAGGATCCAAATGCAACCAACACCTAGACTTAGGGTTTTATCTGACAGAATTCCATGAGTTTTGGTGTTTGTCTATTTCTGCAGGGGGTTATCAGAAAATACGGAGGAAAGGCCCACACGTCGGGTTTACATAGAGATAATAACGTGTTCACCGATTTTCTATCATCTAGAAGACTCCAGAAGCCATGAGATCGAACGGGAGGCCGAACGGGCCCGGAGGCAGGGCGCCTGCCCTGCTCCCTAGGGCGCCCGCCCTGGCCTGAGAGCCAATCAGGCTCCGTCTCGCGGATTATGCTCCACCGACCTAAGGGATCAAGGAAAACCGTGCGATTAATGTCGGTTTGATCCGACGGCCCACGTTCACTTGAGGGGGCTATATAAGCAGGACCCCTGGCCCCTGGAGGAGGCACTCCCTCATTCTCATTCTTCAAACCCTAATCTCAGGAGGAGAGTCTCTGATCAAGCCCTAGAGCCACCACATCAACTAGATCTCTAGTATAGCATAGCTACATAGGATTAGAACTAGAAGGAGTCAATCTTCGATTGGTTTCCGGATCTGTCAAGAGGATTCTTGGTAATTCCCTTACTGTTCTTCATTGTTCATCTTTGTTCTTCAATATTATGAATACAACTTTGTTCTATTTCAATATATTGATTATGACTATGCTCTACTTGTTATTATTTGTGATTATATTGTTCTTAGTTTATCGTAGTTATACGCTTGGCTTAGTTAGATTGGAATTATATACATGTTTAGGATCGTATAGCGTTTATCCATCGGATCCATGGGTAAATGATAAATATTGTGTAGGCGTGGTGCTTAGACCATATTTATCTGCGATTGCACCTTATATGCCGGATCGTGGGGTGGTCCGCGATGGTGACAGCTTCGTTGGTTCTTATATAGTCCCCCTCCCGTGTGTAAGGCAGGCAGAGCAACATTATTACGGGGGAGTGATTGCTATGTTTCTCATCTTCCTTGATAATATCACTATGCATGGGCGTAGTCCTTTCTCGCAATGATTGCCAAGTGTACTTGCACTAACTATGATATGCTAGACTTTATAGTTAAGAATAACTTAGGAAATATCCTTGTAGTTCGTCCTAATACCATGCTAATGACTTGCTAGAATATCTGTTGAGGTGCTTATCATTATTATATGTGGCTAGCTGATCAGATTAATTATCTTTGTCACCATTCATACTTTATCTATATTTTATGTGACACTTACCCCTGTATGCAAGAGATAGATGAATGCTCTCACTTATACATGCAATGATTGATACTCATTCCTATATTCCATTCCATAATCAACATTGATGTTAGTAATCCCTTCCCAGTGGTAAAAATATAAATAACGATACCTGGAATACTTTCCGGTTAAAATGCTACATCGGTATTAATCTGTGCGCTTGCAGATCTTATTTATTATTTATTTAGAAGAGCAGTTGCATATTTCAATACCGCGTCTCTCATGTCATGCTGGGGATGACAACTTGGCTTAAGTGGCATGAGGGATAGGTTCGACATTTTTGGCGCCGTTATCAGAATTAGAAAACTAAGTCTACTTTTGGTAATGACGTTAAGAATGCCCAACATACAACTTGCGTGCTTTGGGTCGATGATCGATGCTCAAGTAGTCCCAACTGACTTGATGGTTGGTATTGTGGACAAACATGTGCCTTATGACCGATCTTGTGACAGGTGTGGTAAACCACAACAGCATGCATCTTTTCCTTCTTGCTTCTAACGCACTTGGCTTCGCTTTCTGTGCTTGGCTTAGAAATAGGCTCCACAGGATAATGATGTTCGACAACCTGTGGTCAATAGGGAGGCTGTTCCTGGGCTTGTGGTGGAAGAGGTCCAGGTAGCGTCCTATCTACAAGCTTGAGCCTCTGAGTACTTGAACTCACAGAGATTGATTGGATCCTCTTTCTCTTTTCATTGCGGAGTGCTTCCTTCTCTAGCTCAATCTCCTTCAGATCCATCTCTACGATGTTGGCCTTGTTGATCAACTGCTTGAGAGTTGGGCAGTCATGACCAATGAGCTTACTTCTGATAGGTTGGGTCAAACCCTTCATGTAATAGTAGCGTCTCTGCTTCTCTGTGTTGGTATACTCAGGTACATATCGCATCGGTTGGATGAACTTGTTGGTGTACTCACGAACTGTCATAGTACCCATCTGCAACTGCCTGAATTCTTCAGCCTTTGCATCCATGGCTCCTTCCATGAGGTGATGCTCACGGAAAGCATGTGCAAACTCCGTCCAACCAATGTTGGCGGGGTCAGGGTGGATAGCGCAAAAGCATTCCCACCAAGCACTAGCAATTCCTCTGAGCTGAAAGGTGGCAATGTTCACACCTTCCTTGTCATTGCTTTTGACAAGCTCAAGTCTTCTTCTGATTCCATGTAACCAATCATCTGCCTCGATTAGGTTGTCAGCATGATCGAAGGTAGGAGGGTTCAACTTGTAGAACTCCTTGATCTTCCTGAGGAAAGGTGTCTCTGATGGCTCAGGTGCAACGGCATCGACAAGCTTCTGGAGCACACAGGTCTGACGTGCTATGGTTGTTGTCAAACTGAGCGCTTCTGTGTTCTTGGGTCCAGGACTCTGCCCAAGCTCTGGGTGTTCATGGGTCACACTAGGGTCGACATCCATCGGACTCTCCAGACTCAGACATGGGTCAGTGTTGCGACTGCTAAGCTGCTTGACTTGAGGCTTCTGGTTCAGCAACCTTGATGTCCTTCTGAGGATCGGCATCTGACGGCAACAGGGTAGGCAAGGCTCAGGTTAGGTTTACTAAGGTGAAGTCATACACAAGCAAGCTAAAAATCGCACACTATCCTACACTCAAGCATAAAAGAAGCACAAGACATCACAAGAACCAATCACTCAAGCAGCATTACAATCCTATCACACGACTAACTAGTCGAAACATTAGGGCAGGGAGGGTCTCCTAATGTCAACTCCTTCGATAGGGGTAGACAAATAGCATTCAAATCCAAGGATAAGACAGGGAGACAAGTGTTTTCATAGTCAGTTTTTAAGACAAAAGTCCAGTTCTAGGTTTGCGACCTACTGTCAAGTATGGCTCCGATACCACCTGAAGCGAACTGGGATTTCAAAAATGAAATTCCGACTCTCTTGCCCCTCTGTGATAGTCCCAGGATACCTCAGCTATCACGGGCGTCCACTTTTCAGATGATTACAAAGTCATACGACACATCAGAGTACAAAAAGAAGCCTAATACACCAACCTAGTTACAAGCCCTTTGGGCTAAAACAAACAAAACTCCGGAAATCTAATCGTAGCAGCGAAGCTTGACGAGTCTCCAATCCACAGGCAACCTTGAGAGTAGATCCGCAAACCAACTACCATTCACCACACCACTGCGAGGCAAGGAATCTGCACACCACCAAATGTGTGCAGGCCATGGTCAGCACTGAATGAGCTTTGGTGGAAAAAGAAAATAAAGGGATCTGGTGATCCTAATAGTTTGTCTATAGTTTGCATCCTTAGCACATACGAAGTAGCAACAAAAGTAAATAAATATATCTTCTCAAGTCCCAAACCACATTCTCTTTCTCCCCATCCTCTCAACATCATCTCAAGATACCACTCATCATCCCTCACAACACCCTCAATCGCTCAGTCTAGTCGACGAGGCGGCCTCCTCACACCCCTCGTCTCAACGGCCTCAAGCCGGACCTTAGCTTCGGGGGAGAGAAGCAAAGCATAAGAGAAGCTAGTGAGCTGAACCCTGCACACAGGTAAGTGATCATATCCGAGACCGCGGCTATACATATAGATTATTAACCTCTGCAAAGAGTACACTGTTACCCCACATGAACACCACCGATGAATCACCATCAGCGATGAACACCGCCACCGCATACTAGGCCGACTAACACCAGTCTTGTCCACCAGCCGGAGCGAAAATATATAGGCGCCACTATATAAGCTGGGGTCGTGTCGTCGAGGTGGCACGGAGTAACCCCCGCCCTCATGACACTAATTGCACAGGGCCACAGACCGCGTGCCTACTAACTCCCACAGAGACTGGTGGTCGCCCGCGCTACTAGGGCAACGGGCCGTACCCACTTAGGCATGTGGTGTGTACAAAAGTATCCCGTGATTTATGGTTGCAACTTACGTCGGTCCTTATTGGCCAGAGCGAGCACCTTCCACCAAACCGTGTGCCCTCCAAGCACTAGACTCACCCCTCACAGGTAGTCTATCCATCCACAAACTCCTCATCCCAAAGTCCCTTGAGGACTTCCATCCCCTCAGGATTCTGTGTTCCCGCCACAGGAACTACCCTTGGTGCACTCCGTACACCACAGCAACCTCTCGCTCTAGCCGATATCTCCAAGAATCAGGTCGAGGGCAAGGAAAATCTCCAGAACTCCTCTCATCACCACCACCCACTCGGGATTCACCGCTCCCGTCGCGTATCAACCACGTACCTCACGGCGGTGCCTCATGGCTAAACCCTATCCACCAACCACACCATCCAAACATCCATCACATATCACATAACAAGGAATATATGTCATTATGTTGGAGTAAAGAATGCAAGCAAGCAGACAGGCATATATATAAGTGCGAGCGCGGAGCTAGGTAATCAGGGTGAAGTGGTTTCAATCAAGGCAAAACAAGGCTCAGGCAATGGCATGCATCACATAATCTAGCAAAGGAATAAATGTAAAGCGCTAGCAGTTCTAATTTGCAATGCCTAATAGGATTCTCTAAATAAAGAGGTGCTGCCATGACACCTGCGGTGTAGAGGAAGTACTGGTTCGCGTCTCCGGAAGTCGTTGTCGTTGATCAGCGGAAGTCTTCTTCTCCATCCGAGGTGCCCTTGAATCCATCTGAGCTCAAACCGTCGCTACGCTAGAAAAGCCAAAAACTACTACCAACAAGAAGCAATAAAACCGCGATGAAAACCTGACACAACTAGATACAAAAACTGCACTAGGAGGTAGATTAGGTTTTTAGAAAAATTATGAAACTTGTTTCATAATTTTTTTTGGAGCAAGGATGAATTTCCTATGAATTTACAAAGGTGGGAAGATGATATGAAAACAGATAAAAGATAAAGGCAGGAATAGGTTGGGCTTCATTTGCTGCAGCTGCTGGCCCACCAGAAGTGAGGGGCGCTCAGCGCGGGCCTAACCCAGAGCTGGGCCGGCTTGGTTCGGCCTCTGGGCTTCTTGCCCCATCAGCAGAGGAGGCAGAGGGAGACGGGGCGCCTCCCAGGTGCTCGGTCTTTGGCTCCAGGCAGCATGTGCCGCGCCGGTGACTCTCCCACAGTGCTAAGTGCGTAGGGCGGCGGCAGGGTGAGGCCACGGTGGTGTGTGCTCGCGTCGCCGAGGTCTTCGGCGCACGCGACGCAGAGGCGAGGCAAGGTAGGGTCTTGGGCTGGTGAACATGCGTGTCCATGTCGCGACGTGTCGGCGTCCACGTGGCTTGGCTCGCGTCCCTATTAACCGTATCCGTGGCGGACGGCGTCGCGAGGACAGGGTCGTCTGCGGTAGGGAAGGGGGTGCGCCATGCCAGCGGCTCCCGTGCTGTGCGCCGTGCAATGCGGTGCTGAACGTTGGTGCTAGACGGGGAGTTTCCAGGCAGTGTCACCGGCGTGTCCGCGCTGCACGCGGAAACCGCGACGGTGGAAAAAGACATATCCTTAAAGCTCTCCATCAGGCTGGGCGGCGGCAAGGTTGCCACTACCGTGCGTGCTTGCAGGTCCGAGCCCTCAGGGGCGCGTGGCCGCGCGGCCATGGGTGAACAGCGGTGGTGCTCCCGCAGATGCTCAGTGAAAGGCCGAAAGGGGCTCGGCGTGTGTGCCGTGGAGCCGTGCTCGTGCGTGAGTGCGGCGGCGTGCCTCTGGTGTTCTGGCATGTGGCAGCCGTGCCAAGGGTGAATGCCCCAGCGTGATTGCGTGCGTGGTGTGGGGTAGCGCTCCAGCCATGCGGCGGCCGTGGGCGACCACCGGCGTGGCATAGCGTCCCTACAGGGAAACACGCTGGCACGACGGCCAGACAAGCATGGACACACCACGACGGCTAGAGTTAGAGTTTTGGGGGCGGTCGGGCTCACCAGCGGGCTTGGGGGAGGTAGTCGCTGGGTGCAGGAAGAGGCCGATGCAGACAGTCTGTGTGTGACGACGTGGTGCAGACCGGGGCGAGCCGGGTCGTTGACGTGACCGTGGCGGGGCAAGGCTACGATGACCGAGCGACAGGGAGGCGATGCTGTGGCCGCGCGACCTCCCGTGGTCGCTGGTGAGGACGGCTCCGTGAGGCGTTGCCGGGCTGCGAACGTTCCTGCGAAGATCGAGTGAGCGGAGACGTCGGCCAGAGGTAGAGAGGTCGGAGCTTCGGGTTGCGGGGCTCACCGGGTTCGTGCCGATGGAGGCAAGGCTGCGACAGCTCGCCGTGGCGAGGCGGAGAAGGGCGAAGCTGTGTCGGGTGGAGGCGTGACCGTGGCCCGAGTGAGGAAGCGTTCCCGAGCGGCGTGGCTTGGTGATGAGGCCGCAGCAGCTCGCGGCGACGTCGTTGGTGCGTGGCACCCCGTGACTCGTCGTGGGTACAAGGTGGACGGCAAGGCTGACCCGGCCGCTCCTCGGCGAGCGTCGCGTCGTGGCTGCGACTAGGCGAGGCGGCGAGACGACGCGGACGAAGAGCTCGCGGTCCGGCTGGGCATGGCGTCCGTGGCTCGGCACTGTGGCGAGGCGAGGCCGCTACTAGGAAGGAGATGGAGGGGAGGATGGCGGCGGCGGCGACTGGGAGATGGAGCTAGCAAGGGCGAGGGCTGCGCCCGGCTTTTATAGGCTGCGGCTAGGGTTCTGGACGAGAGCTCCATCGTCCGTGCCGTCGATGGGACGGCCGGTGCGACGTGGCGGTCATCTGGGACACGAGTAGGTGAGCCGGGTTGGAAGATTCGAGAAGGGGAGTCGAGGCTCCGCCAGCTGCGTGGTCAAGGGCGGTCTTGGGTGCTCCCCAATTTACGGCTCGGCGGGGTCCTGTGCTCGTGTCACGGCGCCGGGCGCGGTGCGACGGAAGCAAAGGGCGCGGCTCGTGTACAGAGAAGAAGACGACGCTGATTCGATGGAGTAGCGACGGGTTGGAAACGGAGAGGGCCAGCTCTGCGGCTGGCTCCTGGGCCCGGCAGACGGCACTTGCGTCTCCGCGACGCGCAAGGGCGCAGCTTCCACTTGCACGCGTTGCGCACGAGAGGCAAGGGAGAGGGATCCGAGCTGAGCGCCGGTTGGGCTTGGTGGCGAGTTGGGCTCGAGGCAGTGCCTGGGCCGGACGAGGAGTGCAGTCCAGGGAGACCGGCGTGCTTCATGAAGCTAGGTAACGAGGTATAAGAGCATGCACGCCCGTGCAGGCTGCTGGCCAAGGGATTAAGGAGAGGTTTTCTATTTAAGCTCTAGGATTTTAAGAGAAAGGTTACCTCTGAGCAAAACCAAGAGAAGAATCAACTCGCACATGCATCTACACACTATATGAGGTGCACAAGATTATTTGTAAATTCAGTTTGAACGAGAGAGATTAGGGTTACTCAGAGAAAAGGTTGCATTAAGTTGACTACTTATTACATGTAACACACATTGCAACGAAATTTTTTGAAAGTTGGGATTTTTACATTGCACGAAAACACGGGATGTTACAGTAGCGCTAGCCAGATACATAAGCGAACCAATGATTTGGGAGTATCTCAATTGATCCCTTACTCACTAGGGTCATAAGGTGTAGGAGCAGGTTAACAGTCACTAAACTCAAAGTGACCCAATACCTTTTTCATATAGTGGGATTGTGAAAGTGTAACCCCACCATTGCCTTCTCTTATCAGCTTGACATTAAAAATAATATCAGCTTCTCCCAAGTCTTTCATCTCAAAATTATTAGACAAAAGGTCTTTAACCTCCTTAATCACATTAAGACTGGTTCCAAAGATCAATATGTCATCAACATATAAACATAAGATCACTCCTTCGCCCCACCATACCGATAGTATACACATGTGTCAGCTTCATCCACAACAAAGTCGGTATATGTTAAAGTTCCGTCAAACTTCTCATGCTACTGCTTAGGAGCTTGTTTCAGGCCCTATAAGGAATTCAATAGTTTACACACCATGCCTTCTTAACCATTTGCTATAAATCCATCTGGCTAATTCATATAGATCTCCTCCTCTAACTCTCCATCTAGGAAAGCCGTCTTTACATCCATCTGATGAATGATAAGACTATGAGAGGCAGTCAGAGAAAGTAACACTCAAATTGTGGTCAATTGAGCAACAAGTGAATAAGTATCGAAGAAATCTTCACCTTCTTTCTGGCTATAACTCTTGGCCACAAGCCTTGCCTTGTACCTCTCAATTATACCATCAGGCCTAAGCTTTTTCTTGAACACCCACTTGCACCCTATTGGTTTACACCCATAAGGTCGTTCAACAATTTCTCAAGTTTTATTAGACATAATTGAGTCCATCTCACTCCGAATTGCTTCCTTCCACAAGTCAGCATCAGAAGAGGAATATGTCTCTTCTATGGTTCTTGGTATACCATCCACAAGGTACACAATGTAGTCATCACCAAAAGACTCTGCAGTTCATTGTCTCTTACTCTTTTGAGTGACTACAATGTCATGCTCCTCAGGATTGTGCACATGGGGTTTCTTAGAATGTTCTATCGGAATAAATTGCTCATGGAGAATTATAGATTCATGACTAGTTGTGTTAGGTGCATTTTTTATAGAAAATTTACTTCAAAAAATGTAGTGTCTCTAGACTCCATGATAGTACCAACATGCATGTCAGGTACCCAGAATTTATAATTAATAATCTATATCAACTATGTGAATAGCATAACCAAGAAAAACACAGTCAACAGTTTTAGGTCTAAGTTTACGCTTTTTGTTAATTGACACATTCACTTTGGCCAAACAACCCCAAGTGTGCAAATATGAGACATTTAATCTTTTTTCCTGTTCCTCAAATGGTGTGATTTTTTATTCTTTGTAGGAACTCTATTCAGGACATGACACGCTGTCAAAATAGCCTTACTCCACTATTCCTTAGATAGACCCGCTGTCTCCTACATGGCGTTAACCAACTCAGTTAGAGTGCGGTTCTTTCTTTGGGTGGGGCGAGTCATTCGAGCGGCACAGAATCTGAGCGGGTGGGGCGTGCAGAACGGATCGAGCAGGCACGGGGCGTGGGGGCGCGTCTGGACGTGGGCCTCACGCACGGACGTGCGGGCGCTTAGTCGTTCGGATAGGCTAATGATGAGTAATGATACATTTCACAGTATTTTTTTTCGCGATCGTGCGATAGCACGATTTTCATTAAAAGGAAATAGAGTGAATAAGTTACAAACCTACTGCTGGTAATGTGAGTTTCCGAACAGCAGGGATCCGAGAGGAGCACTTAGGCAATATTACACAAGAAAGAAGTGATCCACAAGAATAGCGCATCGGTAAAAAAAAGTTTGGCAGGTATTGTAACACCTCAGGTGTTTAGCTTCCATAATTGCATTGCATTTCATAAGCATGAGCATTCATCATCTCATTTGTATTTTATTTGCTTGCAATATGAGTATGCCACATGCCTTATGTGTTTGTTTCACAAAATGTTTGCTTATGAAATGTGAGTGGTGCAGATTGTAGATACAACCTTGGGGTCACACATTTTGAAATATGACATTATGGTTAGCACATTTTGTTGGGATCATTGGAGGCAACAAAGTCTTGCAACATGTGCAACATAGCATGCAACATTTTTGGGTGTATTAGGGTTTTGGCTTGTTTCCAATCATGTGACACTAGTGTTTTTGTGTAGCTAAAGGGTAGAGTGGCTAATTATATCTTACAACACCTTAATTACACTTAGGGTCACTAGTGGAGCAATGTTCATGTTGACCAAAATTACCAAAATACCCTCCAATGTGCTGTTGACCAATATTAGACCCTAGAATGCTTTAGTTTGACCAATTAAAAAGTCTAGCTTAGAGACCTTGCATGGAGGAGCAACCTTAAGCAAAGTTGTAGAGAATTTCCTAGGAAACAAAAGTCTCAATATGGCCATCTCATGAAAATGATCAGAACATGCTAAAAAATGGCCCACAAGTCAGTTTGAAGGGCTGTCAACACTTAGAAAAATTCTAAGTCTGAGATTCGAAGTTTCAGTTTCAATGTACCTCACTTTGATGCCATATACCTCACAAACCAGGCCGAACCAGTCCTTGAGCCAATTGACAAAGTTGTAGTCCTCATGTAGCTTTACAAATTTGGTATTATCATCTTCTGCTAATTCGAGCTGGTTTAGGAAATATTCATCGACGAAGTTGCCCTGTCAGTCGCCATTACCGGCATCATCAATTCAGTCGTTTCAGTCTTCAGTCGGTGTGGCCGACCGGCCGCAGACCGACGTCGACGCGTAGCCGCGCGGTGGCAGCCGTACGCCGGCCGCGGCCCCACCCGTCAGGCCACCGGGTCTTCAAGGTCGCCACGACGTCGATCTCCGCCCTCACTCGCGCCACAGTCTCCCTCTCTCTCGCTCTCTCCTCGCCCGGGCGGAAAAACCGAGCGCCATTGCCACCTCCACTCCGGCGAGCTCGCGCGCGCTCCCCACCGCACTATTGCCCACAAAAACTCGCCCACCGCTCTGCCTTGAAGCCCACTCCATCCTCCACCTCGCATTTGGGTCAACCGTGTGGAGGTAAGGCGGCATTGCCGTGTCCGCCGCCGTCCGCCTCGGACATTCCTCGCCGGAGCGCTCCTCGTAGCGTGGCCATGCCCATCTAGTGTCTTACCATCTCCATTCTTGGGTGCGTTGAGTCCGCCTTGAGTCGCTGATGCTCACGGGACCCGCCATTTGGGCCGAGCCGCCGTCTAGCTCACCGGCGTCGGCAAGCCGCGGCCGCGGACTGCCATTTTCGTCGACGACCTCCGTACCTACAGCCATAGTTCCCTTAGGTGGTACCCACAGGTTCGCGTCGTTGAGGTGAACGTGACGGTGCCCTTGGCTTCGCCGGAACCGCCACCGGCGGCGAACTTCGGCCGTCGTTCCCCTCCTCTGTCCTCTCTGTCACTGCCATCCGGTCCCACATGGCAGGCGTCGCGCGCGCGGGCGGGACGGCCCGAGCAGGCCGCGCGCGCGGTTGGGCCGCGTCAGCGTAGAGGCCGGCCCAGTAGCGAGATAGGATTTTAGTTTTTGTTTTTCCTTTTATATTGTCACAGATTTTAGATGAGGTTTAGGAAATTCTATCTAAGGTTTTACTTGCTCAAAAATTATGATTTAAATTTTCTTGGGCTCTGCATGAAGTGTAGTATTTAAGAAAAATATAAAATAAGTATACGATGTTTATTTTCTGGAAGGATTAATTAGGGTTGTGAAATGTGTCTTAAGTTAGATACAAACTTGTTAAATGAATAACTAGAGTTGTGTTGTCCCAAAAATTGTGAAAATTGGTGGGAAGGTTATTTTATGTATGTACTAGCTCTGGTAAAAAGTTAGGTACTAGTGCTTGAGTATTTTTCAAGTTATGATGATATCATATTATGTTAAGAAATACTTGAATGAATTTTAGTAATTTTTATACATGTGCAATGTTCATATAAATTTGTGGAGAGTGTCCTGGTACCCTAAGGTGCTTAAGAAAAATAAGAATTTTGTTGTTTGATACTTTTTAATGTGATTTGTTAATTATGCAAAAATCAGCCTTTTTGGCTTGTGAATTTTGTGTAGGGAGTTTCTTTGAGTAACTTTAGTTCAAATTTTTACAGTAGCCTCTGTTTAGGTCAGAGAGTCTCCTGTAATTTTTGTAGAATTTTATAAGCAGTTTGCATATAGGTTTAACTTTCCACTTAATTAATTTAGTAAATTAAGAAAGGGGTGAAAATAAATGTTCTAGGTTGGCACACCTTACTTTCTGGTGTTTTTATGACATGTGTGAACTATTGGTATCATTAGTTTAGTCATAGAGGAAGTTTGACACATAAAGAAATATTTAATCTTCATATTTCTAGGTTTTTCTGGACAGCTAGTAGCATTTGTGGATTTGACTCTTAATAAAAGTGTTTGCTGGGAAACTTGTGAATAACAAAGTGGTAGTAAATTTGATAAACTATCTTGTGTCAAAATTTGGGGGCATTTGGCTTAGTAGTTTAGGAGTTATTGCTGTTTAAAGTGACTGTCCAGAAATGGCTGCTCTCTGTTTGGAGAGGACAGATTCTGGAAATCTGGAAATTCGACTAGGAAAACTTAGGAATTAAGTGTTGAAGTCTGAAAATGATTTGTAGAGCATTTTATAAGCTTTCCGTATTGTCTTGGATCATATCTTTTGGATTTAGGGATCTCCAGTTATGATAAAAACACTTAGCTGCTGTCCAGAATGTCTTGCTTTGATATTTTGTGCTTGGATGTGGTAACTTAAGTAAAGTTGTTCTTATGATTGTTAGGTGTTAGGGCCTTAACAGAGGAGGAACAACTATACCTTAGGTTAAGTAGATTAGGTCAGTACTTTTCTACTGGAGAGGAAATTTGTACTTAATAATTGAAGTGATTTGAATAGAGCTTGAGGAGTGGTTGTAATGTATTTCATCCCAAGCATGCTGCATCCTTCATTATGCATCCATGAAATTTATTATGCACTCATGCAATAGGTGTTCCGGAGGGGGTGACTCTTCTCGAGTTCGAGGGAGCGATCCCGGAGGAGATCAAGGAGCAGCCAGGGGAGCCCGAAGAAGCAGTCAGCGAAGGAGGCGCCACTGAGGAATTACCGGAGTGCCCAGATCACCGGCCGTCCACCTTTCTGAAAGGCAAGCCCCGGTGCATGCTGACCCTATTGTTTTATAAATTAATCTTGAGTACTTTTACTTGTTTAATGCATTAAGTTGTAGGAGTTGTGTGAAAACACTCATTGCATTATACCTGTCCTTGTCCAGATATCGTACTTAAATCCTAAATTAGGTTTAGGCACGTGTCAATGCTTAGCCCTGCTTAGTTCGGTAGAAGTCGGGTGATTTCCGGTCATCCGCGAGATGTAGGAATGGGTCACAAGTGGCTATGTTGGCTATCGTGGATGGAACCATGCCTTAAAATGAAATTGAGACCGGGCGGGAGTTCGATAGTGCAGCCGCAAGACACTTCACGTCTTGGGTGCGGAGCTATGCCCGTCTGAGTCGTTTAAGGACCGATTCGTTGTACGTCCTTTAGTCATGTTGAACGCAGTTTAACACTTAGTTGGCCGGATAAGTCGTTCCGACCGTGAAGTCGAGTAATATGATTCAGGCCGGGAATCGAATGGTAGGTTGCATCTTGAAGGAGAGAAAGGATGTGCTTGGGGACATTGGCGTGAGACCAAGGGGGGTTAGAGTCCCTATCACCTGGCAGAGTGTCGCCCTTGGGGACGCGACATCATTCGGACCCGCGATTCATGAACTGTACGAAAGGTGACCTGAGCAGCCCTCGCCAGGTGTGACTCGGTGAGTGTTAGAAATACCCCTCCAGCTGGATAGGAATTTGATTCGAATCGCCGTCGCTCCCGGTTAGTGAGCACTTGACTTGAGCAGCGGCAACGTAGATTTCATTAAATTGAACAGATGGTTAAGTGAATGATACAATGTTGCCGCAATTTATACCTGCTCTGGATATAATGATATTAATTGTTTGATTATAATCAAGTGCATGTTTAGTACAGGTGCTAAGATAGATGACAGGTAAATGCTAAAAATAACTGCTAGTACAGGTTAAAAGAGTTTCAATTACTTATGTCTTTCTGCAAAATGTGTTGTCAGCTAGCCCTCTTGTGAAAGCCTTGCATAATCCTTGGTGTCATCTTATTTCTAGTTTTTGACGGGTAAGTCTAGCTGAGTACATTCCAGTACTTAGGGTTTATTCCCTCCTGTTACAGATGATATGCTTTACCAAGGCTTCTGCAAGAACTGTCTCCACCCTGCGGGTGACGAAGACTAGATCACTCGGGCATGATCATCCGTTATGTACTTTCCTTAATGCTTTTGCGGAATGTTGATCGTTAAGACTGGCAGTAGTATTTGAACAAGTGATGTGTGTTATGCTTCCGCTACTTTATGAACTTGGTTTGTAATAATTTGCGACTCCGTGTGTGTAAGTGGATTTCGGAACTACTTGTGAAATATAACGTGTGATGTGTTGTGTTGAATGATGCGATCTTGGTTGTAAGCAAGTTGGTTTGAAATCCTTCGTGGTTTCGATTGACTACCGGGATTATATGGGCTCAAGTTCGAAAATTTGAGCGCTTCGGTGCTTGTTTTTGTACTTGTGCTCTTATAATTTGGTCGGTTCTGTTACAGGTATGTACGGAGTATTTTCTTGGGAGTAAGACTTTATTAATAACCGTGTGGGGTATGTATATATACTCTGAACTTCATTCTGGCACATATAGAGCGATGTTCCATATGCCAAATTGTAAGGTACTCCCTCCATTCAAGAGTCTATCATTTTAGCCTCATGCACGAAGACCAAGGAGAGCTAGAAGGCATGCGTAGCAAGCCGCCGCCCTTCTGTCTGCCACCTGCTCCTCGACACCGCCGCCGCTGCCGTCGCCATGCCTATCGCCCCTCTCCTTCTCCCTCTCCGGCGTGTGTGCCGGGGATAAGAAAGTAAGGGGACCTATCTCTTTAATTTCACACACGGTTATTCGTAACTATGTACTGCCAATTAATATAATGATTAATAGAGGAGTCATAAGTAATCTTATTCTCATATTTTTATTCTAAAATTAGAATTTTGTGAAAATCAATGTTCTTAGAAAAAGATATATAGTAGTACCCCTCCTCCATCCCCGAAAGAATACAATTATAGCACAATGTTATGTTTTAGTATCTTAAGTTTGACCGATTACAGATGAAAAAAAATCATATTGATGATATCAAATAAATATCGTTAGATTAATTATGAAATGTATTTTCATAATAAATTAATTTAAAGTCATAAATGTGAATACCAAACATTATTAGAAAGTTAGTCAAACATGAACCATTTTAACTGGCACATAACCCATAATTGTATTCTTTTTGGAGCAGACGGATTATATTATATACAGTGTCCATCTTAATAATGATTTGAAATTAAATATTGTTGACGATGACAAGATGAACTAAGGCCAATCTGAATGGGGATTTCATAGAGTTTTATGGACATTAAATATACTGACATATCACTGTATTGATAAAGAAAGAGAGAATAAGAGTTTCATGGGAGTAGAGACAATTTCGTGAAGATAAAACTCTTATGTACTATTTCTAAAATCTAGGTGTGTTGGAACTGGAAATGAAACTCCCATTGAGCCTGACCCTACAAAGTGACGCACTAACATTTTCGCGACAAACGAAGCAGCAGTTGCATAGTTCTAGCTACTCCCTCCATTCCAAATTATAAGTCGCTTTGACTTTTTTTGGTACATACATTTTGTTATATATCTAGATATAATAATATGTCCGGATACATAGCAAAATGAATAAAATAAAAAAAGTCAAAACGACTTATAATTTGGAACGGAGGGAGTAGTAAAATTGCATTTGCCTTTGAGGAGGAAGTAATGTACTGACCTGCTGCCAAAAATGAACTTGAATTTGGCGATGCTTCTAACTTAATGCCGTGGCAGAGGGTGATCAAACTAAATAACTGCATGCGTGCATATTATATGTTGACGTTGTGAACTTTTGAGAGGAGACCGGCCGGATCGTTGACCTGTCGCAGGTCTTGCTTATATAGATACATGCATCATGATTCAGCACGCACATGCATGGTTGGTTGAGCAGCGAACGAAGTTGCATAGGAGTATATACGAGTACGACGACCACGACGACGACGCGGCGGCGGCGGTCAGTTTAGTTAACTTGTACTCCTATGTACATGGGCATCTCGTCATCACTGAGTGACGAAGGAGCGCGGTATCATGTCACGTACAGTAGTAGTGCTTACGATTCTTTGTCCATCGAAGTCTATTTGGAATTAAATGTGCCATGCTCTGTACTTTTGTGAATTCATCTTCAGTCAGACTTGTTGATCAAACAAATTAATATATACCGGAGTATAATTGGTCCTATGCCAGTACGCCATTGGATAAACCATATGCTGGAAATCTGGAGACTCGACCCAGTTCGTTTTGCTGAAATTTGTGTCGTCTCCCTACTCACCGGCGATCGTTGCCGGGGACAGAGAGGATTACCCAAGAACACAGAGTACACATACAAATAACTCAACGCGAACACAAGCTGGACACAAGAGTCTTTGGTGCTACAATTGTCGTAGCTTTTCTGGTCACATTACATTAGCTTTTATACTGAATTACAATGGCTTAGAGCCACTCAGCACACACGCCAAACTCTCCTAATTGACCGTGCCATCCCACGACCGAGCTCTTGGCGCACTGTGATCACTAGATGAGTCAAACAAAGATCGAAAATAAAGACAGCCACTGCATGAACTGGAAGCATGCATCAGGCTTACACACACGCTGAACAAATCAAAAGCTAATAATAGAAATAGCTAAACTAGGCGCCTGAAATGGTAAACCGAGACTGGTTATTCAACAATCTCCCCCTAAGCATGACTCGGTTTACTTGATCTTGACGATGCCGATCTTGTTGCAAAGTTCAGCGAACCGTGCACGCCCAAGCGACTTCGTCAGAATATCCGCGAGCTGCTCTTCAGTGCTCACGTGATCTACGTAGATCTTCCCGTTCTCCACACATTCACGAATAAAATGGAATTTGATGTCGATGTGCTTACTTCGGTCATGGAGAACGGGATTCTTGCTGAGAGCGATTGCAGACTGATTGTCCATCTTCAGCAGCAGCGGCTGGACCTTGACGCCGGTGATGTCGCCCAGCAGCCGCACGAGCCACACAGCCTGGCACGCACCAGCCGCGCCAGCCATGTACTCAGCCTCACAAGTTGAGAGGGCCACCGTCTTCTGTTTTTGAGACTGCCATAACACAAGCATGTCTCCAAGAAAGAAGATGACGCCGCCGGTGCTCCTCCTCTCATCAATGTCTCCCCCCAAGTCGCTGTCCGTGTACCCGGTCAGCGTGTAGCCTGTCAGCTTGATGTCAGTGTTGCAGCGCTTGGGGTAGATGATTCCGTAGTCGACCGTGCCGGCGATGTACCGCATGATGTGCTTGACGGCAGCTAGGTGCTCTTGTCGTGGCTTCTCCATGAAGCGGCACACATAGCTCACCGCGTATGTGATGTCTGGCCTGGTATGAACCAGATAGCATATGCTGCCCACCAGACTCCTGTACATCGTCGCGTCGACCTCCGGCGTCGAGCTCTTGGCAGAGAGCTTCAGCCGGACTTCCATAGGCGTGTGGCATGGGTTGCACGTTCCCATACCAGCCTTCTCCAGCAGCTTGCGTGCGTAAGCTGCTTGCCCCAGCGTGATGACATCCCACCCTTGCTTGACCTCCAGCCCGAGATAGAAAGACAGGAGCCTGAGGTCGCTCATCTTGAACAGACAGCGCATCTGCTCCTTGAACACCTCGACGTCTGCCGGCCTCGCTCCCGTGATGATCAGGTCATCGACGTAGACCCCGACCACCACACGCGAAGCCACAGCGCCCTTGATGTACATCCCATGCTCGCTGGCGCACCTGGTGAAGCCAAGCTCGCGCAGGGTGCTGTCCAGCTTCGCGTTCCATGCCCGAGGGGCTTGGCGAAGCCCGTACAACGCCTTCTTCAGCCGCAATACCTTCCCTTCGTGCCCAGCAGCAACAAAGCCCGGCGGCTGCCGGACGTACACCTCCTGCTTCAGCTCACCGTTCAGAAACGCTGACTTGACATCCATCTGATGCACAAGCCAACTTTTCTGAGCTGCAACGGCGAGCAGCATGCGCACAGACTCCATCCGTGCGACCGGGGCGAACGCCTCGTCGTAGTCGATCCCCGGCTGCTGGAGGTAGCCCTTGGCGACAATGCGGGCCTTGTGCTTGACGACGACGCCCTGCTCGTCACTCTTCAGCTTATACACCCATTTCAGGCCAATTGGGCGATGGCCAGGAGGGAGGTCAACGAGCGCCCACGTCATGTTCTCCTCAATGGAAGCCATCTCCTCCATCATCGCCTTGCGCCAGCGGACATCGCCGCGGGCTTCCTCGAACGTGGCCGGTTCATCATCACCTGTGGCGAGGAGCAAGTCCTCATCGACCACAAACTCCGGCTCTGCCAAGCCGGGAATCTCCACCATCCCCAAGATGTTGTCCAGCTTTCGGAACCGAAGAGGCGCTCCATCATGGTGGTTGTCGAGGTCCAATTCGCTGGACGGAGGGGATGCAAACTCCACAGCTGTGCCTGGTGGAGGGGATGCAGGACTCGGTGACGCGCCGCCGCTGCCGTGCGTGCTTGCTGGTGAACCCGCGCCGAATGCCGCCACGGGCGTCCTAGGTGTCACCGGTGTTTCAGCTGAGGGCGTTGGGCTCCCCCCAACTTGGACGTCCTCCGCAACGTCCTGCTCCTCCACCGACTCGCCACGGCGGGCCACCACCGTCGTGTATTCGACGTGGAAAGGCTCGGTGTCCGCCGTGCGCGCTCCCTCGGTGTCGGCGCTCCAGTCCCACGAACGCCCTTCGTCAAACACAACATCGCGCGAGATGTGCACGCGCCCAGTGTTCGGATTGTAGAACCTGTACGCCTTGCTGCCTGGTTCATACCCGATGAACACCATCGGGGTGCTCCGGTCGTCGAGCTTCTTCTGGTGACCGCCAGCCACCTTGACATGTGCAACACAGCCAAAAGTACAGAGAAAATGTACAGGCGGCTTAGCACCATACCAGGCTTCATGCGGCGTCATGCCCTCGACGCTCCATGTCGGCGATCGGTTCAGGATGAAGACCGCCGTTAGCACCGCCTCTCCCCAAAAATGGCCGGGCATGCGCATTGCCTTGAGCATGCTGCGTGCCATGCCAAGCACAGTCTGATTGCGCCGTTCAACCACGCCGTTCTGCTGGGGCGTGTAGGGCGCAGTGAGGTGTCGCTGCACCCCTTGTTCGGCGCAGTACTCCATGAACGTGCGCGCCGTGAACTCCCCGCCGCGATCGGTACGCAGCGTGCCCAGCTTTCGCCCCGCCTCAGCCTCGACACGAGCTTGGAGTCGAATGATCGCGTTGCCGGCTTGGTCTTTGGAGCTCAGCAGCACCAGCCACATGTAGGGGCTTTTGTCGTCGACAACAAGCAGGAATAGCTTCTTTCCGCTAGGCGTCTCCGGCGTGATTGGCCCACACAGGTCAGCATGGACCAGCTCGAGCGGGCGTGTGGCGTGGAACTTGCTTGCTGTCGGGAACGGCTGTCGTCGTTTCTTGCCCGCTAGATAGCTGTCGCAGACTTGCTCGACGTGGTCAATCGGGGGCAGTCCCCGCACCATCTTCCCCTTGGACAGCTCCTTCAGTCCCTGGAATCCGAGGTGTCCGAACCTGGCATGCCATTGCCAAGCCACCTCGGAGCTGCGTGCGGCGAGACACACCGGCCTGTCGATGGCCAGAGTGAGGATGTACAGACGATTCGGCGAACGTGGTACCTTGGCTAGCAGCCGTCGTCGTCGGTCCCAAATCCTCAGGACGCCGTGCTCGATGAGGATCTTGTACGCGTCCTCGTCAAGCTGACCGAGGCTGACAATGTTCGCTGTCAGCTTGGGGATGTAGTAGACCCCGGCCAGTTCCTGATGCTCGCCGCTCTTCAGCTTGAACAGGATGGTGCCGCGGCCCTCGATGGCCACAACCGAGCCGTCCCCGAAACGGATGGTCCCGTGCGCGCCGGTGTCGAGCTCGGAGAAGAAGGAGCGCTCCCCCGTCATGTGGTTCATCGCTCCTGTGTCGAGGATCCAGCGAGTACTCCCGCCCTCGCTCTTCTCGCTGAGCTGTATGAACAGCTTGTCCTCGATGACGTGGATGGGCGCCTGGCCCCTCGTCGACAGTGGTGGAGCAGATGTCGTGACGCTGGCCGTGGCCAGTGCCACGAACGGAACAGGGTCAGCGTCCTCCTCCTGGAAGACCCAGTGCACGGGCGCGGGCTCGGGATCCTCCGTGAGGACCCACTGAGCGCACCCGCCACTTTCGGTGTCGCCGAGCTGGGCGAACAGCTCCTCCCGCGTCGCCTCCTCGTCGAGCGACGTCACGCCGAGGTTCAGCGTAGCCTCGTACTCCTCCTCCGCCTGGGCCGCGTGCGCAGCCTCGTCGCGCTTCTTCTTGCGGCACTCACGGGCCCAATGGCCGGATTTGCCACAGTACTTGCACTCATCGCCGGCGATGGTCTTCTTCTTCTTCCCGTTGCCGCCGGTGGGAGGCTTGGAGCCGCTGCCACTCCCACCGTCGCGCCCACGGCCACCGCCACGACCACCGCCGCGGCCATGGCGCTGGTTCGAAGATCTGCCTCCGCTCGACGATCCCTCGCCGGAGAGCTGCAGCCGCGACATCACGCGTGCCACCAACTCGTCCTCCGTGAGGTTGAGGCTCGCCGAAGAACCGCCTCCACCGCCACCAAGATCATAGCGCTTCTCCGCCGCCTTGAGCCGCCCTATCAACTCCTCCACAGACAGAGTATCGAGATCGAGAAGGGTTTCGATCGCCATCACGATCTGCGAATACCTTGCTGGAGTGGCCAGCAGGAACTTCCGCACAATCTCCGGCTCGGTGTAGGCGTTGTCGAGGACCTCCAACTGGTTGGCGAGGTTGGTGATGCGGATGCCGAAGTCATCCACGGACTCACCGTCCTTGAACTTGAGCGAGTCGAACTCGCGCCGCAACGTGTTCGCCTTCGCCTGGCGCACCCGGTCCACGCCAAGGTGCGTCTTCTTGAGCGCCTCCCATGCGATCTTGGCCGTAGCCTTGTTGGAGATGGTGCCTTGCATCTCCGGAGGCACGCCCAGCGCGATCACCTCCAAAGCGTTGCGGTCGTCGGTGTAGTCGAAGGTGCCCATGGTCACCGCCTCCCACAGGCCTCTCGCCTGCAGCTTCAACCGCATCATCCCCGCCCAACTATAGTAGTTGGTCTTGGTCAGCACCGGGTACTTCCCGTTGCCGCCGTTTTCCCTCACGACCTGGTGGATCACCAGGCCGCGATCGCGATTGCCGGAGCCGCTCCCACACTCCAGCATCGCACCACGACGTAGTGGCGAAGCCGACCGTCCACGCGGCATCCTTGATGGCGTGACGTCGAACTTGACGGACAACCTCAGCTCTGGTACCACTTGTCGTCTCCCTACTCACCGGCGATCGTTGCCGGGGACAAAGAGGATTACCCAGGAACACAGAGTACACACACAAATAACTCAACGCGAACACAAGCTGGACACAAGAGTCTTTGGTGCTACAATTGCCGTAGCTTTTCTGGTCACATTACATTAGCTTTTATACTGAATTACAATGGCTTAGAGCCACTCAGCACACACGCCAAACTCTCCTAATTGACCATGCCATCCCACGACCGAGCTCTTGGCGCACTGTGATCACTAGATGAGTCAAACAAAGATCGAAAATAAAGACAGCCACTGTATGAACTGGAAGCATACATCAGGCTTACACACACGCTAGCTTACTGAACAAATCAAAAGCTAATAATAGAAATAGCTAAACTAGGCGCCTGAAATGGTAAACCGAGACTGGTTATTCAACAATTTGGCTTATACTGATTTGCGAAAAAAACATTGTTCATTTGCTGAAAAGTACTTACTCCCAAGGAACGATACCCATCTCTTCATTACCGCTTAATCTTATGTTTCACATTGCCCTTATTGGTGATAAGCTTGTAAAAAATGAATGAGGTGGCCGCAAAAGCTTTTGTTCAACCAGATGGCCAACGAGATTTGATCAAATAAAATCTCAATAAAAAGGTTCGCTTACAGTGTAGTCAATGTATAAACATTTGGTAAAACAAACTGCATTGCCTGTTCATAAGGCCACTTGGAAGTTGAAATGGCGTCTTAAAATTAAAGTTTTCATTTTGTTCTTTATGAAGGAGATAATTTTAATTATAGATAATCTTTTTAAGCAGAATTAGAAAGATAGAAAAGTGATGAAACATATTATCTTGTTTTTGCAACAATAAGGAAACTATTCAACACCTGTTTTTTCGATTGTCATGTGGCACATTTTGTTTGGAGAGAGTGGTTCAGGATGCTTTTGGTCAACTACACTAAGAAACAATGGCCCTATTCGGCAAGCTGTTTTTTTGGCTTATAAGCCGGCTGTGGTTGATTTGCTGTGAGAGAAAAACACTGTTCCACGGCTGATAAGCCGTGCTGATAAGCTCAGCCGAACAGGGGGAATAGATTCTTTTGGGCATTGGCAAAAACAAGTGGGCTCTAAATTTTGATCCCAAGTTTGTGTACGAGTAAGAAAAATAATTTGGTCTATTTGGTTGAGCTGAAATTATGTGTTTTTTTAAATGAGGATTTATTCATACTTGCAGGTTATTTTCAGCATGTACTGGACATGTTTTTGGTTCATTCTGTAGAAGAACCATATGACAACTATAAGGTGGGCATGTGTATGTTAGAGACCTTTATCCATGTTAATGGAGATTTTCTCCAAGCACATGTGGTTACCTTCTAATAGGCTGAGCTTACTTTGATGCATGAATGTTCATTTTCTATTTTCTTTGTTTGCTTTTTGAGTGTTTGTTGTTGCCAGCCGGAGGCTGGACTTGTAATAAGGGATGATTAAGTGCCATGACTTATGTAGAAATCGTAATAAAAGATTCCTTTTTTTCTAAGAAATGCCAGGCCAGTGACCATGGTGTATCCCATATATGTCTCGTTTAGATAGTTATTAGACGCAGGGGGTATATGTATCATCAGAGATTGGTCGGTATTTTTTCCGTACACTACTCCGTAAAAGATTTTGCGAGGCGGTGTCATTTTATTATCCGAGGCGAGCGGGCTAGGCGGCCGCCTCCATTAATCGGTGGCAGGGCCGCAGGCCGAGCATCTGCCCTGGTTAAGGATTAATGGAGGCGGGCAGCATTAGGCGTTCACCTCCGTTAATGCTAGATTAAGGCGACTATCTCCGTTAATCCATTAACTGAGGCAGGCAAGTTAAGACGTCCACTTCTATTAATCAATTATTTTCGGACGGACATTCTAAACGTTCGCCTCCGGAAATCAATTTACGGAAGACGCCCGCCTCAGTTAATGATTACAACAAAAAATAATTCATAAATTTTGTAGTTGAAAAGTTTTTTATTTGAAGTCGTTTAGTGTCCCAAATATATGTTCTAAGTTTGTAGATTTTGAAATTCAAAATTTAGAATTGCTAAATGATCTCAAATGTTCACATAATTAATATCAAATTTGTAGCGGCCGACCTAAGCTACATGTTTGCTATTGACAAGTTTTTTATGTGAAGTCGCTTAGAGTCTCAAATATTTATTTTAAATTCACATATTTTGAGATTTAATTTTTTGATTTTTTCAAACAATCTCACACGGAGATATATCCTATACCATGCTGTAGTACTTGATAAGATTTAAAACTTTGTAGTTCAAATTTTTTTATTTGAGTTCATTTAGTAGTCAAAATATCCAAGATAAGATTACGAAATATTGATATAAAACTATATATTTATATAGATACTAGATGGGAGGCCCACGCTTCGCACGGGCAGGGAGGTGCATTGAACCCGGCACTGTTTGTTAACGGGTTGGAATTGTTTACTGAACGTGGACTGTTTGCTAACGGGTCAGGATTGTTTACTGAACCTGGTACTGTTTACTAATGGTTTGGTACTGTAGATGAACAGGGGTTTGTGGAGGAAAACAGGTGGCCACTGTATCTGTCGCAGTACCGTAGCTAAGTCACCGCGCTTAAAGGTCTATATAGATGAATGAATATGAGGTGTAGTGGTAGAGGTGTGATAGTGTTGAGCACCATGTTGTGCGTCTCAAATCTCGAAAGTTGTAAGTTTTTTTTTGTTGGTATTTTGGGTTTTTCTAGAGAACAGTAAAGGACGCGTCTCGGTTAATGAAATTAACGGCGTGTAACTTGGCGCGTGTATTTTGAAAATTTGTCTGGGATCGCATTCGTTGCTTTTTTTAGATTTTCTGGAGAATATTAATGGACGTCGTCTCAGTTAATGGGATTAACACCGTGTAATGCTGGCGCGCGTATTTTGAAAATTTTTCCGGGATCGCATTCGGTGCGCGACCTGGTAACACGTTCTGTGTGCTTATGCTAGTAGTACGTGCAAATGGCACGACGTAGTGTGATTAATTATTTTAGCTTCTGTGACGTACCGTGCCGCTAGCTTTTTTCAAAGAGCGTGTACTAGTAGTATTTTACGTGCAAGTGCGTTTCGATAGTGTACTACTTTTAGTATCTTAACTTTGACTAATTATATCAGTTAAAAAAAACTTGGACTAATTATAGATAAAAAAATATCAATATTTATGATATCAAATAAATATTATTAGATTAATTATAAAATATATTTTTATAATAAATTAATTTGAAGCCATAAATATAAATACTATTCATTATAAACTTGGTCAAACGTGAACTACTTTTTCTGACACGCAACATATAGTTGCATGTTTTTACCACGGAGGAAGTAGATTAAATCCTACTATATTCTTATCTAGTCCTAGCAAATGTGCACCTATTAGTCTATTACCTAGCAACGGTGCGGTGACGAAGCTGTGGGGGAACTTGGATGGAGCTTACCGTGACATTCCATTTACACGGCCAGGTCTACAAAGTAAGGGCTTGTTTAGATGCCATCCAAATTCTAATTTTTTTCACTCTCTCTCCATCACATCAATTTTTAACCGCTTGCATGGAGTATTAAATGTAGGTAAAAAAAATAATTAATTACACAGTTTAGTTGGAAATCACGAGATGAATCTTTTGAGTCTAGTTGGTCCACGATTGGATAATATTTGTCAAATAAGACGAAAGTGGTACTATTCATCGGGTTCATTTTTTTTGCAATCTAAACAAGCCCTAAATTAAAGAAACGTGCGTACGGCATGGTCAACCATGTGGTCGTATATGCATTGACTGAAACTGGTTCTTTTCTTGTTTGTGTCCCAGAAACTGAACACAAACTTCCTGCCGCAACGCGCCAACAACGCCATAAAGCATCCGTTATTCATTTTGTGGATGACCGATCGGATCGAGATACATGACAATTTCTTAATTTATTCCCCAACGCGTGGAGGATCGGAGGTTGTGGCCAACTCGATCTCGAGCATCTCCAAGAGTTTGCCAAAATTCACTTGGTAAATATCGTGATTTGGTAACTTGCTAAAATATATGGCAAGTGAAAAAATAGACTCTCTCAAAGAGTTTACCATTTGGACTCGGTAAAATAAGAAGAGGCCCGCTAAGCGAACGAAGAGCCCCGCTAAGAAACGAAGAGCCCCGCTAAGCGAACGAAGAGCCCTGCTAAGAAACGAAGAGCCCCGCATGCGAAGCCGGATGCGCGCTCGCGCTCAGCGCGCAAATATGCGCGTGGAGGGGGAGATTTGCCAAGTTGTTAAAATTTGCCAAGTTGGATGCAAACTGTTGGAGCACAATTTTTCCTGTTTTGTCAAAAATAGATAGATGCCAAGTTGATTTGGCAAACTCTTGGAGGTGCTCTAACTTATTAAGGTCGTCAAGGCCTCTGCCACTAATTCAATGGCCCATATATATGATGATACTCCTATGTAGCACATTCACATCGAAAACACATCTCTACTCTCTACCTAATACAGTATTAAAGAGCCAAGATGAATCAGGAGACATAGCAGACCATTGAATAAATAAATTTCAAAGTTGCAAGTAGTCCAGAATTCTGAATACCGCATAATAAAAAACTATATTTCCTGTGGTAACATATATATGGACATGTTTGCTATTTTAATATAAAAAAATAAATATTTTCTTTTCGTTCTGTTTATTTTACTTATCAAACTGTGTCCTCACGCCTTCTAACATGTACTCTCTCCATTCTAAATTATAAGTCATTCTAAGAATCTTGAAGACTCAAAACATTTTAAGTTTAACCAAAATTATAGAAAAAATTACGAAGATTTATGGGATCATATAGGTATAGTATGAAAATATAATTGATAAAGAATCTAATGATACTTAGTTGGCATCATAAATGTTATTATGTTATCATATAAATTTGGTCAAACTTGAGATGCTTTGACTCTCTAAGATTTCTTAAAACGACTTATAATTTAGGACAGAGTGATATAGTATGAAAATATAAGATAAAGAATCTAATGATACTTAGTTGGCATCATAAATGTTATTATATTATCATATAAATTTGGTCAAACTTGAGATGCTTTGACTCTCTAAGATTTCTTAAAATGACTTATAATTTAGGACAGAGTGAGTACAGGCAAGTGCACGTACGCGGCAAGCAGGAGCCGTGAACCGAAGAAGAGATGACGTGCAAAGATTCTGCATGCCAGTCAATTGCATGTTGCCAAGGCCAATTTGGATAAGCTGATCGTCGGGCATTCCACTGTACGCGTTTCGTGGACGAATATTATATTCAAAATTCAGGCAACTTGATCACATCTAAGATTTTCTAGATTCCAATCTGTACATTCGAGCGCGAGGAGAAACTGAGGGCATGTGGCATGTCGACCGCCACAAGACAAAACGAGAGATATCATCATCCTGCACATGCACATGTAGATGTAGTATAGTCATGTATGTAGGCGGTCGGGTCGTTGAATCACTTCTCGGTCATCATCGCCATGGGACTCGTGTTGACTAAACCTTTTTTAGTTGAATTGACTAGATTTGTATAAAAAATATTACAATATTTATAATTTTAAATAATATTTTTTTATAAAAATATAATCAAGAATCTATCTAGTTATTAGGTATCATAAATGTTAATATTTTTTTATATATTTGGTTAACGTTAATATTTGACTTCTCACCAGGTGATCGAGAATGATTTTTTCTATAAGACAGAGGGAGTAACGTAGAGAGGAGAATCGCGTCTCCACATCAAACAATAATATTAAAAAGATACAATTCTTACTTTTGAGGATTGGATCGATTTGAAGTTTAACTAAAGTTATATAGTGATAAAGGGACTTGCTATATCCCAGTCGCCTGGGATTTAGGAAAAATCCCAGGCGACAACTACAGCCATCAGATCTTCATCCAACGCTCAGGTTCTGTCCTAGTTGTATCTGTACGCCAGCTTTCATAACGGGTCCGAAAATACCCATCACTACACTGCTATCCCTTAACGGGCCCGCCAAAAATAAACCCGTTAACCAGGTCAATCTGTACGCACTAGTTTCTGTTCACAAAGAGACGAAACGGGTCCACAACCAAACCCAAAACATATATATAGTCCTTAACGGGTCAAAAAAACCCAGTAAGCTTCCTGGAGGTGTACCACATGAATAAACATGGGCTCATTTCTTCCCATTGAATTGGACTTTACATAGTGAGCCAAAACCATAGAAATCTGTCCTACCTAAACTCCTGCTACAAGAAAGAAATAGATCAAGTGGAATTACATTGAGAAAGCAATAACTCGCATTTTAGCCGAAAAGCATGGCCATGGTGGCCGCCGCCTCCTTGTTCATTTGCTCTTGGCCTTGGTCTCCTGTTGCCCCATGAACAGCACGTCGGTGTTGGCATCGCCGTAGAAGAGGCACAGGTGCTGCTGGAACCCTGCTTGCGCAAAATCTCCCACAAATGTAAGCATTTATATGATTTTGAGGATAGATTAAACCAGATGGTAAATGATTATGCTGCACCTCAATCACACAATTAACACCTGCCTTTTCATATAACCAAGGCTATAAATGGCAGGCATCAAGCCATCCATTAAATGGTGAGGGAGGGGGTGCATAAATTATGAAAAAATGCATACATTTGTGGCAAACTTTAAATGTTAGGAATGCATACATTTGTGAACACAGGGAGTAGTAAATTACAGAATCATTTCATTTGGGGCCTGACTAGGAAGGTGGGATTTCAATCACACTAGGATTTTATCCAAATCTGAAGTGAAGTCCTAAAATTAGTGTCAGGAGCAACTTCCCTGATTCAGACACCCCCTGAGAGGTATGCCCATCTCTGGATATATAGATATCATATATCAATGTCCAGCAGGCCATTGATATTCATTTTGATGGAACAGCTCACGAATTACCGACTGCGCTTCTGTTGTCTAGACACATAAAAAGGTTATTGGTGGACGCCTAACCTACCCTGTAGCTTCTCTATCATCTACTCTAACACCATTTCTGTCATCCCTGATCCAAAAGAGAAATGGGTTTTTTATTCTCAGCCACCAGAAATTACACATTACACCTATAGAAATTGCATCTAATGAAACCTGCAATTTTAGCATAAAATGTGTGCAATAATCGTCAGATAAAACAGAAACACACTTCTCTATAAATACAAACTCTAGCTCATGAATAAGGAGAGTTCTTAGATAAGGAGTGGAGCTTAACGGTGCATAGTTTACCAAAGGGCACCACAAGGTGCTGGGACATCCATAGTTGTGAATCTGCTTAAGAACCTCAAAGTACCTACTAGAAAAAAATAATATCTACTTATGAGTCCCAGAAGAAATAGAAACAGAAAAAATCATCTCTACCATACAGAGTTGGTACTGTTCCTAAAAGACATTCAAATATACACTTTGGTGTTTTTGGTTAATGAACACAAGCAGCCACCATTCAATTTTCAGAAAAAAAAAACTGTTAAGCTACATATAAAACACCGAAGATGATGACTGCAACATTCACATGCCTTTATCTATCTGAGCTTTTGGATCAGTAGAGTTCATCTATTTTGAGATACTTTCAGTTAATGAGAAGTAGGGCATTTAATTTTCAGAAAAAAAACAAACAACAACACAAGATGTGGGGTTCAGTGAGTTTCTAAGATTCTCCATCGATTACCCAATGGCATGGCTTACATTCAGCATAGCAGCTAAAGGGTATTCAGCATCCTTCAACTCTTTCTGCAGACTCACCCAACCCATGTGAAAGTCCTATGTTTGGTGTTGGTAATTAGTGACAATGCCTAAGTACTAATCCTATGCCTAAGTTGTATGTAGCATATGAGGATTAGTACATTCCAAGGTTGGTGGCAAGATGGACATGGTGATCATGATGGCCACACTTGGATTTGGACGCAACCCCACGTGATCAAGGCAAAGGTATATGCTTAAGGGTTGTGTTTTAGTAACCAAGACATCTAGTGGGTGTGGTTACATTATAGGATAGATAGCCGTATTATAAAGAGGGGAATGACGCGGCTATTGAACTCCTAAGTGCCTCTAGGTGTGCATTTCATGTCATATGCATTTGGATAACACTAATAACGCCTCGAAAAATGATTGTGAAAATGCTAACACACATGCACATGGTGATGGTCACTTGGTGATGTTAGCACGTTTGCGAAGGCGGTGGAGTTTGAGCGGTAGAGAGGGTTTGGGGGTCCTCTCTCCCTCCCGTCGAGCTTGCGAGGCGGGATTCAGGCGTTTTCGAGGAGTTGAAACGACTTTTTTCCACTACGCCGAAAGTCGGAAATCGAACGGAAAGCGAACGGAGGTCACAGTGGTGACCGGACGCTGGACCGGACGCGGTCTCCGTATGACCGGACGCGTCCGGTCAGTGTCCAGTGTCTGCGCGTGTTTCAGTTGTTTGATCGGACGCGAGGCGCGTCCGGTCACAGTCGACCGGACGCGTCCGGTCGTCCAGGGAGCTTACTGGACTCCGACCGGACGCGGGCACTGTGGCGTCCGGTCAGTTCTTCAGCGCGTCCGGTCACTGTTTCGTTGTGCGCGACTCAGTGTTGACCAGCGCGTCCGGTCCGTTACGGGACCGGTGCGTCCGGTCGTGCCCGGCGCGTTCGATCGTTGCGACCGGCGCGTCCGGTCAGTGCTTCGCGAAACTAGCCGTTACGTGACCGGCGCGTCCGGTCAATTGGACCAGCGCGTCCGGTCAACGCGATTTCAGTTGGATCTCGTTCCTAACGGCTATATTCGAAGGGGTACGTCTATAAATACTCGTTGGCCGGCTCAAGGCGCTTACTTTTGGACATTTTACATACTTGTGAGCACTTTGAGCTAAGCAACTCCCCTCCCACTCATCTCTCTTGCTTGTTTGCATATTCGAAGTGAGATTGAGTGATCCAAGTGCATTTGCATTGTGAGATTGCATCTAGTTGGCACTTGGTGGTTGATTTGCTGCGGGATTCTTGTTTCTCTTGGTGGTTGCCGCCACCTAGACGGCTTGGAGCAGCTTGGAGGCGTTGGCAAGAGTTGGTGATTGTTCTTGGCCACCTCCGGTGATTGTGAGGGGTTTGTGCCTACCTCGGCGAAGCGCCAAAGGCAACATTAGTAAATTGCTCGTGTCATTGCAACCTTTTGCCATTTGGTAGGTTCTTGTGGCGCCTTTTGAAAGGCTCGGTGTGAGACCGATTAGCCACCGAACCACGTGGTGAAGAGGGACACAACGGGGACTAGCGTGCCGGCAAGCACGTGAACCTCGGGATAAATCTTCGTGTCATCATTTTCATATTGTGATTGATTGATCCCGGTGTTCGGTTGTTTTGGTATTCATTGTTGATCATATTGGTTGGCTCAATACTTCGCCCCTCGGTGAAACCCTCCTAACTCAACTCCGCATTACTTTCTTAGTTATCTTTGCTAGCTAGTGTGCTTTGCTAGAGTAGCTCTTTTGTGTAGCTTGCTAGTTGTAGTTGTAGTTACCTTCTCGGTTTAACTTGTGCGGTTGAGTGCCAATATACTAGAATTGTGAATTGGATAGGTGGCTTGCAAACACCCCGTAGGCTAAGCAAAACTCGCATCTCGCTACTTGTTGTATTGATAAACTTGTTTAGCTTGTCTTTGTAGAATTTTTTAAAAGGCTATTCACCCCCCCCTTCTAGCCATCAAGACCTTTCAAGTGGTATCGGAGCCGTGGTCACCGTTTGTAAGGCTTAACAACCTCGGTGTAAGATGGCTCAAGTTGTGTTCAACCATGTCGGGGGCAAGCCTCCATTCTTTGACGGTGTCTCATCTTTTGATCATTGGAAAAGAAAGATGAAGCAATATCTTGGCTCTATCAATGAGAAGGTTTGGGAGGTGACACATCATGATTATGCTATCATTGATCCCGACAACCTCACCAACAATGACCACATCAACAACCAATGCAACACTATGGCTCTCAACACTCTCTACAATGGGATTGATGCAAAGGTCTTTGAGCAAATCAAGGATCTTGAAATGGCAAGTGAAGTGTGGACAAGATTAGAGGAAACATATGAGGGCACTTCAACCGTAAAAAGTGCCAAGCTCTATATGCTCAAGGATAAGTTTGCAAGCTTCAAGATGAAGGATGATGAGTCCATACCGGAGATGTTCTATAGGCTACAAGTTATTGTCAATGATCTCAAGAGCCTAGGAGAAGATGTCAAGGACAAGGACTTCTCACATAAGTTCTTGATGAACTTACCTAAGAAGTTTGCTATCTTGAGGAAGATGATCCAAAGAGAGGGTTTGGACAAGGTGACTCCAAACCAAGTGCTTGGAGATGTCATGACGATGCTCAATATGATGATGATGAAGATGAAGATGAGAAGAAGGAGATCAAGGTCAAGCAAGAGAAGCCCATTGCATTCAAGGCTTCATCCTCTAAGGGCAAGAGCAAGGTGGAGAGCGATGATGATGATCCATTCGATGATGAGACCATGGCCCTCCTAGTGCACAAGATGGGGAGGTTCATGAAGAAGAAAGGATATGGGGCAAGAAAGAGAAGGGACTTCATGAAGGCAAAGGAGATGCTTTGCTACAATTGCAATAGCCCCGATCATGTAGTGGCAAAGTGCCCCTATGAAGACAAAAGATATCATGATGGGGAGTTGAAGTTGAAGAAGAACAAGAAGGACAAGAAGGAGAAGAAAGAGAAGAAGAGCTTCACTATCAACAAGAAGAAGAAGGGTGGTGGCTATGTGGTCACTTGGGATAGTGACAAATCCGATAGTGATGATGATGAAAGCTCTAGTGATGATGAGAGGACCACTCGGCGAGCCATTGCAAGCATCGCCCTCTCCAACAAGCCATCCATCTTCGACACTACATCGACATGCCTTATGGCCAAGCCTACCAAGGTAAAATATGATGATAGTGATGATGATTCTTGTGCTAGTGATGGTTGTAGGAGTGATGATGAGGAGGATGAGGACTACTCCAAGGATGATCTATTAGGCATAATAGATCAAATGAGCAAGGGCTACAAGAGGACAACCAAGAAGTGCAAAATCTTAGAGCAAGAGCTCATTGCCAAGAGCAATGAAAATGATGCCTTGATGGAGGAGCTTGTTGCTCTCAAAAAGAGTAAGGAGTGCAAAGGAATTGAACAAGAGCTCAAAGCTCTTAGGAAATCCTTTGATGAGCTAGAGGCCTCTCGTGAGTGTCTAAAGGAAGACCACGAGGACCTTGAAGTTGCTCACACTAGGCTTAAGGAAGCCCACTCCTCTCTACTTGAGCTCATCAAGAAGAAGGACCTCAAGTTGGAGAAGCTCATGAAGGAAGCTAAGGAGGAGCAAGTGATTGTCACTTGTGATATTGGACTAACATGTGATATTATTGATGATTCTTTATTTGTTGGTCCTACTAATGCTTCATGTAGCTCATCATCATCCACCACAACCAACTCTACCTCTACTACTAGTGATTCATCACTTGTGGTTGAGAATGAGACTCTCAAGAGAGAGGTGGATGATCTCACCCGCGCACTAGGCAATGCCTATGGTGGGGATGCCCGCTTGCTAAAATGCTTGGGTAGCCAAAGGTTCTCTCTTAACAAAGAGGGTTTGGGCTATACTCCCAAGAAAGGCAAGGCGGCCTTTGCTACTCCAAAGTCTCGCTTTGTGAAGAGCAATGGTCGTTATTGCAATAGATGCAAGCAAGTTGGGCATCTAGAGATTAATTGTAATAAAATGAACAAGAACAACAAGTTTCATGCTAAAATGGATTACATTCCTTTTAATTCTTGTTATGTGCTTACCAAGGGAGAGAAAGGCGTGCATGCTAGGTTTGTTGGTACACCAATTGTGGGTCCAAAGAAGAAGGCCATTTGGGTACCAAAGAGCTTAGTTACTAATCTCCAAGGACCCAAGCAAGTATGGGTACCTAAAAGACATTAAATTGTTTTGTAGGTAAATTACAAGGCCGGAGGAAGGCATTGGGTGCTTGATAGTGGGTGCTCTCAACATATGACCGGTGATTCAAGAATGTTCAACTCTCTCAAATCAAATGATAGTGGCATTGATAGTATCACATTTGGTGACAATAGCAAGGGTGATGTGAAGGCTCTTGGAAGGATTGCAATCTCAAATGATCATAGCATTTCCAATGTGCTCCTAGTTGAAAAGTTGAACTTCAATCTTCTCTCGGTTGCTCAATTGTGTGATCTCGGTTTCAAGTGCATATTTGGTGTTGATGATGTGGAGATAGTTAGTGTTGATGGCTCCAATTTGATCTTCAAAGGTTTTAGATATGAGAATCTATACTTGGTTGATTTCAATGCTAGTGACACTCAACTCTCAACATGCTTGCTCACCAAATCAAGCATGGGTTGGTTATGGCATAGAAGGCTTGGTCATGTTGGCATGAAGCAATTGAATAAGTTAGTGAAGCATGACTTAGTTAGAGGCTTGAGGGATGTCACATTTGAGAATGATAAGCTATGTAGTGCATGTCAAGCCGGAAAGCAAGTGGGCAACACTCATCCATTGAAAAGCATCATGAGTACTTCCAAGGCATTTGAGTTGTTGCACATGGATCTATTTGGACCAACTACATACACAAGTATAGGTGGCAACAAGTATGGCTTTGTGATTGTGGATGATTTCACTAGATACACATGGGTATTCTTTCTTGTGGACAAGAGTGATGTATTTGACATATTCAAGAAGTTCATCAAGAGGGTGCAAAATGAGTTTGAGACCACAATCAAGAAAGTAAGAAGTGACAATGGAAGTGAGTTTAGAAATACAAGAATTGATGAGCTATGTGATGAGCTTGGAATCAAACATCAATTTTCGGCCAAGTATACACCTCAATCTAATGGTCTAGTTGAGAGAAAGAATAGAACTTTGATTGATATGGCAAGATCAATGTTAAATGAGTATAATGTGAGTCATTCATTTTGGGCCGAAGCAATCAACACGGCTTGCTTCTATAGCAACCGCCTCTATTGCCATAAGTTCCTAGAGAAGACACCATATGAGATCTTAAATGGAAGAAAGCCCAACATTGCATACTTTCGGGTATTTGGTTGCAAATGCTACATCTTGAAGAAGGGCACTAGATTGAGCAAGTTTGAGAAGAAATGTGATGAAGGATTCTTACTTGGTTACTCCACTACTAGCAAAGCTTATAGAGTTTGGAATTTGGCTAGTGGTTTACTTGAGGAAGTTCATGATGTTGAGTTTGATGAAACAAATGGCTCTCAAGATGAGGAAAATAACTTGGATGATGTGAGAGGAACTCAATTGACCAATGCTATGAAAGAAATGGATATTGGTGATATAAGGCCAAAGCAAGTGATTGATGTGGATGACAACAAAGATCAAGTGCTCCAAAGTCTAATTACACAAGCTAGTGGGTCTCTAATGCAAAATCAAGCTAGTACATCATCTCAAGTGCAACAAGACCAACAAGTGGCTAGTTCATCATCTCCAACTCATGATCAACATCAACATCCAAGCAATCAAGTCCAAGTGCTTCAACCAACTAACATTGCAAGAGACCATCCATTGGATTCCATCATTGGTGACATACAAAGAGGAGTTCAAACTAGATCAAGATTGGCATCATTTTGTGCTCACTCTTCTTTTGTATCAATGGAAGAACCCAAGGACATTGATAAAGCATTGAGAGATCCGGATTGGGTAAATGCAATGCATGAAGAGCTCAACAATTTCAAGAGAAATGAAGTATGGGAACTAGTTGAAAGGCCTAAGGATCACAATGTCATTGGTACAAGATGGGTCTTTCGCAACAAGCAAGATCAAGATGGAATAGTAGTAAGGAACAAAGCAAGATTAGTGGCTCAAGGTTACACACAAATAGAGGGTCTTGACTTTGGTGAAACATATGCCCCGGTTGCAAGATTGGAAGCAATTAGGATCTTACTTGCCTATGCTTGTGGTCACAATATCAAGCTATATCAAATGGATGTAAAGAGTGCATTTCTCAATGGGTACATTCAAGAAGAGGTGTATGTGGAGCAACCTCCCGGTTTTGAAGATGGCAAGAAACCCAACCATGTATATAAGTTAAGGAAAGCTTTGTATAAATTGAAGCAAGCACCTAGAGCATGGTATGAAAGATTGAGGGACTTCTTGCTATCCAAAGGATTTGTCATGGGCAAAGTGGATACTACTCTATTCACCAAAAAGATTGAGAAAGACTTGTTTGTGTTGCAAATATATGTTGATGATATCATCTTCGGTTCAACCAATCAAGATTATTGTGATGAGTTTGGGAAAATGATGACAAAGGAATTTGAAATGTCAATGATTGGTGAACTTAGTTTCTTTCTTGGACTTCAAATCAAACAAATAAAGGAAGGAACATTTGTGAGCCAAACCAAGTACATCAAAGATATGCTCAAGAAGTTTGGCATGGAAGATGCAAAGAGCATTACAACTCCAATGGGCACTAGTGGAAGTTTGGATAGTGACAAGAGTGGCAACATGGTGGATCAAAAGCTTTATAGATCAATGATTGGTAGCCTACTCTATGTGACGGCATCAAGACCCGATGTGATGTTTAGTGTATGCATGTGTGCAAGATTTCAAGCCTCACCAAGAGAAAGTCATTTGAAGGCAACAAAGAGAATATTGAGGTATTTGAAGCATACACAAGATGTTGGATTATGGTATCCCAAAGGTGCAAGCTTTGAGCTAGTTGGATATTCGGATTCCGACTATGCCGGTGACAAAGTGGAGAGAAAGAGCACTTCCGGGACTTGTCAATTGTTAGGAAGATCACTTGTCTCATGGTCATCCAAGAAGCAAAATAGTATTGCACTATCTACCGCCGAGGCCGAATACATCGCCGCGGGTAGTTGTTGTGCACAAATCTTGTGGATGAAGGCAACATTGAAGGATTTTGGAATCAACTTTAAGAATGTGCCATTGCTATGTGACAATGAAAGTGCCGTGAAGCTAACCAACAATCCGATTCAACATCAAAGAACAAAGCATATTGATGTTCGTCATCATTTCATTAGAGATCATCAACAAAAGGGTGACATTGCTATTGAGAGTGTGGGCACCGAAGATCAACTAGCCGATCTATTCACCAAGCCACTTGACGAGAAGAGATTTCACAAGCTAAAGAATGAGTTGAACATAATTGACTTCTCCAACATGAGTTGATGCACCCCAATGTTATGACATGCCTTTCCTTCGAGCCCCAAGGTACAATTGGTTGACATGTCATACATTCTATACTAAGGACATGTTTAGTGCATCTAGTCATGATTTCTTATGTTCTAGGCTCATTCATGAAAATCAAATGACTTTGAAGTTTATATGGTGCCACTATTGTTTCCATGACTTGTATGATCTAGTTGTAGCATATAACTTGTTTGAGCAGCTTGTGATCCTAAGTGTTTAATCTAGAAAACTTGTCTAAATATTTGCTTCAACATGGTGCATGATAACCCTTCTAGTGAGGTGTGAAGAAGCTTGCCCTTGGATCAAACCGAAGCATTTTATTTATACAAGCAATCTAGGTTGAATCACAAACTTGATCCTCACCCCATAATTCAACATGATAATCTATCTAAAGTTAGTCCCTTGTGGTCATTGGTGGCAAAGGGGGAGAAAATATTGTTCACAAAGATAGAACTCAAAGGGGGAGAAGCACAAAGGAAAAAAATGTTGTTCACAAAGATAGATTCTAAAAAGAGGAGAATTTGATAAAAGAAGGGGATCAACTAAAATTTTGAGCACACAAGTAGGGGGAGCAAGCTCTTAAACATGAATGTTGCATTTCCTTGTGCACTTCATATGTATGACGCATAGTTATGCATTTCTTTTTCTCCAATACTTTGCTTGTGTGGTGACTTGCTAGTATACAATTGAATGGTGTATTGAAGTACTAGCATGAATAGGAAGTAGTTAGATTTCTCTTGCTTCATGTTTTTCAAAGTGGTACTAGAGCCTTGCTTATAATGTTGATCTCACGAGGTTTCTAGTTTTTGTTTGTGCTTTTTCAAGTGATATCTAACTACACAAGGTACTAAGTTGGTGTTTATCGCTACTCCGATGGTATCATGCTTCAAAGGTCTATAATCTAGAACACTTCGCACCTATTGGTAGTCAATGCTCCTAATCTTTCCTATCTAACATGTATGCTTCCAAAATCCAAACATATAGCATACATGTAGGGGGAGCCATTGCTATCAATTTGAATTCATGATCACTTGTCCATACTTCTTACACATGGTAATATACTTGGACAATGTGACATGGGTTCAATCAAAATTTTATCATAATATCTTTGTGAAAGGGTTGTCACCAATTACCAACAAGGGGAAGATTGAAAGTCCTATGTTTGGTGTTGGTAATTAGTGACAATGCCTAAGTACTAATCCTATGCCTAAGTTGTATGTAGCATATGAGGATTAGTACATTCCAAGGTTGGTGGCAAGATGGACATGGTGATCATGATGGCCACACTTGGATTTGGACGCAACCCCACGTGATCAAGGCAAAGGTATATGCTTAAGGGTTGTGTTTTAGTAACCAAGACACCTAGTGGGTGTGGTTACATTATAGGATAGATAGCCGTACTATAAAGCGGGGAATGACGCGGCTATTGAACTCCTAAGTGCCTCTAGGTGTGCATTTCATGTCATATGCATTTGGATAACACTAATAACGCCTCGAAAAATGATTGTGAAAATGCTAACACACATGCACATGGTGATGGTCACTTGGTGATGTTAGCACGTTTGCGAAGGCGGTGGAGTTTGAGCGGTAGAGAGGGTTTGGGGGTTCTCTCTCCCTCCCGCCGAGCTTGCGAGGCGGGATTCAGGCGTTTTCGAGGAGTTGAAACGACTTTTTTCCACTACGCCGAAAGTCAGAAATCGAACGGAAAGCGAACGGAGGTCACAGTGGTGACCGGACGCTGGACCGGACGCGGTCTCCGTGTGACCGGACGCGTCCGGTCAGTGTCCAGTGTCTGCGCGTGTTTCAGTTGTTTGATCGGAAGCGAGGCGCGTCCGGTCACAGTCGACCGGACGCGTCCGGTCGTCCAGGGAGCTTACTGGACTCCGACCGGACGCGGGCACTGTGGCGTCCGGTCAGTTCTTCAGCGCGTCCGGTCACTGTTTCGTTGTGCGCGACTCAGTGTTGACCAGCGCGTCCGGTCCGTTACGGGACCGGTGCGTCCGGTCGTGCCCGGCGCGTCCGGTCGTTGCGACCGGCGCGTCCGGTCAGTGCTTCGCGAAACTAGCCGTTACGTGACCGGCGCGTCCGGTCAATTGGACCAGCGCGTCCGGTCAACGCGATTTCAGCTGGATCTCGTTCCTAACGGCTATATTCGAAGGGGTACGTCTATAAATACTCGTTGGCCGGCTCAAGGCGCTTACTTTTGGACATTTGACATACTTGTGAGCACTTTGAGCTAAGCAACTCCCCTCCCACTCATCTCTCTTGCTTGTTTGCATATTCGAAGTGAGATTGAGTGATCCAAGTGCATTTGCATTGTGAGATTGCATCTAGTTGGCACTTGGTGGTTGATTTGCTGCGGGATTCTTGTTTCTCTTGGTGGTTGCCGCCACCTAGACGGCTTGGAGCAGCTTGGAGGCGTTGGCAAGAGTTGGTGATTGTTCTTGGCCACCTCCAGTGATTGTGAGGGGTTTGTGCCTACCTCGGCGAAGCGCCAAAGGCAACATTAGTAAATTGCTCGTGTCATTGCAACCTTTTGCCATTTGGTAGGTTCTTGTGGCGCCTTTTGAAAGGCTCGGTGTGAGACCGATTAGCCACCGAACCACATGGTGAAGAGGGACACAACGGGGACTGGCGTGCCGGCAAGCACGTGAACCTCGGGATAAATCTTCGTGTCATCATTTTCATATTGTGATTGATTGATCCCGGTGTTCGGTTGTTTTGGTATTCATTGTTGATCATATTGGTTGGCTCAATACTTCGCCCCTCGGTGAAACCCTCCTAACTCAACTCCGCATTACTTTCTTAGTTATCTTTGCTAGCTAGTGTGCTTTGCTAGAGTAGCTCTTTTGTGTAGCTTGCTAGTTGTAGTGGTAGTTACCTTCTCGGTTTAACTTGTGCGGTTGAGTGCCAATATACTAGAATTGTGAATTGGATAGGTGGCTTGCAAACACCCCGTAGGCTAAGCAAAACTCGCATCTCGCTACTTGTTGTATTGATAAACTTGTTTAGCTTGTCTTTGTAGAATTTTTTAAAAGGCTATTCACCCCCCCTCTAGCCATCAAGACCTTTCACCATGGAAGCCATCATTCCATCCAATTCCATCCCAGTGCTCTCATTGCAGCAATTTGCATCTAGAGTATATGCTAACAATTCATTAATACTGGCCAAATAAATTACAGTTTTAGCTATACTGCTGATTGCTAAGTAGAGTACAAAGTTACAGTGACCAGATTGGAACATGACAGAAAACAAGTAACCAAGCCAGAGATGAAGCTGCAGGCTACACAGATTGACAGAGAGAGTAGCAAGATCCCAATGGGAAAAAACAACAGCATGGCAGGGGTAATAACTAGAGGACTGAAATTAAAAACCAATAACCTAACAAACTCAACCAATAAACATCACAAATCAGATCTGAACCCCACGAAATCCTGCTGTCATGTTCCTGTCTGAACATTCACGAAACTCCACTCCCACGTCCTCACTGAAGCATAATAAACACGGAATGAACTAAAATGTGGTGTGTGCTAGCACAAATCACAATAAACAAAATAAAATGTGTGTTAGCACAAATCATAAGGAAAAAAAATTTCTATCAAAGGACAAGAACAAAAATTTGGTGTGCTGGCACAAATCACAATAAACAAAGAAAAAAGTGTGTTAGCACAAATCACAAGAAACAATATTTTTCTATGAAAGAACAAGGACAAAAATTTAGTGTGGGCTTGCACAAATCACAATAAACAAAGCAAAATGTGTGTTAGCACAAATCACAAGAAATAATTTTTTTCTATGAAAGGACAAGGACAAAAATTTGGTGTAGGCTTGCACAAATCACAATAAACAAAGGAAAAGATGTGTTAGCACAAATCACAAAAAATTACTAAAAACAAGCTGCTAAACGTTACGCGCAAAGATTAACAATCGTGAGAGCCAGGATAAGGAGCTTAGCAGTGCATAGTTTACCAGAGGGGGCCACAAGGTGCCGGGACATCCATAGCTGTGAATCCGCTGATGCACTGGTCAGCTTGTCCTTTACCTACCCTCAGAATGTTCTGCATAACAAAAGAGAAAGAGAGTCAAGTTCAGATACTGCAACAAGAATATAGAAAGTTGGGGTGGTACGGCTAATAAGGATCAATTGCACATGCTCAGAACTACAATTGCAGTGCCCAGTGGCTGCCATTTACATTGTTGGTGATTGCAATCATGTAAGTGAATGTTTTATTTGTTTGGTTTTCATCAATAGGAGATATTAATAGTAGAAACAGAGCACTATAAAATGCAGTAGTATATTGTGGATGCATCTTATTTCTTGTACCAGAAATCCTAAAGCATTGAAAAGAGTAGCTAGCAACTAGCAAGACACAAACCACAAACAAACAAATTTCTTGTACCATAAGAAATGTCTGCATCACACAAGATAACCATGATGAATGCAGCATATGCAACTGCCTCCCATTTTTACTGTAACCACTAAGATACCCCAAGTATAGGTGGGTGTAAAAGTGACCATATCTTAAAAGACATAGCTCTTGGTAAAAGGCAGTCAGGAAACAGGAATAGAGAGAGCTAGAGCTTTCAGGTCCTCAGGCTGCTAGGGCTTGGAGATGGAGAAGGGGATGTATACATACAGCAAGTTTCCAGACAAAACCCTGCAGAGACAAGAAAAAACATAAACTAATTTAAAAATGGCTAATCGACAACAAAAAGGTAGTAACACAATAAAAGAAGACTTGGCTTCGTTTAGGGACGTACAAATATTTTAAGGAGACAATCCCCAATCTCATCTGGGATTTGGCCTGTGAGCTTGTTCAGATTGAGATCCCTGCACGAGAAAATCATTAGCATACAAATAACAAGCCAGATATAGGATGTGTTGGCTTAAAGTAAATAATTAAATAGTACTAAGGAACTGTGTTACATCATGGGACGGGTGGTCAAATCAGATGAGGTCGAGTAGGATTAAAAACAGAGACAACATATTGCAATTTTTTTTTGCTGTAGAAGGACAAAGACAAATATCTGAAATGTGTTGCCACAAATCACCGAAAACAATTTTTTTCTATAGAAATACAATGACAAAAATGTGATGTGTGCTAACATAAATCACAATCACAACTAACAGATTAGGACTATTAAAGTAGGGAGTCTTTTTAGTAAATCTTTGGAGTGCTGGCTGGTTCCTCTTTCTGAATCTTTGGAGTGCCCACAAGAAACTAATAAAAAAGGCACCATGTTCAGTTTATATAACACAACAATGAAAACCAAATGCAATGGTGAAACAGTTGTGTATCAACATCAGCATATTGCGTATGCTCAGAACTATAATTGCGGTACCCAACAGTTGCAAATTACATTATTAGTGATTGCAATTATGTAAATAAGAGAAAGTGAGAGAGAACTAGAGAGAGATAGAGAATCGACAAAGAGAATAAAAATGATATCGCAAATTTTGGAAAAACAGACACTAGACATAAGCAGTCACCTAAATAGTTACTGGATACTATGCCTGAAACAACAATGCAACATTGTCTGATTTTGATAGCAAAATACTGTAATTCCAAGCAGCTAATGCCTAATGTTTATAATATAAACACATCTAGTTGGCTGAAATTTACTATAAATGAGTTAGGATGTCGAGTCACACTAGTTCAGATGCCTTGCACTTCCAATTCAATGCTAGCCTGTACTAAGATAAGAAATAAATTAACAGGTAATAGCACTAGCAAATACATGTTCAAATCCGATTGACCAAACAAGCAAATCAAATTCCATGCTAGTTTGTTATCACTTCATTCATACTAAGATGGCATGAATACAAACCACTGTTTGCTCTCCATTCAGTAAACAAAAAGATACCACATAATATGACATGACAGAGGCTTCTTTTAGCATTTGTATGCAGGCTAGAATATGACAAGACTCTGTATGTGAAGTATTAATTAATTTGAGACTTGCTCACCTAGTCACCTTGCAGTTGCAGGCATGCAGGTTGCACTGTTGCAGCCGTGCAACTAGCAGGCGTGCTCAGCTACGTGCAGGCGGTGCGGGTGCCCCTTGCGGCCATGCCCACTGGCCCCTGGCCAGGCGGCCAGCAGCCAGCAGGGGGAAGGCCGCAGGCCAGCAGGCCGGGACCAATCCGCAGCGCATTCTTCTTGATAGTCCGGAACCAATCGGCAACACATTCCACGGCAACCAGAAATCTGCCACTGCAACATCTTTTACCGGTCATTCTTGCAGAGAGAGAATTGTCCTCGAGTCATCCAAGTACAGAACCAAAAGGTAACAACATCATCATCATTCTAGTTAACAAGAACATCATCATCATTCCTGTTAGCGAGAACAAATAAAATCATCTGTATACAAACTACAACTGGAATGCACAATCTACTGATACACGCATGCATACATGTGGATGTAATCAAGTGCATGCTTATCCGTCAGATCACGAGTTGGAGAATATATGTGCAGAAATTCAAAAATTCACAATATAAGTAAACTTTGATTTAATGATTTATTTGCCAATCACAAAAGAATATGTGCTGCCCAGCTTTAAACAATACGAGGTGGATCCAAGACTTAATCAGCTCAAGCTGCAACAGTATATCCAGATTAATTCATGGTTCTTCGGATTTGCAGAACAGATTAAAAAATTTGGAGAGATACGTTTGTCCTCAACAGATGAAAAACGGGGATTAAAAATATAGAGATACTTTATCAAGTGCCTCAACAAACTGACAACACATATTCTAGCGTGTGGTTACTAGAAAGTTTTCGCGGACCTCTGCCATCACCTCCGGTGGTTAGCAAAAATGTAACTAAATAACACAGCTCTATCTAGCTCGTGATGCGTTAGTACTTGCAACAACTCAGAGTTACAGATCGTGAACAACTGCAACAAAAAGACAACGAACGAGATCGAACTCACCAGACCAGTTCCACTGCTAGTCCCTGCCGCCACATTTGGCATATGGATACCACAGCCTGCTCATGTTGAGGCACATGACGTGGAATAGCCCTGCAGAGAAGGGGTTATCGGTGAAAACACATACAAAAAAATCAAAGAAAATCACGCATCTGAGATGGGTTGAAATTTTGACTTCCAGATCTGACCTTCAGGCATGTACAATATTACCTGAGGTCGAACTGAGACGCACGCTAGGGTGGATGTGCCCGAGCTCTAGCTTGATGGATATACAGGATGATATGCCGAGGGCGAGTGACAGGACGAGGGGAGATTGCGGCGCCGAGATTGGGGCAACACGCCGCTGTCGCCACACTCGCGAGAAATTGAGTCGCGAGCGGCGAGACAGAGGGGCAGGGGCTCGCATCGCCGGACACCTCCCTCAAGCACAACACAAAATCTCGCCCCAAAAATCACCGCGCACAACGGAAAATTCGCTCATCCCTACACCACAGCACCCCTACGAAGATGAGAACCAAAACACCACCAATCTCTAACCCTATCGCCTCCTCGAGCTACAAGATAACACCAATCGAGCTAATCGATAACGTGTCCGGAAAGGGGATCCGTTACATGGAGCAACAGAGAGCAGTGCTGGTATAGAGACGAAGAACAGAGAGCGACCACGCACCAGAGGATGTCCCCAGGGTTGCTCGGAGACCTCCGACAGCGTCTGCAACGAGGATCTGCGATTCCGGCGGAGCAATCTCCGACAACGTCCCACAGGCAGACGATGGTGGCAGCGGGCTTGCCGTAGCTGACGAATCGGTGAGGGGGAGGCGACGCGTCGAGACCGGGCAGGCTGGAGTGCCAAGGTCGCCGCTCGCCGCTGAGAAATCGCTAGGTCACTGACTCACTGGGAGAGAGAGTGGGAGGGAGAGCCAGAGAGTAGCGGGTGGTCGAGCACTCCAGTGGGGCAGCGGCCAGGCTGGTGTTAGTGGGTGCGGTCTCCAGTGTTCGGGCCCGATAAGAAATATCAGACCCAAAAACAACATAGCTGGCGCACTAATCTTCAAGCTCATCCAACAGAGGACGTGTCGCCTGAACCTGAAACAAATTTCCAGGCGACTGTAATATAGGAAAAGTGATAAACATATTACTAAAAGATAAAGTGGTCTGAAACCCGATTTGCGTGTGCACCTGTAATAAAGAAGAAAAGGAATGAGTGCTACGTCATCAAACTACTCTATATGCGCACTTTAGGTCGCACAATAAGGGCATGGCCAACGCAGGCAGTATTGAATGTTAGACTATCCACACTCATGAACCTCTATATTCATCCTCTAAAAGGAATATTTCATCTCAGTCACCACAAAATGTACAGTTCCCCCGCACCCATCCATCCTCTATATCATCCTCTATCCACTGTGGGGCTCACTATCACTTTATCTAAATATATCCATGTGACATCTAGTTTTGAAGTATTTATTGAAACGAATTCAATGGTGTAATCCGAATTTAATTTGGTTTTATGGTTTGCGAGTTATAACATTTTTTTAGTGAGTTGAACAAGTGGGCCGTGTCGTCACCTCTCTCCTCTCTCTCCCACGCGGGGTTTGGAAGATGATGATAAAAGAGATAGTGACATTTTGGAAGATGAATCTCGTCCTCGAGATTTGGAAGATGATGATAAAAGAGATAGTGACATTTTGTCTTCATTCGATCCTTATTTTTCCAAGTTACGTCTTTCAATGAGAATCATGAGACAGTTCCTAAGATCCTCGCTAGCTAATCTGCATAAACATGATCATCTCTCATATTGAGTTCCTCCAAAGTTGTTTGTTCCTCTGCTATGACTTCTGTAAACTCATGGTCCACTTTGCTATCCTCAGTGTAACCATCTTCTAATTGGTCATTCTCGTCTTCCTCAGGTGCTGGTTGAACACCTACATACTCAATTCTTTCTCCTGACCGTGTGGTTAGAAGCACCGAACGTTGGGCAGAATTAATCACTCCTTTGCAAGCAAGTAACCAACCTTTTCCAAGGATAACATCTATTTCCATTAACTCCAGAACAATAAAATTTGCCTCAAACTTCACCCCATTTATGTCAAGACTAACTCTTGGGCATATACGGTTTGCCTTCTTTTCTCCTTCTGGAGAGTTAACTACCACCGGTTTCCTCATTGGAAGCATAGTTATCTTATGATCTTCTACATATTTGCGAGAGATGAATGAATGTGTAGCCCTAGGGTCAAACAAAACCATAGCAGTGTCTGAGCCTGCACCAATATAGCCAAGAACAACCTCTTTAGCTTCGTAAATGGTAACCACATCCACATTGTTCAACCTTCCTTGGATATATTTTCGATTCAATTTATTTCTTTGCACCTCCTGATTATGGACACTTTGTTCTGGCTCTTGATGTTGTTGATTCTGGCTGCAATTACTCTTAGTAAGCTTCTCCAAACAATAGTTCTCATAGTGCTCTACCTCACCACAACAATGACCTTCCTCACTGATATTAATAATCGGAGGTGACAGACATGGTTCTTGAGAGTTAAAGTAATGCACGTCATTATTGGGTTGCTGAAACTGGTACTGATCCTGATCTATGCTACCAAGTAGATTCATAGAGTGTGACTGATACTTTGGTTGTACAGCAAAACCGAGACAAGTGTTGCTACCTGCAGATTGATGTTGCATCTTCCTTCTCTTCATATCATGCTCCTTGCGCATATCGTCAAGCACAATAGCACGGTCCACCAAAGATTGGAAATTTGGATAGGTGTGGCCCTTCAGTTATAACCTGAGATCATAATAAATTCCCTTGAGAAAAAGACGTTGCTTATCTGCATCTTCTCTCACCTCATTAGGAGCATAACGAGACAACTGAGTGAACTGATCACGATACTCGCACATTGACATAGATCCTTGCTTTAGAGCCCGAAACTCATCTTGCTTAAGTTCTATCAACCCTTTGGGAATGTGGTGAGCTTTGAATTTATCTCTGAACTCTTGCCAGGTTATCTGAGAAGCATTATCAGTACATCCATCCTGGAAAGATTCCCACCAATCTAGAGCAGCACCATAAAGTTGTCCGGAAGCATAAAGCACCTTTTGATGGTCATCACACTGAGCTATGTTAAGATGTCGCTCCACAGCTCTAAGCCAATCATCTGCCTCTAGTGGATCACTCGCATGAGAGAATGTCGGCGGGTGTCCCATCATAAATTCACCACGCTTACTAATAGGCGGTGCTTGATGCTAGTTATTCACAACATGTTGAACCAGAGTCTGCAACAATTGAATCTGTGTCATCAAAGCTTGCTCTATAGTTGGAGAATTTGTTGCCGGCGAAGGATTAGTTGAATTTGTAGTGTCCCTTCGGTCACCATGTGAAGAACTTCTCCTAGTAGTAACCATCTGTTTGTAACATGAATACATTAGGATTCAGTCATTCTTAACATTCCTAAGTGCAACTTCATGAGATGACAAGATAAGACTTGATAGCATGAGAGGTAAGAGAAAACCCAACCACATAGACAACCAAACTCTTCATCTGGGCTACCCCCCTTAAGAAAATATCAACTAGGGGAATGAAAGAGTAGCCTGAACCTTCTTCTCAATGGATATACTATCATGATGACCTTCCGATATCCAATAAAAACTCGTGTCTATAAACAAGAACAAGTAAACTGAAATTCCTCACGAGCAGAAAAAAAACAGCACAGTAAAACATCCATATCTACAGTTCTGTTAATCCAATTAGGTTGCACCTTATACCGTTGGAAAGCTTATCAAATTATCTACAACTTACTTATAGAACACTTTCCTAGATTCTGCAATTAACTTGGTCGAAAACAGCACATAACAGATTCTGTTCCAGGTTTCAGACAGCACAGATTCATCATTTTGTGATTTTCATAACTCCCAAACCGGAATAGCTATAAGGGTGATTCTTGCGGTCAGAGAAACATGGTAAAGTCTACTATTGTCCAGAAAATTTCCATGATTTTTGGTCATCCAAGAACAGAGGTATAAGCTAAAGAAGACAGATTGCTCCGAAAAGACAGGATAAGGCAGAAACAACAAAACCAACCCCGACTATTTATGCACTAATCCTTATATCTTAAGCCTATATCTAAATAAAATTGTGGGATCCACAAATTCACTGCAATCATTACAAAGATCCAAAACAAGCATAGGCATAATGACAATCCAACAAGGCAATATAGGAGCACAACTCAATATTGACTCAACTTGCTATGCTATTGTTTTCTTCATATAAAGGGAAAAGATCCTAATGCTTCTCTTCCGATGTCGCAAGAAGATGGTAAGATGAGGTTCTAAAAGCATACCAAATCAAGGAATAGGATGAGCACAAGACTTTGTGAAATAAGCAACAAGGTGGAGATGAATAACAAGGCAAGGATATAGTATAGAAGAAAATACCAAGGTTTTATAGAACAAGGATTGTTATAGCAATTTCAAAACCTTGACACGACCAATTTCTAACTAGGCTTGCATCCTACAGTCAGCATTGCTCTGATACCACTCTGTCACACCCGGTTTTAAGGACAAAACCAGACATACACTATATGTGAAATAAAGGAGTCAAATCTCACATATAGCCACAGATAAGTGTAATATCAAGAGACAAATGCTTAATATACATAACGCAATAGTATAAAATATACCTTAAAGAGCAACACAGCGGAAAGACAACTCCGAACACTGGGTGTAGACTTCACTCCAGGAACAAACTGACTGGTTGATCGCAAGCCTAATAACTCCAGAGACTATCCTGAGGTATGGGAAATAGCAAGAGTGAGTCCATGTCGAACTCAGCAAATATATCATGGGGTTCATGAAAGCTCAAAAAGGCTAGACACTGGTTTGACTGCATTTAGCTTTTATTGATCATTTGCTTAGCAAATTGAGTAGCAACAAGATAACCAAATTCCCATTATAAACCAATGATCAATTGTAATAAGAATAATGAAATAACAATTAACATAAGCATAATAATATTAACCACAATAAGCATGATATAACAATGGTGAACATTTATTCTGTAAGAATCCTCAAGGCCGCCCGTGTCTGTGGGTACGGCTAGTATACCAGTTTTTAACTCTGCGCAGAGGTGTACATTTTCACTGTGAGTCATGACTTTCAAATGCATGGGTTAGCTAGGCCCAAAACACCGGAAATCATATAAAGCCATTTAAAAGTTCGTCTAACAAGTTAGGGCCGCTAAGGATTCTCAATTGGAAAGCATGAACCTCCCTCCAAGGGGCGACTTACAAAAGACTGCACCCACCTTGGCAGGCCAAGACCATACTAGACATGACCCCTCTTGCGCCTTTCGGTAACCACTAACAAGCTAGAAAAGGTCTCTTAAACAACTAGAGCCAGAGCCATATAGCTCTCACAGTTGTACTGTCAATCTCAGTTATCACTTACAGATAAGTCTTTACGGAGAGAAACTAGAGCAACATAAAAACAACATAATGCTCTAGCACCCTTTAACAGTAATTAAATCATCTTAATGGTTGGTTGCACAATTCATTAGTCATATTACAAGATCATTGTTCATAGATCAAGCACTAGCAACAGGTACCCAATGCAAAACCCATAGGTGACAAGGAATCAGGATATCAAAGCCTACTTTATAATCTATAGGTCATCAAGGAGGACACATGCATATGTATTATGATTATAGTGAATAGGATAACAATGATGGTCCCATGCTATACTTGCCTTGATCAAAGTTTTTCTTGTTGGTACTGCTGGTCCGGCTCAAAATAATACTCCTGATCGTCGTAGTACTGCTCACCATCTATACTCGATCACCACACAGCAACACACAATCATCCGAGCAATCATACACGAAGCAAACAAAGAGACATAATTAGAACAGTACACCAAACAATAAAAAGATTTGAAAACTAATCTACGCATTACTACGAACATATAGACGCGAAAAGCACTCTAATCGGAGCTACGGTGGACAAGAAACGACTACCGAAAGATTTTTTTTGTACAAAACAGAAAATTATAGGTCTAATTTGTTTTAACTATATAAAATCATATATATAGGATAAAATATTTTTATAGATATTCAAAAGTGACTTAGGCTAAATTACATTTAAATTTAGAAAACTAAAGGAGAAATCAATAATATTTTATTTATAAATCTAGTTGCACAGTTATTAATCAACTATGAAATTCTAGAGATTTTGATAAAGAAAACATTAATACTAATACGTAGTTCATGTTGTTATAAATCCATTACAATTTGAACAGACTAATTCGGAATTAAAACAAATAAGTTATGAATCAAACGAGATTTTCTTTAGTAAAATAATAGATTAAATCTAACATCGAATCTTAAAGGTAGAAAACCTAACCAACAGTAGCACTAACAGTATAAAAAGTTTGTAAAACTCTTCTACACGTTACTACGATCACACAGACGTAAAGATCACGAAATTCGGATTTAAAACGTGAAAGTTATGAATTTTCTAAGATTTTCTATAGATAAATAATTACTTTAATATAAACTCGAAAATTAAATTTTCCAAACCTATTGTACGGTACTACCAACATGTAGAGCTCGCAAATACGAACCTAATGCAATTTGAACGGGTCAAATCGGAGTTAAAACATAAAAACAGTGGTGATCGATTGCTAATTATAGGTCACGTATTTATATCGTATTTTTGGATTTGTTTTTCTATAAGAAAACGGCCATAATATGTGCATGACGTGAATGGTGGCGTCATCAAGCTAGCCAAAGCAAAACTGGGCACGCATGACCTCCGCTCGTTCAGCAAACTTGAATCCGTGGTGGCACCATATGACTGGCGAATTGGAGCTCACCGGAGCTTTGCTAACCAGCGTTTCAGGCCTCTGTCCGCGATGAGAATAGCACGGTGAGAAAGAGGGCAAGGCTGCGAACTCACCACGGAGGTTTTAGTGTGCAGAAAACAGACGGAGACGGAGCCCTCCTGCACTCTACGTGGAACTCGGCAGGGTCATGATCGGCGGTGAAGCGAAGGACGACGTCAACAGCAGCAGCGGAGAACAAGTGCGACCGCGGCGACGCTGCACTCTGAGCTTGGCGAGATCCAACACGTACGGGCGGCTGTTGCAGCTAGGTCAGCAAGGCTGCTGCGCTAGGGTTTTGAGTAGGGCGGCGCATGGGGCTAGATGGTGTGGCGTGGCACAGGGCTTGGTCTAGCGCTCGGTTTGCAGATGGTGACGAGGCAGCAGACCTCGCAGGACCGAGCTCGGCGAGATCGCGATCGTGTGCAGCAACGGCGGCGGCTAGGGCTGATACAGCGGCGGCGTAGATGAAACAGGGGGCACACGGTTTGGGTCCTCCGAGTTTTATAGGCTGGCGGATGCGGCAACCGGCAACCAAGCTGTATCCCACACGGTCGACGTTGGCAGGTTGCCATCAGACTAGAGCCCAATAGCTACACGGGAGGTATGAGAAGGAGCAACTAACATGCAGGGCCGGGCGTGGCTAATTGGGCTTACGCAGGAGCAGCTGCTAGGCCACACTTCGGCCAACAGAGGAAGCTTTTTCTTTACAAATACATATACGTATATACATTAAGTATATATATGTATTACACACTAGCCTGTCGCACATGCATATACATTGACTTCCCGTCTTTGTTTCCTTTATTTATTTCAATACTATTTCAAAGCCATTTTCAAAAACAATTTAAATCATTTTGAATTTTAGTCAAACCACTCATCACAATTAAATCAAATGCACTGGCATGAATGCACAACAATGTTGCTACCCCTATAATGAATTTTAACTTAAAAATATTATTTTTCCTATGTTTTCATGAGCACACAAATTTCATAATTGAATTAATTTGGCCCTATTTTCAAAGAAGCAAATTTTTGGGTGTTACACGTATGGACTGGAAGTCGCCAGATTTAGCGCAACACAGGGCATAGCAGGTCACGTAGCGTACGCTGCTGCAGCCTCGCTCGCACGCTAAAAGCTCCTGCAGGTCGCTTTAGCGGACGCCAGTGGGGATTGTCTTAGCCCTAAGTTAAAGTTATAGGTCACGTAGGTATTGATGGGACAATGCCTTTATTCTCTCAATGGAAGCATACTCTTCTCTTTTACCCAGCACTGCAAAACGGTGTCAGGTGTAGGTGTGCAGGGGCACACGATGGGAAAAGTGATATTACCCTGTCCTCGTTCTCCAAACGTGCACTTCACGTGTTGCCCTAGCTTTTTGTCAGACAAGGTAATAGGCTCCTCTGCAAGTCTATGCGAGTTTGCGGGGCTCCTATCTTGAATGACAGAGATCACCGCTGCCTACATGGACCCTGGGGCAGTACGCCACGGTGTCGCGTTGGGCCTGGCCTAATGGGCTCAAATTGTAGGTCTGTGATTCTCCTGTGTGATGGAGCCGTGTCAGGATGGGGCAGTTGCCGAATGAATCTAGTCTTTGCGGCCTGCTGAAGTTACAGCCGCAAATTGGCGCAGGCCCATTAGGCCCTTACCTTTGTTCGTCGTTATGCGTTTCTTCATTAGACAGAAAAAAACGGTGATTTCCTCTATACTAAAAAAAAAGTAAAACACAACTAATTCCTGTGTGCATGAATAAAAATGTTAATTTATTTCCTCTGTGCATTCCACAGCTCTACCTAAATTGGCATAAACATAACTAACAATATACAGTTGAACGAAAATCCAGAAGCCAAAACTTGCATGCCTATAGCTGAATTATCCTTATTCACATGACTTGTACGGAGTATATATAGCTGCGTATATGCTTCCAATATAATCATCAAGCCCTCTTTTTCTAGAAGAGACAAATTAAATACAGAAGGCATTTGCTGAATTATTACAGCCTGAAATGTCAAGCGCAGAGCCGAAGCTCCCAACCATTTGCTGAATATGTTTCCTGCAGTGAAGCCCAGTTATAATATGCATTGCAATGGTCTGAGTTAAATTGCTAGTTGTTCAATATTGCACAGCGCAAGTGTTCTTCTGAAAATTGAGTTACAGTAGCAGAGGCCGTACAGGTTAATTTGATTAATTGCACGATGCATGTGAGATAAAACGGAAAAGGATGACAATAACGAATCCTTTTAGAAACCAGGGTTTAACAAAGTTCTGTTATTGACCAGCAAGAATCAACTGTCCAGCCTAGACATGCTACATTTTGCTACTGTTGATTAACAGTAACACGTGCAAGATCATATGTTGCAATGTTAAATAGGATTATACATAGGAAGGATCTAAGTCGTCTTGCATTCTGTGAATGAGCTTTTAATTTGACTCCAGCTAGAACGATGCTTAACTAGATGCACTTGCATAAGGTTTTAGATTAGAAATTTGAAACTAACAATCATACTGCTTCATATAATTCGTACCTGTGCAAGTTTCATGTCAATGGCTCTGAGCCTCTGATACCTTAACACTTTGTTAACAACATTAACTAAAAGCTGATTAGATTAGGACAGTATTCTGTACTAGTTTACTTAATGAGGCAGTATGTCTATCATGTCAGCATCACATATCCAAATTATCGAACAAAGATATCTTCAATACCATTAGATCTGCAAACTTGAAGTCGATCTATCTATTGCTTGCCAGGAGGTTTGTCCCATCCCACCCATCCCATACATGCACACTATATATATAACTAAGATCATGAGTAATTTTACAGCCTATATGCATATATTACCAATTTAAAAGGATTCCACATCCAAGAGAAATATCGTCCCACTTCACAGATGGTTTAGTACTGCACTAGGAATTACTATTATTCATTACTGGACTCGCATGCTTTGCCGAGGGCGGCCCAAAAACCCTCGGCAAAGGCTTTGCCGAGAGCGGCCCTCGGCAAAGAGCCCTCGGAAAATTTTGAGACGGCGAAGGGGTCTTTGCCGAGGGCCCTTTATCGGGCACACGGCAAAACCTTTGCCGAGGGCCAAAAAAAAACCCTCGGCAAAATATAAATCGAAAGAAAACCCAAAAAAATAGCAAAATAATTTTATTTGGAGGCGCCGACGAGCCATCACTCTCACCCGCGGGATTTTTTTTTAGCATTTTATACAGTATTTTTGACCCTATTTGTAAAGTCGTGGTCGGTGGGATTCGAACTCGTAACCTCTCACACCCTCTCTCACTTACCTCCTCTAACCACTCCAACCCTTTTATCACTTGTGTTTATATTCCATTTCGATTCCCCATATCTTATAACAAACCGAGTGTAAATTGATTGTTTGAGGCACTAAACGAATTCAAATGAAAAAGTTGTCAACTACAAAGTTTCGTAACTTTTCGAGATCTACAACTTTCGTTTAGAGTGTTTCTCCATCCGAGGTTTTTTTTTTTAAATTTCAAATTTCAAATTTCAAACTTAAGACGCAATTATCGGCAATTAGATACTTTCAAATGAAAAAGTTGTGAACTACAAAGTTTCATAACTTTTCGAGATCTACAACTTTTGTTTAGAGTGTTTTTCCATCCAAGACTTTTTTAAAATTTGAAATTTCAAACTTTAAATATAAATATCCTCAATTAGATGCTTTCAAATGAAAAAGTTGTCAACTATAAAGTTTTATAACTTTTCAAGATCTACAACTTTCGTTTAGAGTGTTTTTCCATCCGAGACTTTTTGAAAAATATCTTTGCCGAGGGCCATAAGGTAGGCCCTCGGCAAAGACCCTATTTGCCGAGGGCCTGCATTATGGCCCTCAGCAAAGAGATTTTTAAAAAATATATTTTAAGGCACTAAACAAATTCAAATGAAAAAGTTGTCAACTATAAAGTTTTATAACTTCTCGAGATCTACAACTTTCGTTTAGAGTGTTTCTCCACCCGAGGCTTTTTTCAAAATTTCAAATTTCAAATTTCAAACTTAAGACGCAATTATCGGCAATTAGATGCTTTCAAATGAAAAAGTTGTCAACTACAACGTTTCATAACTTTTCGAGATCTACAACTTTCGTTTAGAGTGTTTTTCCATCCAAGACCTTTTTTAAAATTTGAAATTTGAAATTTCAAACTTTAAATATAAATATCCTCAATTAGATGCTTTCAAATGAAAAAGTTGTCAACTATAAAGTTTTATAACTTTTCAAGATCTACAACTTTCGTTTAGAGTGTTTTTCCATCCGAGACTTTTTGAAAAATATCTTTGCCGAGGGCCATAAGGCCCTCTTTGCCGAGGGTCATAGAGATTTTTCAAAATACATTTTGAAGCACTAAATTAACTCAAATAAAAAAGTTTTCAACTACAACATTTTATAACTTCTCAAGATCTGCAAACTTTATTTTGGTTGTTTGGTCATTTGTTCAACCGACGTGGTGGTTCTAACATATTTCACAATCCTTATATATCCTCTCTAGCAGTTTCATGAAACTTATTAGAGAGATGCATATTTTGTGAACAACATTACTATTGATTTGCTAAATGAAGAAATGACCAATATATACTTTGTAGATCATAAAAAGTTAGACAACTTTATAGTAGAAAACTTTTTTGTTTGAGTTAATTTAGTGTCTCAAAATATATTTTAAAAAATCTCTTTGCCGAGGGCCATAAGGTAGGCCCTCGGCAAAGACTCTTTGCCTAGGGCCAATAGGGAGGCCCTCGGCAAAGATTTTTTTTGCCAAGGGCCGTTTTTTTGCCGAGGGCCAGGCCCTCGGCAGAGGCCTCTTTGCCGAGGGCCTGTCTTTGCCGAGGGCTCATTGGACCAGCCCTCGGCAAAGAGGGCTTTTGCCGAGTGCCCGATATTTAGCCCTCGGCAAAGCCGGAAGCCCTCGGCAAAGACTGCGTTTCCGGTAGTGATTCAAAGAATGCATGTGTTTTAGAAATTAAAACTTCTTATTAAAATGTAGATACCAATGATACATTTCAAAGGAGTAGAACATGTGTGGTATGCTAGGTTCTGCAAAAGGTTCACAAATTTAGATGAAAACGTGCAATAAGTTGAACATTTTTGCCTCAAAAAGTAAGTTGAACATTTTAATTAGATAGTATATCATATCTAAATATACTGATTAATTAACCAAAGCTAGTACAAAAGTTTATTAAAGTTTTTAGCTAGAGAGACTAACAAATATATGATTAGAAAGGTATGTTTTATAATGGGTAGATCCATCCAAGTCGCTTTCTGTGATATAATCTGGATCTCAATAACGCTACAGTTCAATGCCTCTTTGTGCTAAAAAACTAGAGCTGCCAAATGATGCTGAGCAGCGTATAATTTATCAAAACCACTTGCACTGGCTAGAACAATTTTCCTCGGTTCATATATATAGAATATATGACATCCTAACTAATAAACCTAGCAAAGGGAAAATGTTTTTAAAATATATATATTGCTGAATCATGCATCAAAATCAATGGGATGAGGAGTATACAGTCTCACAAGTCACAAATCACCATATTGCTGACCTTCCTCTCTCCTCAGTAGACAGTCTTCATTGTTGAAGAAAAGGCAGTACCGTACCTTTAGGCTTGGAAATATATATATCTCTTCTACTTACCACGCATGTAGTTTCAGTCGTCTTCAACTTTGTAGATGTTGGAGAGGTGCTAATTGCTTCCTACATGCTAGGTACCTAGCTCATGCCTAGGGTTTTGTTGAGCTTATTGTGCTGCCATAAGAAGATGAAACTGCCGGACGATCTCAGACCATGATTAATGCATCAAGATATATAGATGCAGGCTTGTTGGAAATCAGTAAAAGGATCAAGCACTAGTGTCTCAGATCATGCTGGCAGCTTCATCCACCTCTGGTGCACCGGACGGAGATCTACCGGGGGAGAGGGGTGACTGGTGAGGGTTGGGGATCGGAGGGGGGAGGAGTGTGCAAAAGATGTGCAGTGTGAGAAGGGTAAGCAGTGCTCTTCTTATAGCTTGGAGTCTCACTTTGGTGCTAATGCCTGCTTGAGAGTTGGTCAACTGCTATACGGAAGTTGATTTGAAAGAATAATCCAGAGTGTATGTGGTCCACGAGAACAGGATGCAGAGAAATATATAGATTATTCGCATGCTCACCTATTGTGTCATGCACGCCAAGGCATTTCTATATGTTAGATGGCCTTTTTAAAAGCTGTTACTGAAGTCTGTTGTGTGCATCTCCAAGGTTACGCTTTGAGAAAGATGCAGTAGGCAATTTCACTGGCGTGAACTCTGTGTCTAGGAGGTCCTGTCTTTGGTTCTTTGCTTTAGTTTACAGACACAATGCAATGAAGAAGATATCTGTCGTACTCAAAGCTACGGAATGGTAGTCAGTTTATCTTTGTAATTTAAAAATGTTTTAAACTCGATGAATACTTTAAAAGTAATATATAAACATAGTATGCATTTAATACCTCAAAAAAAAGTAAAAGAAAATAGTGGCAAAGCTTTTGCCATCCCTTCAGAAAAAACAACTTCAAGAAAACAGTTCAAAACATTTGCTATCACTCCAAGCTCTGCTGATTACCAATCGTTTCGGTAGCATCATATATCTATAATACTCTCAGCATGTCTTATATATCTGTGAAACTGCACATTATTTCAGCCAAACAAGAATTAATATATGAGCTAGTATGAACTGAACGTATGTTTTGTGGTGGAACCAATTCAGCAGGTTCACGTACTTGACTTGGCAAATACACTCATATTTTTTTTCTAGAAATTTAGGGAAAAGAAAGTTATTTTAAGATGGAATAAAAAAAGTCAGAATGAAAGACGAACAACGTGATCTAGTAGTATGCTCTAAGCTACTTAGGATTTTAGACTCAACATATAGCTCAAACCGTCTATCAACCAACTATACAACTATAGAGAAAGCTTGACATAGCTGCACCTATTCTCATGTCAAGCTTGACATAGCACCCACCGATATAGTGACTCGTGACTTGTTAATCTTAAGATTCGCTAGCTCAGTCTCTCAGAGGTCCTTATATATATGAGTGTGTGCTATGAGTTCGCCCGTAGCTACGTCGTGTAAACCGTTCTTTCGGCCTCTATTCTCTCTTAACGAAACACGTGTCGACGGACGTGTTCGCAAAAAAATACCAGTGTGTGTATGTGTGACTGTTCACTTGTTTGGACAAAAAAAAGGAATCAACATGTGAGTAACTAGTGAGCATAGCAATATACCCGAGCAGGACTGTCAAGACAACAGAAGGCGGGGACCATGCTTTTTTTTTGGAGAATTGCTGATCTTCATGAGGAGCAAGAGGCATCTCACTTGATTAACATAAGCCAACAAGATCATGTGATCTCGCTTTCTCTGAGACAAGAATCATGTTGCTAGTGGTATTCAGCTTCTCCTGTCTTTCACTTTTCGAGAACAGCGATCTAACATCAGTCAGGATACAAGAACTGACCACCTTAGTTGGAATTTTTGGCGAAGAAAGACAAGACATGAGCTTTTTCTTTTATTTGGTCATCACACACCCACACCACACATGGAGAGAACCAGTGTATGTGTTTGCAGGCTGGGCTTCTTTAGAGTTTAATAGTTTATTATAGCTGTGTTTTAGCATCGATGAGGGGGCATGCGAGGCCAATTGGATGGCTGATTTTTCTATGTCTGTATATCTTAATATTACTAATTTAAGGCCTTAAACAGAGACTCCATGATAATTCTTATAATTAAGAGATGTGCAAAGAAAAAATAAATTATAAAATTTTTCATAATAATCATAATTAAACATCATCTAGCTAGCCTTTAAATTTTGGAAATACAGTATATGTGTTTCTATATTGCACACTTGACACTCCTATAAGTGTTTACTTTTCCACCACGTATATGTGTTAATTTAAAGGCTAGATGATTTGGGAAATACAGTATATGTGTTAATTTGGGAAAAACAACATATGTGTTAATTTGGTAAATACAACATATGTGCATGTTAATTTAAAAGTATGCATAAAAGTTATTTTTCCACCATGTAGACCAAGTAAAGATGCACATGCTAGATATTTATTTATTTCAACAGTTTATCATTAATAAAAAATTTCCTTAAACCACATACCAATAACACTGGCAACTCAATTTAAATCATTTTTGGGACTCCATAAAAATTAAATATGTAAGTTGTTACTTTAAATAATTTTATGTATTTGGAATGAAATATTGACATATCAATATTGGTAATTTAATTTAAACATTTTATGTTTTCTAATAAAGCAACACTACTAGACATAATTCCCTAATATAGGAAACTCAAAATCTTGAATGCCATGGTATACGTTCAAATAATGCTTTTATGTTATTGTAGCAACTAAGAGCCTAGGACACATAATCTATTTTCTAAAAATTTGAATAAAATGGAGCACTATAGTTTGCACTTAATTCATGGATAAAAAGTTGCAACAACTAATAATAAGATCAAAAGTTGTAAACCATGTAAGAAACATGGACTCTAGCAAGGGTTTAGTGATTTTGGTGGTTAACTGACAACATAACCATTAGGACTAACAATATTTGCTAGTATATAAGATACTTAGTCATATGGATGCAAGAGATGGACTTGAGCTTGGCTAAGATGAAGATCAAGGAATCAACACCTTAAATGAAGATCCAAGATCAACATATATTGAAGACTAGAACAAGCAAGAAGCTCAAGACATCATAACTAGTTTTGCCAGTCTCTGCATAATTGCTTAGTTTTGTAGGGAATTTTTATAGGCCTATTCAAGTATTCAACACAACCCCCCTCTAGGCATCGACTCGGTCTTTTCAGGAAGGGATTTCATTCATATATCATGCCAATATCTCATGCTAGTACAAAAAAATGAGAAAATTATTTTTTTAACAGGGAAGGGATTTGATTCATATATCATGGCAATACATCTTTATTTTACTTACATTCATCTCCAGACAACAAATTAGAAACTATAGAAGAGGACAATAGGGACCTTTCTGTAATCTTCTTCCTCTAATTTACCTTGTTTTGCTAAGCTTGTTGTCCTTTGATCCAAGTGAGGTAGAATTGTCTTCTACACTAGATCTCCCACTTGGAATGACTTCAACTTGATTGTTTTGTTATAAGCTCTAGCAACCTTGTCTATCATTCTCAATCTCCTTCAAAACTTTCAACCTCTTATCAGTGACTTCATCAATTTTGGAAATCATCAAATCATGATAATCAATAACAGACAAGTCATTTTTCTTAGCTAATATAATAACATCCAGAATTACCTCAAGGGGTAAAATGGCCTAATAACAACAAATTTACTCCTACTTTGATAGCTACATAGGATATCGACCCCGCCTATGCATCTCCTTCTGTAGGATCTCTGGTTAGCCTAGAAGGGGGGGTGAATAGGCATGTTAAAACAAAATTTGAGGAAATGTCAAATTTCACCTGCCGCACTGCCGCTCTGAGCCTATGGCACTGCCGCGCTGCGGCACTGCAGGGCCAGAACAGCGGCACTGCTGCACCTGCAGACAACTTTGTGGCACAGTTCAAAATCTATGAATGGAAAGTTAGATCGGAGAAATTACTGAGCTTTCTGCAAGTATGAAGATCACTGATTGATAGCTAAAAGTGGTAGTAGTGTTGCACACAAGTAGATCGGCCACAAACTCTAGAAATCACTTCAACAACAATATGAAACGCAAGTAAAGTAAATCAAGCATACGGTAACACGATGATTTATCCCGTGGTTCAGCTCGCCACTAAGGCTTGCCTAAGTCCACGTTGTTGAGGTTAGCCACCAAAGCTTAGGGCTTTGCAACCCTTCCTCGTTCTCAAGTCAAGAGACTTAACTCTTGAGAGATAAGGATTGAGTTTACTAGCTTCAAGAGATGGTTACAAACCTCCTGGGGCTGCCACACTAGTTGGCAAGCTCCACGGAAGACGCTCTAGCTAGCTAGGAGCTAAGCTCTAAGAGTAACAAATACAACTGCCAGCCAAAACGTGAACCAAGTGCTCTTTAGAGTTGGGAAAACAGTGGATCTGCTCTCTAATCGAGTTTAGAGCCTTTTCTCTCAAGGATTGATAGAGAAATCAAAGGAGAAGCTTGAGAGCTCTAAGGCACCATTGGAGGAGAGAGAGAGAGAGAGAGTGAGCACAAGTCTGTTCTTGTCGGTCTGAATGAGCTAGGCGAGGGAGAAGACCGTTGTGAGGGAAGATAAGAGGTATAAATACCTCCCCAGGTCCTAATGGTCAGATAAGTTATGGCAGTGCCACGGCTTATCTATGACAGTGCCACTCTGCGGCATAGCCGTGCCTCTGGTGCGGCACTGCCGCACAGAGCCAGACAACAAAGGTGCAAGGTGGTTATGAGCTGGCTATCTTGGCTAAGCTTTGAGGATGCTTTTGTGTAAGATTGAGCACTTAGTGGCACATGTTGACTTAAGCATTATATCCCCCTTTATAGTACGACTTTTCTTATACTCAAATTCAAAATATAAAATGAAATAATCCTCCTTTTGAACTTGATGCCATCACCTTTTGTAATTGGGGCTCCTCCATTGTGTACAACATCCTCTCTTATGATTCTCCTACTTGTTATCTTGATAAATCTCATTAATTCTCTAATTGTGTGGTCATTATCACCAAAATCCACAATTAGGGCTTGATTGCACTTACAATCTCCCCCTTTTTGGTGATTGATGACAACCCAATTAGAGCTTACAAAAGATACAATATATAGCTAAGATTTTTCTAGCCATGGTTGTAGGGACTCCCCCTAAATATGTGAATTTAGAGTTGAATTTTCAAATTGACATTAGAGGCCAAAATTCACACTTTAGTCAATGTGATGGGGTTCCCCCTACATCCATGCTCCTGTGGGGTGCTGCACATTGTGTCAAGAGTATAAACATGATGTGAATGACAGGTTATACATGCAACAGTTTGCTGAAACAGTAGGCCATGGCACTGCCGCTCTTTAGCCACAGCACTGCCGCAGAGCGGCACTGCCACACTAATGCAATAGCACATGTTTAAACAAAGCACCACACAATAGTTTATATGAAAAAGATAAACATTATAGCATAGGTAAATGACAAGCTATTGCTATCGGTGTAAGAAACGGCGGTTCCTGACACCAACGAGTAATGTGTTTACGCATCGGGGATCTAGATGGTGTGCAAGAAGGACACAAGTAGTTTATACTGGTTCGGGCCGAAGAATGCCCTACGTCCAGTGGGAGAGGAGTGACTTGTATTATCTTGCACCGAAGTGCTTGTGGCAGGGGTTACATGCGGGCGAGAGAGGGGGTGTTCCCAGATCTCAAGGTGAAGGTGAAGTGTGTGTGCCACTCTGCCGGAGCCCTCGCAAGGTCCAGAAGAGTTGTGTGTTCACGTGTCTTTTTTTCCTTTTTTCTCCCTAGAGCGGTCCCTGCATGCCCCTTTTATAGGCTCAAGGAGGTGCAGGGTTACAAGATGTCAATACATGGCGCAATCCTAGTTAGAGAGAGAGAGAGCCGAGGCCTTGGGAGGGCCTTATCTGGTGGGGTCATGATTTGTACTGTAGAGGCATGACGTTGGTACTTTTGGCGTCGTGGCTACATGGCCGGGCGTGCGCGCCACTGTTGGAGGAGTGGTCTTTGTCCTTGGGTGCTGCAGCGACATGCTTGGACGTGGCTTCGTAGCTGTGAGGCTCATGTTCATCACTGTGGCGATGTGCCTGTCCTTGAGGCTTTGACCGATGTATAGAGCTGGGGCCTCAGTGGCGTGAATCATGGTGTGATTTCTCCCCGCCCGAGGGTACAGTGACCTAGAATAGTGCCATGCATGCCTAGATCATGCAGACAGTGATGGTATGGGAGGTATAGTGATCAGCAGCTGCTGTTATGAGCGGCGACATCGTGATTTGACCCCTGTCCATCCTGGCCTGTCCGACTGGTTGGCTCGAGAACGTGGGTGACATCACAGGGGGTCTCGAGTGCACCAATGGGAAAGGAGCATCAGAGGCTGGGGTCAAGTGAGGCGGAGAGTTTCCCACATTCGAGACCTCGTTTTAGGGCCTCGAGCGAGACGTGGAGTTCGCTTGCTAAGAGCGGCCTATTGAGCCGGTCTCGGGCGAGACGGAGATGGGTAAAGTCACTCCCGTGGCTCGGATAAGATGGTGGTGTTCTGAGGCTCCTCGCGTGAGGCCTCAGATGAAGTAAGAGAATGGGATGTTATGCTCACGTGGCTCGCTGGAGGCCTAGCAAGGAGAGATTTAGCTCATGAGTCCTTTTTTTGGTTGATGTTTTCCTTGGATGGGGTAGATTAGTGTTTGATTCATGGTGGACTTTCACCTTAATTTGGGTACCCCTAATTGTGGTACCCGACAATAGCCCCCGAGCCTGTGGAGAAGTTGGTATACTCCTTCAGAGGTTGTACGTTGGCTATGCTACTTGCCAGGTTTTGGCCAAGTTATTGCTGAGGCCTTGGCTTGTTTTTGGGTTGCTTTTTTCCGGGGGGGTGCACGCGAGCGCACCCACCGGGTGTAGCCTCCGAGGCTGTGGAGGAGTAGGTATACTCCTTCAGAGGCTGTACGTTGGTTATGAGTCGAGTTGGTCCATGCTGAGTTTTGCGCCATCGGTTGGTGTTTGGGTGCCTTTTCCCAGGGGGTGTAGCCCCGAGGCCTTGGAAGGATAGGGTATGCTTCCAAGGTCTTGTTTTTATGTGGATTATGAATTTGAAGTGTTCTTCATGGTGCAAGGGCAGCCCCCGAGCCTCTACTCATGGCGAGAGGGCAGTCAAGGGAATCCCTCATGCTTTTCTTTTGCCGAGAAGAAGGGGTGGAATGTGCCATGCACTTCTATTAAGTCGTTAATGGTAAGCTCAGGCGAAGGCCTGAGCCCCGCTCGCTCAGGGTTGGCTAGTGGTCCTGAGGCGTGTTCCGAGTCACCTGAGGGTCGTCCAGTGGGTCTCAGATCCGTTTGATGGGATCTGAGGGCTCGGTGCCTCCCTCTGATGGGATTCCACTGGTCAACTCCTATCGGGTCTCAGATGTGACTCAGGGTGTCTCGAGCTTCATTGCTCGGGTTTGGTTGCAGAGGAGGTGTTCACTCTCCCAAGGGCCCAGGGTGTTTCGGGTCCTTTGTTATACTAAAATGGTAAGACTAGCCCCCGAATCCTATTCTCCCGGTAGTTCGGGGGGTTGGTTCCTTCAACAATCCCGTGTTAGCTTTTGGTTTAGTCCTGATGGCTTGGGTTGCTCATGACCCGTGACTTCCCCCCTCGGGCCTTTAGGCTTGGCCCAGAAACCAAGGGGTCATGCTAGTCATCATGTGGCTATTTGACATGGGTTGCCGTTGAAGGGAAACCCTCCTGGGCCAAACCTGGTTTCAAAAATTGTTTTTCTCTTGTGCAGCCCATGGTCAGCCCGTGATCCCATGGTTTTGGGCGACGAGTGAGTGGGGATGCTGTAGCTTGACTAAGGGAAGTGGAGGAGGTGGTTATGTTGCTCGTCTTTAGTGGAAAGTGGGAATGTCAGCTCGAGCTCCAAGATTGCATTGATCGTTCTGTGTGAATGGGCCAAGCGGTCATTCGGGCCTTATTTATACCCGGCTCGGCACCCGCTCTCTCCACCTCTTTTGCAATCTTCCTCTTTCCTTGTCTTCTTAGTACAACCCAATGGAGCGTGACAACTCCCCATAAAGGTCCAAGGAGGTAGACGGCCCCCCTGCGGCGCAGCGCTGCCAGGCGGAAGACCGGGCTTTCACGGGGAGTGGTCGTTAGCTGTGTACCGGTGACATCTCCATGGGGAGTCGCTGGTACCACTACCCTCCCCAACAGGTCCTTGTTGGGGCCCAAGCCGGTCCATTAAGGCCGCCGGCAGGACGGGCATAGGAGCAGTCGCTCGTTCGTGCCACGGCGGCGGACGTGGAGGGGAGGGCGAACATCCTCCTTCGTCAGCTGGAGAACGCCGACCGCCACGGTGCCGGTTGGTTTCTTTCCTCCAGCTTCGTTCTTTCTTTGCATGTCTCCTTGCTAATCGTTGGTGGATTCTTTGTGCATCAGGGGTGACCACGGAGCTACAGAGTCTGCGAGCTATGGTCGACACCTTCCTGGACTACCTGGGGGTCACCCCAGGTTCCAGGGAGGACCGGCTCTGGGCGATGTGCCGCTGTGTTACTGTCGCCATCGAGAGCGGTGTCTGTCGTAGCACCGGGGTCTACCTGGCTATGGCGGAGCTGTCGGTGGGGTTGGACCTCACCGGCGTCGAGGGTTTCCCCGCGGGGGAGCTGCTTTGCCTTCACAAGGACCTGGTGGCATGCTATGGCCCTGCCAAGGAAGCGGTGGCCGCCCTCATCCCCGCCCAGCAAGTCCTGGCGGAGCTCTCTCGCGACGCTGCCCCTTAGGGCTTTTTTCTTTTAGCTTTGTTTACTAGTTGCGACGCATGGCGTTGCCTATTTTGTTTTTAGTAGTGAACTTGTAATGAAACTTTAGTTTAAATCTCTTTCGTTTGAGCAATTTGATTACTGTTTGCTCATGATATTTGATTGGTCAGTGAGGAAGACCGTCAGAGCATCGTCGGTGGTATGTGTGGTGGGGTCATTTAGGGGGATGCACCTGCTTCGAGATGTGTGCAGGGCTTTAGTGTAGATGCGACCTCTGCCACGCGTGACCCGAGGTAGGGTTGGCCATCCTTTGAAGACAACGCATGGATGGGACGTTCTTCGGTCGGGACTTTTTTGCCCTCGGGCGTTATTCCTCGGACTGCTTTCTCCTTTCTTCGCTTAGGTGGATCGTGGGGGGTCTCGGTAGGCGTCTAGGGTCCTTTGGCAGTGGCCAGCCGTATGGATTTGGGCTTGAGGCGCCCTCAGGGTTTATTTCCACAACACGGGTAGTGTTCTTTAGCCTCATCATGGCCCCTGCTGCCCCATGCCCTAGGGCAGGGCTGACGACTCTTTGAGTCTAGTGTGCAGAAGAGGTGTTCGTCTGTCGAGACCTTTTTTGCCCTCGAGCGTATTCTAGGCTCTGGGTGATTCATCCCCATACCTTTGAGCCTTGGCATGCCGTGCACATGAATCTAGGCCTCCAATAATCAGGACTTGTGGTCCCGACCCGGTTAGGAGGCCTAATGCATTCCCCTCTCGCATCTTTTTTGTAAAGAAGGAGGGGCTGGACAGTGGCACATCATCCTTCTCAAATAGGGCCATTTTTTGTGGTGTTCGTTTGAGTTGCTAGCGGGTATTTCATTTCGAGTGAGGCCTCGGATCCCGTTCGCTAGGGGTCCAACGTAGCTATCTAGTGACCGACCTCATACCCTCGACGACCGATTTAGGGTAACCAGGGTCATTTCGACATAACCCCAGAGGCTCGTTGCCTTTCTCCGGTGAAAAACCCTTAAATTGGTGTGCGTCAAAGCTCTAACATGGTTCGGGGAGTCCCATATGGTGCTCGAGGCACCCGGGTGTCGGCCTCTATTATGCCACTCCCAATACACCATCCCTCACTTTGTTGGGCCAGAGCGGCTGTTGAAACCCTTTCGCAGGGCCAGCCTACGAACTCCGAGCCCTAGTTCGGACCGTGTTCAGGTGATGCATGCATGTAATGTGCATAGGAAGTATGCATAAATTACGAAATTGTGCATGATATGGCATGATGTATGCATGATGTACGTATGATGCGCACATGTCATACTTTTATACGATGTATAGTCATGCTGTGAGTATGTAACGTGCATGATGTGTGTACGCATATGAAGTATGCATGACGTAATTACACATGATGCATATACGTGATGCGAATATGCGACGTGCATGATGCATGCATGCGATGCACATATAAAGTATGTATGTCACGTCTACACATGATGCATATGCATGATGCGAATATGCGACGTGCATGATGCATGTATGTGATGCACGTATGAAGTATGTATGTCATGTTTACATATGATGCATATGCATGATGCAAATACGCGACGTGCATGATGCATATATGTAATGCACGTATGAAGTATGTATGTCATGTTTACATATGATGCATATGCATGATGTGAATATGCGACGTGCATGATGCATTTATGTGATGCACGTATGAAGTATGCATGTCACGTTTACACATGATGCATATGCGTGATGTGAATATGCGATGTGCATGATGCATATATGTGATGCACGTATGAAGTATGTATGTCATGTTTACACATGATGCATATGCGTGATGCGAATATGCGACGTGCATGATGCATATATGTGATGCACGTATGAAGTATGTTATGACATTGCAAATGAGTTAAGCAATTCACAAAGGATTTTAGAAGTGCTTTAGAGATAGTATCGATAATAACAGGACTTAGGGGAGCGGGCTTAGTTGACCGATTTCTATGTTGGGATCTGGCTGTTCCCTTCACGGCCATGAGAGCTCATAGCCGTCGAAGTGATCGATGAAGTCGTCGTTGCATGGCTCATCGTTGAGGAGGTAGTCGCTGACACGTAGAAAGCGTTGCATCCGTTGAAGCTTGGCAAAGCTGGTGACGCCTTGGTAATCATTGTCATCGTCGTCGTCACAGTCGGAGTCAAGGAAGTCAGAGTTGGAGCTTGTCTCCGTTGATGCCAGGATGTTGGCGATGGCATTCCTGAGCTATTGTGGCAGATCCTCCGGTACCTCACCTGCCCTGGGGCTGAGATGGTAAACGTTAGTCGATGGGCTACGAACCTTCTTGTCGCGGCAGGGCTGAGCAGCTTGCGGTAGGCTGGGCAGGCTAAACTCATTGGGCCATGTGCTTTTTAGCTCGTCAAAACGTCGTCGTAGATCGACCACGGGCTCAGGGAAGCCGGCGGACTTGTCTACTGGTGGGACGAGGTTGAGGTCATGGCCTTCCCCGATGATGACGAACTCGAGGCTTCCAAACCAGATATGGGAGCCCAGAGTGAAGTTGATATTGCCTCCGGCCAGCAATGAGATGACCGTCGGGCGAAGGTATGGTAGCGTGGCCATCCTGGACCCTGCAAGATTGGTTAGTTGTGACGCGCAAACATCCCCTACCTGGTGCGCCAACTGTTGGTGTAAGAAACTGCGGTTCCTGACACCAACAAGTAATATGTGTTTACGCGTCGGGGATCCAGATGGTGTACAAGAAGGACACAAGCGGTTTATACTGATTCAGGCCGAAGAATGCCCTACATCCAGTGGGAGAGGAGAGACTTGTATTATGTTGCACCGAAGTGCTTGTGGCAGGGGTTACAATCGGGTGAGAGAGGGGGTGTTCCTAGATCTCAAGGTGAAGGTGAAGTGCGTGTGCCACTCTGCTGGAGCCCTCGCAAGGTCTAGAAGAGTTGTGTGTTCATGTGTCTTTTTTCCTTTTTTTCTCCCCAGAGCGGTCCCTGCATGTTGTTGGGCATTCTTAACATCATTACCAAAAGTAGACTTAGTTTTCTAATTCTGATAACGGCGCCAAAAATGCCGAACCTATCCCTCATGCCACTTAAGCCAAGTTGTCATCCCCAGCATGACATGGGAGACGCGGTATTGAAATATGCAACTGCTCTTCTAAATAAATAATAAACAAGATCTGCAAGCGCACAGATTAATACCGATGTAGCATTTTAACCGGGAAGTATTCCAGGTATCGTTATTTATATTTTTACCACTGGGAAGGGATTACTAACATCAATGTTGATTATGGAATGGAATATAGGAATGAGTATCAATCATTGCATGTATAAGTGAGAGCATTCATCTATCTCTTGCATACAGGGGTAAGTGTCACATAAAATATAGATAAAGTATGAATGGTGACAAAGATAATTAATCTGATCAGCTAGCCACATATAATAATGATAAGCACCTCAACAGATATTCTAGCAAGTCATTAGCATGGTATTAGGACGAACTACAAGGATATTTCCTAAGTTATTCTTAACTATAAAGTCTAGCATATCATAGTTAGTGCAAGTACACTTGGCAATCATTGCGAAAAAGGACTACGCCCATGCATAGTGATATTATCAAGGAAGATGAGAAACATAGCAATCAATCCCCCGTAATAATGTTGCTCTGCCTACCTTACACACGGGAGGGGGACTATATAAGAACCAATGAAGCTGTCACCATCGCGGACCACCCCACGATCCGGCATATAAGGTGCAATCGCAGATAAATATGGTCTAAGCACCACGCCTACACAATATTTATCATTTACCCATGGATCCGATGGATAAACGCTATACGATCCTAAACATGTATATAATTCCAATCTAACTAAGCCAAGCGTATAACTACGATAAACTAAGAACAATATAATCGCAAACATAAACAAGTAGAGCATAGTCATAATCAATATATTGAAATAGAACAAAGTTGTATTCATAATATTGAAGAACAATGATGAACAATGAAGAACAGTAAAGGAATTACCAAGAATCCTCTTGACAGATCCGGAAACCAATCGAAGATTGACTCCTTCTAGTTCTAATCCTATGTAGCTATGCTATACTAGAGATCTAGTTGATGTGGTGGCTCTAGGGCTTGATCAGAGACTCTCCTCCTGAGATTAGGGTTTGAGGAATTGAGAATGAGGGAGTGCCTCCTCCAGGGGCCAGGGGTCCTGCTTATATAGCCCCCTCAAGTGAACGTGGGCCGTCAGATCAAACCGACATTAATCGCACGGTTTTCCTTGATCCCTTAGGTCGGTGGAGCATAATCCGCGAGACGGAGCCTGATTGGCTCTCAGGCCAGGGCGGCCGCCCTAGGGAGCAGGGCGGGCGCCCTGCCTCCGGGCCCGTTCGGCCTCCCGTTCGATCTCGTGGCTTCTGGAGTCTTCTAGATGATAGAAAATCGGTGAACACGTTATTATCTCTATGTAAACCCGACGTGTGGGTCTTTCCTCCGTATTTTCTGATAACCCCCTGCAGAAACAGACAAGCACCAAAACTCGTGGAATTCTGTCAGATAAAACCCTAAGTCTAGGTGTTGGTTGCATTTGGATCCTTTTCTTTATTTATTTGATAACTATATTTGGTACTTAAGGACCGTCAACAAACTCCCCCAAGCTTACCTTTTGCTCGTCCCTGAGCAAGGATAGACTCATTATGGATCAGAAGTTGCTGCAACGCCTTTGAACGTTGACGGTACATATGCTTTCAAATAAGGTCTCATCCCTGAGTTAGAGTAAACTGTCAAGACTTAAAACTTACTCATTTTACCTTTCACCATGGGGCTTGCAACCGTCACCTGCATCTTGAGTGGTTAAAAGATAGAACGGTCTAGTCAAACGCCATGTCTCTTATTCTTGATCAGCAATAGCTCTGGAGTTTTTGCAAATTTTTCAAATAAAACTCAGAGATTCCTTGTATGACTTTCTCGGGTCTCTCTTTTGTGGTATTTCTGGATCCTTACCAAGGCAGTAATGGTATATGCCTTCTCTCTCAAAGTATGTGGTATTTATGGTATAAGGCGTAGTGACATTGCCTTCTCTCTCACCCTACTCTAATAAGGCTTTGATATCTGGAGCTCATAGGTGGGAGATATAGTATACATACTCATAGAACATTTATTGCATAGTCAAACCATGGATCCAGAGAAACAAGTCAATAAGTCAAATCAAGATGTGCATGTGTGGTGAATGAGTGGTGTATGGTGATGATGGTGATAACAAAAGTCTAATGCTCTTTTTGAGGGAATACATACCTTTCTTGCTTTTTAAAACTTTTGAGGGGAATGAGATGCTCTATTTTTTTCTCTCAGGTGGGTATCTTGTACCCCTAATTCTACTGTCGGACACTTGTCCATTTTTACCTCTCGTCTCACTTTTTCTTTCTTCGACGTTCCGAGCACTTGCTCCTTTTTATTTTCTCGTATTTATATTTTTTTAGAGCAATCTCCCTCTTTTGAAAATATAGCAAGTGGTAGTAGAAATGACTTGAGCATTAACTTCACAGGGAATAACAGGAATGGGATAATGTTTTTGGCTATTCTCTCCCGGGTCAGGAGTAGAATAATTTTGGGTGAATCTAGAGATAGAAATGAGTGGATATATGTGGATGCGTACTTTCGGAGTAAAAGCAGCATGTATGAGTGAACGTGCAAGTGAATCTTGATTTTAACCACATGACAAGTTCCTAAGGGTCTACACAGCTTGACCACACTCAATGCCCATAAGCAGTAAATAGTAATAGTGCGGCTCTTAATCTAACAAGCATGTATATATGGCTGTGGTAGGAATTTAAATTCTCATCATACAGGAACTCATCATGCAACATTTTAAATATTTTCAAAGATAAAATTCTCCAGAATTCTAGCATCTCTAGGAACAGATAAACAACAGCTCAACCTTCCCATATCATATCCGCTAACAACTTAGACTTCAGATCAAGTTCTCTTCCCACTAGTTCAGGTTTAGAGCCAGTTTTAAATTATAACAGTTATGTCTAAACCAGAGAGAGAACAAATTTGAAAAATTAGGCAGAGCAACTATTCATCATATCCATGCTAGAGTTTTATTTTCAAGATTCAGTTTAGCATAGCTACTTTATTTATTTATTAAACTAAGCAAATATATATAAACACAAAATATTTATTTGGGTTTTCATGATTATGCATCTTTTTATTTTAATAAAGCATAGGTATAAATGTAGATAAAAATACTTATCGGGATAAATGGGGGTGCCCTCCCCTAAGCTGGATCTTGACGTAATTTCTTCTGATGTAGCTAGCAGGTGCAGAGGTGTATTTGAATGTCGGCAGCACCCTGACAACGATTAGGATATCCTCCGTCTACTAGTCTTCCTGAATTCTGTGGAGCTCAAATAGACAACAAAGCTTCGTGGAACTTGATTAAGCGTTAGCATAAATATCTAGCCTTTATCATGTTTGAGCTTCCTTGATAAATGTCACTCTCTATTTTTATTTTCATTTTTATAGAACAGAAAAAATATATTATTATTTTTTTATGCCACCACAGTGAATGTACTTATGGGTTTTATGCCACTCGCATACTCACATGGGGCTTACTGTTTTCAATATTTTTTTAGACAGAATGAACATGATTAACTGAGCAATAATTAAAGGGAAAATGATAACTACCAAGTTTACCTCTTGGCACGGCGTTCGGTGTTTTTAAGTCCTCCGAACAGGACTTCTTTTCTTCTTAGTTGTCCTGGAATTTGGGTGGCGTAGACGGTGGTTCCGGCAGCGCCTCCTCTTCTTGTGTAACTGTCTTCACTTTCCATACCCGACTTGGTGCTTCGGTCTCCTATTGTGTATCCTCGGGCCTTATGACCTCTCCTTCATAGTCTGCCCATACGTCCTTGATGATTTGCCTCCTTTGGTTACGGTTACGTCGCCTTCTTCTTGTCCTGACCTGCTTAGAATCTTCAACTATATAGTTAGTGTCATTAAAGTAGCGGCGTATCTTCTCAGAGGGGAAATGCATATGGACTTCTCCGGTTCCAATGTAGATGATTGCTTTGACGGTGCCTAGGAACGGTCTTCCTAGGATGATGGGTGGCTCGTACTCGTCGTCTCCCATGTCAATGACCTGAAAGTCTGTATGGACAAAATGATCGTTAATTTTAACAGGGACATCGGTTACTATACATTCGACCTTTCGGGATGTCTGATCTGCCATCTGGAGCTGAGTGTATGTTGGTTTTAAGGGCATGGTCCCGTACAAGAGCTGATAGGTGACTGTGGCCATTATGTTGACGCCTGATCCAGTGTCGCAGAGCGCCTTCTGAAAGGAGTATCCATTGATTGAGCACTCAATGCTTGGCATACCTGGGTCGTCCTTCTTGTTCAGGAAGGGCGACTTGAGTCGACCATCTTGACCTCCTTGAACTGCAGTGACCATCTTAGCTGATTCGGTCCATCCTTGGTTGTTCTTGTTCTGCTTGTTCCTCCTGTTGGTCCTCTTCCTTGGTTCATGTTGGGGTTGCTCTGGGATTTGTGTAATCTTGTTCTTGAAGGAAAACGTCTCCTTCCTCCCCTTGATGTTGAAGTTGATCTTCGCAGCGCTGGCGTAGATGACAGCTCCCGAGGTGTTCAGGAATGGCCTTCCCAGAATAACTGGTGACCTCTCATCGGACCCGGTCTCTATCACCACGAAGTCAGCTGGAGCGCACGAGGTACCAACTCGGACACACATGTTCTTTAATATTCCTTTAGGAAAGCTTAGTGTCCGATCTGCAAGCTGCAAACACATAGTTGTTTCTGATAAAGGATATGTAAAGAATTTTTCATAGAGTACCCTGGGCATAATGTTGACGCTGGAGCCAAAGTCGCAGAGTGCTTCTGGGAAGTCCACCATGCCGATGGAGATCGGGATGACGGGGCGTCCTGGATCGCCTCTCTTGACTGGCAGAAGGTCATTATGTACTCCGACAGCGGGATTACTCCAATAGTTACCTGCATCAAACATGTCTACAAGATTTGCAGATTCTAATCCTTCCGGTTGTGATGGTATACCGGGGTTAGTAGCAGGAACAGCAGCAGCTATTTGATTTAACTGAGATTCAATCATTTTATTAAAGCTAATTTGGTTTTTGATGGCAGTAGAGAAATTATCCATTCTATTATTTATGTTTTCTAGTATTTTATCATTGGATGCCAATTTCTTAGACAAGTTATCCATTAGCTTTCCTTGATTAGACACTAACTCTCTCAGGGGTGGAAAATTATTATTGTTGTTGTAAGAGTTATTACCTTAATAATTACCTGAGTAGTTACCTGAGTAGTTAGGCCTCTGTTGATTCCAACCTTGATTTTGTTGAGGACGGTTGTAGTTGTTGTTGTTGTTGATGTACCTTGCATCCCCAAGCATCTCAGGGCAGTGATTGCCTGAGTGTCCAGTGTCTCCACATTCCTCACAAGTCATGTGAGAGTCGTAGACGTTCATGACTTCTCTTTTGTCTCTAGCTTTGTCATCGAGCTTTTTCATGAGTAGGTCTAACTTTGCAGACAGCATGTCTACCTCCTTGAGCTGGTGCATACCTCCACCCTTCTTGCGTGTTTGAGTCCTCTCTTCGTTCCAACCTTGGTTGGACGCCATCTTCTCCACAAGGGCTGTAGCTTGTGGTATGGTGAGTGATAGAAATGCGCCTCCAGCTGCAGCATCCATGGTCTCACGAGCACTAGTGATGAGCCCATGATAGAAAGTCTGCTTAAGTAGCCAGCTTTCCATTCCATGATGGGGACATTCTAGGATGTAATCTTGAAAGCGCTCCCATGCTTCTGGAACGGATTCATCATGTTGTTGCTGAAAACTTGTAATCTTCCCACGGAGAGCATTGGTCTTGCCCATGGGAAAGAACTTAGCCAGAAAGTTCGTAGAGCAGAGTGCCCACGTAGTGTTCTTATCCTTCGTTGCGTAGAACCACTGCTTCGCTCTCCCCAATAGTGAGAATGGGAAAAGGCGAAGTAGTATGGCGTCTCTGGGAACATCTAATAAAGTGAATGTGCTGCAAATCTCTAGGAAGTGTTGGAGATGAGCACTTGCATCTTCGTGTGGCTTCCCACAAAACTGGTTGGCTTGTACCATGTTGATGAGCCCTGGCTTGAGCTCAAAGTTCTTGTCGATGGCCGCGGTAGGTCCAGTGCGGATGTTGTCCGTAGTGGGAGCTGAGAACTCGCGGATCGTCTTGTTCGCCATGGCTGCGAACTCTGTTGACAAATTCCGGATGAAACTTCGGCGGTCTTCTGGATTGGATGAAGTGTTGCGTCGAAGTGTTGACTTCTTGAGCTTGGCTCTTGCCCCTCTGATTAATGCTTCAGGGTTGTCAACAAAATTTTCTGGAAGATGTCCTCTATTCATACATCACCCTGCAAAACAATAAGAATGGAAAAATACAGGGGTAAATCTGTATGGGAGAATTGATGATCTCAATCACTTAATGATGCGAATGATGACTCAAATTCCGTATTCATTCCTTGTTAGTAAATCAACCTTCCCCGGCAACGGCGCCAAAAATGCTTGTTGGGCATTCTTAACGTCATTACCAAAAGTAGACTTAGTTTTCTAATTCTGATAACGGCGCCAAAAATGCCGAACCTATCCCTCATACCACTTAAGACAAGTTGTCATCCCCAGCATGACATGAGAGACGCGGTATTGAAATATGCAACTGCTCTTCTAAATAAATAATAAATAAGATCTGCAAGCGCACAGATTAATACCGATGTAGCATTTTAACCGGGAAGTATTTCAGGTATCGTTATTTATATTTTTACCACTGGGAAGGGATTACTAACATCAATGTTGATTATGGAACGGAATATAGGAATGAGTATCAATCATTGCATGTATAAGTGAGAGCATTCATCTATCTCTTGCATACAGGGGTAAGTGTCACATAAATATAGATAAAGTATGAATGGTGACAAAGATAATTAATCTGATCAGCTAGCCACATATAATAATGATAAGCACCTCAACAGATATTCTAGCAAGTCATTAGCATGGTATTAGGACGAACTACAAGGATATTTCCTAAGTTATTCTTAACTATAAAGTCTAGCATATCATAGTTAGTGCAAGTACACTTGGCAATCATTGTGAAAAAGGACTACGCCCATGCATAGTGATATTATCAAGGAAGATGAGAAACATAGCAATCACTCCCCTGTAATAATGTTGCTCTGCCTGCCTTACACACGGGAGGGGGACTATATAAGAACCAACGAAGTTGTCACCATCGTGGACCACCCCACGATCCGGCATATAAGGTGCAATCGCAGATAAATATGGTCTAAGCACCACGCCTACACAATATTTATCATTTACCCATGGATCCGATGGATAAACGCTATACGATCCTAAACATGTATATAATTCCAATCTAACTAAGCCAAGCGTATAACTACGATAAACTAAGAACAATATAATCGCAAACATAAACAAGTAGAGCATAGTCATAATCAATGTATTGAAATAGAACAAAGTTGTATTCATAATATTGAAGAACAATGATGAACAATGAAGAACAGTAAAGGAATTACCAAGAATCCTCTTGACAGATCCGGAAACCAATCGAAGATTGACTCCTTCTAGTTCTAATCCTATGTAGCTATGCTATACTAGAGATCTAGTTGATGTGGTGGCTCTAGGGCTTGATTAGAGACTCTCCTCCTGAGATTAGGGTTTGAGGAATTGAGAATGAGGGAGTGCCTCCTCCAGGGGCCAGGGGTCCTGCTTATATAGCCCCCTCAAGTGAACGTGGGCCGTCGGATCAAACCGACATTAATCGCACGGTTTTCCTTGATCCCTTAGGTCGGTGGAGCATAATCCGCGAGATGGAGCCTGATTGGCTCTCAGGCCAGGGCGGCCGCCCTAGGGAGCAGGGCGGGCGCCCTGCCTCCGGGCCCGTTCGGCCTCCCGTTCGATCTCGTGGCTTCTGGAGTCTTCTAGATGATAGAAAATCGGTGAACACGTTATTATCTCTATGTAAACCCGACGTGTGGGCCTTTCCTCCGTATTTTCTGATAACCCCCTGCAGAAACAGACAAACACCAAAACTCGTGGAATTCTCTCAGATAAAACCCTAAGTCTAGGTGTTGGTTGCATTTGGATCCTTTTCTTTATTTATTTGATAACTATATTTGGTACTTAAGGACCGTCAACACATGTCCCTTTTATAGGCTCAAGGAGGTGCAGGGTTACAAGATGTCGATACATGGTGTAATCCTAGTTAGAGAGAGAGCCGAGGCCTCAGGAGGGCCTTATCTGGTGGGGTCATGATTTGTACTATAGAGGCATGGCATTGGTACTTTTGGCGTCGTGGCTACACGGCCGGGCATGCACGCCACTGTTGGAGGAGTGGTCTTTGTCCTTGGGTGCTACAACAACGTGCTTGGACGTGGCTTCATAGCTGTGAGGCTCATGTTCATCACTGTGGCGACATGCCTGTCCTTGAGGCTTTGACCGATGTAGAGAGCCGAGGCCTCGGTGGCGTGAATCATGGCGTGATTTCTCCCCGCCCAAGGGTACAGTGACCTAGAATAGCGCCGCGTAGGCCTAGATCGTGCAGACAGTGACGATATGGGAGGTATAGTGATTAGCAGCTACTGTTATGGGCGACGACATCGTGATTTGACCCCTATCCATCCTGGCCTGTCCGACTGGTTGGCTCGAGAACGTGGGTGACATCACATGGGGTCTCGAGTGCACCAATGGGAAAGGAGCATCAGAGGCCGAGGTCAGGCGAGGCGGAGAGTTTCTCGCGTCGGAGACCTTGTTTTGGTGCCTCAAGCGAGACGTTGAGTTTGCTTGCTGAGAGCGGCCTACTGAGCCGGTCTTGGGCAAGGCGGAGATGGGTAAAGTCACTCCTGTGGCTCGGATAAGATGGTGGTGTTCCGAGGCTCCTCGCGTGAGGCCTTGGATGAAGTAAGAGAATGGGTTGTTATGCTCATGCAGCTCGCTGGAGGCCCAGCAAGGGGAGATTTAGCCCATGAGTCCTTTTTTGGTTGATGTTTTCCTTGGATGGGGTAGATTAGTGTTTGATTCATGGTGGACTTTCACCCTAATTTGGGTACCCCTAATTGTGGTACCCGACAATTGCAAACAAAGATACATGTCCATATCCGATACAAATAGAGTACTTAGGTAGCATTATTATAATAAAATAGAGTTTTGAGCGACCCTCAAACTCACACCTAATCAACTACTCTCATCAAATATGAAATGAAGCTCCTCAAACTGCAGCACATGGCGTCGAAAAGAATTGACCCCTCTAATTTCTCTTCCTTTGGCATAAAGCACCAAAAAGATAAGAAAAGAGAGAAGTCAACTACTCACTCCTCATCATCTTCTTGGATGTTCTCCCAGTCGATGTCATCACCTCCACGAGCAGCACCTCTAGCATTACCATAGTCGTCATCATCGTCGTCGGAAGACACCACCACCCTCCATTGGCGATGGGTAGTCGAAGTGTGGCGAGTGTGGCGCATAGAGCGCAAAGTTGATCCCAAGGTCGACTAGTAGTCAAACTCCTCGGTCTCATCGTCATTCTCAGATTCTGAGAGACTAGGCAAATCATAATGTGGAGGAGGTGGCGGTGGAGGAAGGGGTGGAAGATTCATAGCTGCACGCATCTCACGCTGCTCCAACTGGGTCTCATAAGCCCTCTCAACCGCATAGGTGCACTTTCCAAAGAGTGCCCTGATCCACTATACCATCTTGTTGTTGTTCTTCTTCTTCCTTCCACTGTGAGAGGACTCAGGCACATCGGAAGGAGAGGCAATGGTCTCACTGACCTTGGCATTTCTTGCCTTCTCAATCTTGTATTGCTCATGCAATCCATCCTTGACAAACTGATAGCCAGTCACTCTCTTAATCACAAACATCAAGTAAGGAGCATAGATGGGTAGCCCCTTCCTTGCATCATCCATTGCCACTCCAAAATCTATAATAAACACCCAAGTCCTTTGACACCAAATATGGGTTCTCTTCTCTAGCTTCCTCGACCATCTTCTGCTTACCCACATAGTCAACAACTGGATGCTGACAAGTGTCATTTGCCCTCTTTTCCTCCACATCCTCATCATAATTTCTGATATAGGATGGATCAAACTCATCTAGATGAGGTGGTGTATCCGGACATGCATTAGGAGGGATGACACGTTTGGCTCTCTCCAAAGCTTCCTCTTGGTGAATCTGCTCATCATGGCTCCCCTATCTCTAGCAACTCCACTAGAGTTTGCTGCTCCTCTGCTGCTACCCCTCGACCATGATGTGGGAGAGGCTTCTCTGTTGGAGCATCAAACTTCCTTCGGACCCTCCGATCATCATCTCCTCCAGAGGACATCTATGCAAAAGGATAGACCCAAATGAGAAACTGTATACACTACTAGAAATATCCACTTCTATGACGAATAGATTTCATCACTGAAGGAGCCAAATTTGTCATAATTTCAGTTTTATTACGAATTTATGATGAAAAATAGTTCATCATAGAAGTCGCGTCATTCTTGCACATCTATGATGAATATGACAAAATCGTCATAGAAGTGTCTTGAACCATGCCGAAAAACAAATCATCATAGAACTGTTTTGGCATGCGTGGCAGTGCTTTCATTGGAGATGCTTTCCATGTGTACATGCTATAGCCCACGTGTACATGCTATAGCCGGTTGCATTGGAGATGGTTCGGGTATATGTCACCTTATTGCACAATGTGGCCATCTCTGGTTCTTGCACGTATCAGGTTCTTATTGGACCACATGCCAGGTCCCTGTTGTTCCACATGTCAGTTTTCTATTGGCACATGTGTCATGTTGTAATTGGATTATGTGTCACTTCTTCATTGGACCATGTTTCATATTTTTATTGGTCCACGTGGTCGTTTCTTATTCGACCACGTGTCACAGCGCTGTCCGTCCATGTTTCATATTTTTATTCGGCCATGTGGCTTCACGACTTCCTTCCACGTGTTGAATTTTAATAGCATGTGTCGCATTTTAATAGCACGAGTCCTGGCTATTGCACGTGTCATGCACTGGTTCGTCTATGTGTCGTATTTTTATTTGATCACGTGGCCTATCTTGGTTCTACCACGTAGAGTACAATCAATTCATTATAGAAATAATTCAAGATCATCACTATTGCACAGATTGACTACATAACTATTTAGCCTGGTAATCAAATAACAACAATTAAAATTTCACATGTTAGCAGCGAACCACTGATAGAGTATCACCACATCAAACTGGCATACAAGTCTACACATCAAACCGGCACATGAGTCCACACATCAAACCACAAATGTTCACTGCATCAAGCCGCTGGAGTTAAAGACTGAGAATTACCAGAAGAGCTGATGCGCGTGCATAGCTCACGGAGATTGTTGTACTCCTCCTGTTGTCGTTTCTTGTATTCCTCATGCTCCCTTTCAGTCTTTTTGTCTTCCTCTTCAATTCATCCACTTGATTGACGAGGGTAGCGAAACTTTCCTATTCAACAGCAAGCTGTTTCTAAAGCATTCTCTCCGTCAATGCTTCTATTCTGGTGGAGCTTGTCTAGATATAAGCATTCTTCAAAAAAGGTTGTTGCCGCTTCCCTAGGAGGGGGCCTTGCCCTGGTAGATGCAGAGGACCTTGCAAACAACATCAGCAATAGCAATTGGTTGCTGCCCATCAGCAACCAATTCTACTTGCATAGTTTCCATAGCTTACTACGAAATTCAATCAGTAAAACATTAGGTTATAAATAGTGTAAGAGGACTTCAATTGAAAACCTAAGAGATTGATTCATAACAAGTAATGCATAGGTATTCCTTAGCCTATTGTTGATACATATTACCATAACACTAAGCTGCTGCTACATTTCCTTCTTTTATGGCAATGGCTTTAGTAGATTTCAAGGGAAGCAAAAGAAGTACTTGCAATTGCTGCTCTTGCAGCATCGCTCAGACCCTTTTTCCTATTGGTATGAAAGTCCTTGAAGACTTCCATAGCATTAACATCTTCATCAGGTGGACCATTTTCTTCTTCAAGTCCTTGATCGTGTTATGCTGCTTCCCTCTTATTCTCCTTCTGTTCACATTGCACATGAGTTTCAGTTTATATTTATACAAAGGCAAGAGTAACAATAAAATACAACCATCACTTTCAGATTTTTGCATCTAGACAACATAGGAGCGAGATCCTATAGCCTGGTGGTACTTCACTTTTGCATGGTTTTGCTTGTTCTTCTCAAATGTTTCCTATAGCTTCATTTGTGTTAGACTGTAGCACAAGTAGACCATAGCAAGACTAGATAGGAAATCGATGGGTTCACACACCTTGTTCTTAGCACAAGACCAAATCTTGATAAGTTCACACCACTGTGCATCATTCATGGATGAGACAGGAGAGGTCATACAGATCTGATTAGTAGGGACGCCATTGAAGTATTTTCTCTTCAACTTGTAGCGTTCCTGCCATACCGTAGACTGCATTACATTCCGATAAGCTTCTTTTGTTGGTGAGTGAGCATCGTTAACGCACAGCCTTCCCTACACATAGTGTGAATGAAAAGTAAATCCATTAAAGTTGCCCAAAGTAGAGTTGAATGTCAAGAGGAGATACCCATACATACATTTGGCCTCTCCACAAATCTTTTGCAATAGACGGCACCAGGCCTCTTCCCCTTGTATTGTTTCCAATGCGTTAGAATTGGTACTTCACTCTTGACTACTACACCTACCTCTGAGGCAAACTTGGCAGCTTGCACTAGATCATGTGGCCTTCTGTTCTCCTTAGCAACAGAGATGCACATGCTCACTCCTAGTGATTTGCTCATTTTGTCAAGCATAAGTCCACGAGTTCGAGGCCTCGGCTTCCTCGCTCTTCTCGGCAATGGTACTACATAGTTTTCATATATTTAGATTGTTAGAAAATACATGGATATCAAATAACTAGTGCAAATTGATTGATAGACATCTGTAAGGTAATACCAACCTAGGCAACTTTTATCGTTCTGCAGGTTGCGGGAGGAGGGAGTTTACTGAGAGGGCTCCTCTTCAGTAGGGCTATCATCATCTGACCATGAGGAGTCTCTCTGAGGGCTAGGTAGGGTGCCATCCCGACCAATGTCTCTAGTCAATTAATGAACTTGGAATTGATACCTGGGTCTAGGTGTCAGTCATGATGGAGAATTATGTTCACCTACTGCTGCTACCTCTACTCTTTTGCCAGTGAAAAGACCCCTGAGTAGAAAATCCATGAGCAGCCTCTTCTAGTGGTGTTGACCTCACTCGCTTGGAGTGCCTTCGCCCAGGACTCATGGCAGCGCTGCCTTTTGTCGTGTTGGCAGATCCTCCTCTATGGCTTCTTCGACCCAGACACTGACATTGGAGATACAAACTTAAGCAGCAAGCATGTACAAATTCCATTGCTATCTAAGCAATAAAGCATTGCATGGCTACCTACACCCTCCTCCCCCTCTGTACTAAATACAAGATAGAACAAGCACCTCAATTGATAGGGGCACTGGCTCATCTTCTAAATCTGAATTTGTTTCATCTGTATCATCAAATCCCTTAACTACCTCCCCTGGTTTAGGGATATATTTCAAATCTTCACCATGTCTACCCTTTGTTCTTGACTTTTTTTGCCTTTGGAGACAGGTTTTGGGCCCACACGTCGTATTCCAAGTTCTTTCATCTTTCTATGACTCCTTGCGATTTGTGCATCCCGTGCTTGTTCATAAGCAGTTAGTGGTTGTTTATCTAGATTACAAAGGCATTTATTAACTAAAGCTTCTACGGAATGTGAACACAACAGAGCAAGAGTATGCAAATAAGCGCCTAACTAGTAACTACAACTTATACGGAAGTCATTAATCCAATAAAGCACATGTCAGCTACACTCAACTATAGGAAATATGTAACGCTATCGCTATCTACATATTCTTGATTCAGCCACTACATTAGAGCACACATCATAAAAGCAATTTGGGTACCTCTTCCTTTGTGTTCCCTAGCTTTGTTTTGTTGTCGGCACCGCCATCGTGTCATCGTGGTGACGGAGCTGGTGCGGCAGGCGTTGACAAAGGGGTAACTAATCTGGCTCTGGTTAGGGATTAGATCCGGTCAGTCATGACAGGTGCCGAGCTAGGTAGGGGATCCGGATCTGGCTTGTACCATCATCGAGGCAGTCCTTTCACCGTCAGATGATCGACCTGCTATCGACAAATCAAAGGGGATCCGTCTTTGGCTAGGGTTCAAAAATGTATGAGAGAGGGTGCAGCTAGAGAGTGAAGAGGGAGTCAAGCTGCTATTCCGATGGCGCTTAGGGTCCGGAGGGAGGTGGTAGAGGGGGCGGCTGGAGAGTGGAAAGGGAGGCCATGGAGCTAGGATTTGGAGCGGTAGGAGAGACGGTGCGGCAGGAGAATGGAGATGGAGGCGGAGACAACAACTCTTTGTGCTTTTATGTGGCCATCACATTACCACAAATGCCCTTGTCTAAAATCAATGGCATGGTAAACCTATTTTTCGCGCATAGGGCAAAAGAGAGACATATAATTTTTAGTGCGTGTTGGTAGGACTGCTCGGCATGGTGCAAAATCAATTTTTTGGGCGGGCAGACCGCCCTGTCTGCTCAGCAGAGATCGGAATTTTGGGCGGCCTTAGTTGTTGCCTTTTTGGTTTTTTTTCATAATATAAATAAACAAAAAACTAAAAGAGGATGATAATAAACAATTAAAAGATCCATGAATTTGACACCTAAAAATTACCAAAAAAAAAGAAAAAATAAACCTACTTGTTGTAGCTTATTGCACTGCAACTGGCGATTTTTTTTGTGTGTGACTGCATCTACGGCTGTTTGAACTAAGGCCTATAATTAGGGAGCAAGGGGAAGGCACGCCTAGGGATGAAAATCCCTCCAAAAAAACTAAATGGGTTATTCAAATGATATCCCAATGGATTTGCCACCCTGGAAAAAGTAGTCATGGATTCTAAGGTGCTTTGAGTTTCCAGAGAAGGGAAAAATTAAAGCATCCTCCTCCTGGCTAGTGCTCTTGTGATTCACCGACTCACAAGTACTCTGAATCATCCTCCTCCTTGCTGGAGTCGAAGTCGATGCTGTAGGACTCCTATGAAATCAAATATACAGTGGCCGGACTTTCTCATTTGTAGTAAAATTCAACAGCAAAACGACTGTTGGCATTTCTAAATGCAATCACCAAGTATGTATTTTTTAAGTCCATCCTCGGCAACGGCACCAGAAATGCTTGTTGGTATTTCTTAGCATCATCACTAGAATTGGTGTTTCCTAGCAATGGCACCAGAAATGCCATGATGATATTTCTAAACACATGTAGAATATTCCGCAAGCCCATGGATATATCATTGTAGCATTTCATCCGGGAGTTCAGGCATTGTTCATTTATATTTTCCCAAAGAAAGACTTGGTATAAAAGTCTCCAGTAGGGACATAGTCAAGATAACATGACTGTATAATAGACCAAAGTTCATAACAGGGGTAAGCCAGGATAAATATTGGATAGTGTGTCACACACACTCAAGCCAATCTCAAGGATAAAGATAAAAGAAAGAATAAAGAATAAAAGAATATACCTAAACAGGAGCAGGCTTATCTTGTATAGCTATGCTAAGATGAGGAGATCATACAAATACATAAATTTCTAAGGGTAGATAAGATAGCTTTGGTCACTATGAACTTACTTCGGGCACCGAATCATACCTGGTCTGCCAAGTGATGTCGGCCTGTAGCTCTACGCCATATCCGAACGTGGAGGATTACGAAGAACGGATAGGGCTGTCACCACCTGCCGCCTACCCCTCAACCGTGGGATACGAGGCAAACGAAGGTAACTTCTAACATAGACACCACGTATAAGCTATTGGTTACTACTCTAGCAGTGGGCAGGAACTTCCGTCTTTATCAGGAGTCCTCTTACTAGAGCATCCACCAGGGGACGGACAACGAACCCACAAGAATATAATGATCAAAACTAATCTTAAAGAAGAACCTACTACCTCAATTTAGGTTTTGGTCTAAACATGTATGTATTAAAGGTTAAGCATAAAGCTTCATATGCTAAATGAATAATATAAGAACTTTGCTCTAATTTCATAACATAACTATATTGATATGATAAGAACAAGAACATAGAAGAACTCTTCATATTGATCATACCAAGATTCCTTCTAGATGTTCAAGCTCTCCAATGAAGCTTGCCTTGCTCCAAACTAAACTAAAAATATAAAAGAGTACAAGTGGAGGGAGAGAGAACTCAAGTGTGGTGTGTGTTTGGAGGAGAGCACCACCCATCTATTTATAGCTAAATGAGGTCTGTTTCAGGGGTGAAAAAATAGGAAAATATTGTGCACCATCATTGCATGCTGCCATGCAATTGCCAGAGAAGAGAGAGGCCGAGAGGGCTTAGGGGCGGTGTGGCCGCACCCACCCTGGGCCGGCCCGTTCACCTCCTTCTTTGCCTGGTCAGTTCCTTGGTGGACTTGGAGCGCAACCTTGGTGGTGCTTGGCCCAGATGTGTAGGTTGGATAGGCCTTCTTTGTTTTCCTTGGCGCGGATGCCATGTTTACGCTTTCAGAGTTGCGCCTTTTGACTATAATTCCACCATACTTGCGTTTGTGCCTATAAAATAGTAAATCTCCAATACATGTGGAAATATGTCAATATGAATAACATATGTGTGTAAGTTATGGTAGTTCTCTTTTTGTGTCTTATTTGGCAGTCAAATTTGGTCGATAAGGACCGCCAACAAGATCCCCAAGCTTACCCCTTGCTCGTCCCTTGCAAGAGCTAAGACATTGATTGTTGATCAGGAGTTGCTTCAATGCTGGTTACATTTCAAAAGTGCCATGCCTATAACAAAGTTTTCCTCCTGGATTCCTCTGGAGTCTTTTAGAATAATTTTCATCACATTAAGCTTAATTCTTTTTGATATTTTGATCCTCCTTTCTAGTTTTCTGATTAAATCCTGCTGAAAACACAGATTCACCATTTATGCAAGGTAAGTTGACAGTTCTTGATGTATGTTAACTACTGTCAACACATCCACAACAGTGCTGCAAAGCACAAAGATTTCTCTACAATCATGGTCTTCAACAACTCTGGTAATGCGTTGTTGTGCAACAACCGCATGAACAGTAGCTTCAATGATTAGGCATCGCGCAGCTTAGTCATGTACACGACGCCCCCATATAACAAGCAACTTATTCTGTTCTCCTAGCTCCACACCTAGTTGCCAAAACACATCGTTTGTTGTAGAGTAGTTGCCATCTGTAAACATGATTTCGGTTAGAACAAATGACAATCAAGGAAAGGGGGGAAGCAATGAGGTTAGCAAACACAATAATAAGTTCATACAAATAGTACGGTTTGATATGAAGCATTACCTTTATTCTGATCCTAAAACCACTAGGGAACGCGATTGGGAAAATGCAAATGGGTGAGGAAAGGGGAGTAAGTAGATTGTGATGAAATGCTACCGGATGAGGGAAGGGGGGCGCTCCTTTCATATAGACCTTGCATGGTTGACGAGAGTGAAGTGAATGTGGCAGGAAAGCTGGACACAAGAAGGAATCGAGAAAAGGAGGTTTTGACCACCATGACACGCTTGAGACTTGAATGCCTGGTGCGGTTGTGATGGATCTTTTCTGTACTTTTTTTACTCCAATCCAAGCAGTCACAACAGTCGAGAGACAGACAGGTTGCTTCGGCATTCAAAACTGATGATCCTTTATACTGTGTCCTACGAGATCAAATATACAGCGGTCGGACTTTCTTTCGTTCACAGTTAAATTCAACAGCTATGTCTCGCCCCTTATGCATTAGATCTAAGGCAATACTTGTTGATATGAACTCATCGCTGCATGGTTCTTGCAAGTTCAATAAATTATATTAAAGACTACTGATACATGTTTGGTTCTTGCAAGATCAAAGCCACTCATGACTACTAGTACTACTGTTACGCGGTTGCGATGAGTGAACTGAATGCATGAGGAAAGCCTCTGCAGTTATTTCACTTCGAGCATTCATAGCATTCGAGGGACAGACTGAAGAGTGAAGATGAGTTGCTCTTGCTTCCGTAAGCAATTTCTCTTGCTTGGTTTTTTACAGAGCAGCAGCTAGCTAGAGATGGCTACATGGTTTCATAGGTCCTGATCATCTGCACTCACTCGGCTGTGGCTGAAGATGCCGCTTAAAATCCAACTACTTTACTAGTACTTCATGCATGCAGCCACAGCCGGTGCAGCTGTTCTTTGTAGCATAGCTTATCTGGCAAAAGTTCTAGTCACAACTCAGTAGCAGAGTATAATGTCCTGGCTGGTCAAATTTACACGATTCGGACTATGGGGTGTGTATACGATTTACAAGAAATAGGTAAACGTTATTTCATCAATACTGTACTTGTCTATATATATTTGGTCAACAGAGTTTAACCCACCTAATACAAAGTTCAACAAAATTCCATTTACATGGATATTATTACAACAAGATAAACTAAAGAACGTCACAATTGTCTCCAACGGACATTGAAAACACAAATCAGAATATCAGTGTTATGAGATACTTGAACATCACACCTATTTTAGAAACAAAGAACAAGGGCATATCTCTAATGCCGTAGATACTAAATGTTAACATCATCTGACCATGTTGCTACTGCTCAGTTGAAAGGAACTGCACGAACTCCACCAATCTCTGGATCATTCAGACAGATTGTAAGATAATGGATATGATGAGAAAATACTTCTGCACCATGGAACTCATAGCGGTATGAAAGCAAAGTCTAGAGATCTGCATTTAAACAAACGGCAACAAACACATAGGGTCCTAGATGATCCATAGCAAGACGGTAGTTTTGATGGCCAAGAACTTGATGAACAACTACAGAAGCAACGTATCACCTACTGTAAAAGTTAGAATGCGTTGCAAGCACTACAACCCTTGTTTGTAGGCCATGGCGAACATGAAGCTCGCGGAAGACATAGCGATACACAGACATGTCCCAAGAATGATCATAGTTGTCCCAAGAACAAAGCTGCCCAGTAGTAGGGTGGAGGGCAAAAGCTTTGGGATGGGACTGAAGCAAGAGCTCTAGAGAGACTTCCTCTCTCCTTTTGTCTCTGTTGTTATATAGTTCGTGCCTTCGCAGTTCATGGACCACCCCACAACCCACGCACACACGGTTGTGCACCCATGACCCCACATATACGGCGCAAGAGTTGACACGATCTATATATTGTTGTTTCATCAAAACTATGATCCGGTCAGTCAAGATTTCTTTAGTCTTAGGCCCTGTTGAACTTGCAAGAACCATGTAGCGAGGAGTTTATCTCAACAAGTATCGCCTTAGATCTAATGCATAATGGAAGAGACATAGCTGTTGAATTTTACTGCGAACGCAAGAAAGTTTGGCCACTGTATATTTGATCTCGTAGGACACAGTATAAAGGGTCATTAGTTTTAAATGTCATAGCAACCAGTCTGCCCCTCGACTGTTGTGACTACTTGGATTGGAGTCAAATAAAAGTACAGAAAAGACCCATCACAACCACACCAGGGATTCAAGTCTCAAGCGTGTCATGGTGGTCAAAAGCTCCTTTTCTCAAGTATGAAGTCATGTTAATCATCTGTTGTTAGAACTATTATGTCTTTGGTAGTAGTTGGATGACATTAGGTAGTGGGATGGCACTACTCTCCTCTTATTTGCATGTATTAGATAAAATTTGTTGAACTTACAAGAACAATGGCAGTGACAAGTTCATATGAGCAAGTCTCGTTTTCCTCATTTTCCTGTGATGCTTGTTACTGTGTCATTTACAATTTTAAGTTTGGGCCCTATTTTTAAATCTAGGTCAGCGCATAGGATTGTCCGACCAATGAGAAACAACACTGACCGGACTTTAGTGCACCCTGCAACATGACATACATCAAATGGAACTTTGTTTACTCCTCTACTAATTTTCCAAGAACAAGGGAACATAGGGAATAAGGTCTACTGATGAACTCTGGCTGAACCTTGCAGCGAGGAGCAAGTCTCGCCTCAATCCAATGTGGAGCAGAGGAGCCACTGATACAAATAGGTATGGATTAATAACACAAATATTGGCTAATTATTAGAAACTCTGGTAGAATCTTGAAGAACGAGCACCTCACAAACTTGAAGCACCCCCAATTGAGTATGGAGCCCCAGAATAAGAGAGAACCAGATGACTACAGATCTTCTGTTAACACAAGATCTACAAGAAGATCAGCAATCATCTAGGTCAAGCTCCTATTCAACGACAGCACCTTGCAAAGGATGGAGAAGGAGCACCTCGCAAAACTTGCACCAGCACCTCTAGGCTTTGAAGAAAGATGATTGGCTCACGAGTGTGTGGATTCAAGAGTGTGTGAATTGAACCCAAGAGGTGCATCTAGACTTGGGTTAAATAGGCTAGCCGAAGATGGAGAAGTGCAAGTAATGGTGATGCAAGTAGTTGGGAATTAACTCACTCTGACTTTACTGCCAATAGACCAAATTTGACCGAGCCAATAGACCAAATCTGACCAAGTTGGACACATCTCACTCTTCACTCTTCAGTCTGCTCCTCGACTACTGTGACTGCTTGGATTGGAATTAAATAAGTACAGAAAAGACCTATCACAATTGCACCAGGCATTCAAGTCTCAAGCGTGTCAGAAGCTCTTTTTCTTGATTCACTTCTTGTGTCTAGCTTTCCGATCGCATTTGCTTCTCTAATATTTTACTGTGCTCAAAAGAAAGTCTAGTGCGGCACATTTCATCTCGTCGGACACAATACAATACAGAGCTATGAGTAAAACTATTGGCTACGGAGTGGCTTTGATCCGTGTTGAACCCAACTCATCTTATTTTCGTGTATTTGATAAGACTTGTTGAACTTGCAAGAACCATGCATTAAAGATTATTTTTATTCAGAATTTTTATACTTCATAGGATCACACAAGGTTTGGCCGTCTGAAATCTTGACTACCCGGATGACGTGCTCCTGCATTCTCGCGTAGGTGCGCGTGCGTGGGTGGCATCAACAGCCTGTTACAGCAGGAGATGTCGCTTTCGGCCCATCACATTGACGTGATGGGGCAAAGCCCCACCGCCGACCCACGCAAATGTCTCATGCGTGGGGTGGTCGACAGCCCCCCAAACTATAGCAACAGAGACAAGGGGAGAAAGCGAAGGTTATACACCTGCTGCCTTCTCTCTTTATAGCTCCCGATTCCATCCCAAAGCTTTTGCCTTCCACCCTACTGTACCGCTGACGCCTCCTGCCAGGACCATGGCAGAGCCAACGAGGTCGTTTGTTGATGCGAAGGCTCCGGAGGCCTTCCACGCTGGCAATCCTCCACCAACAGATGGACCTCTCATCGATGTGGTCTCTCACCCGCCAGTTTCCCCTTTGGAGGTGGATCATCATCATACTATTGTTCATGTTGTTTATCTTCATTTAACTAGAGTATGCGAGCAATGCTCACACTAGTATTTGTGTTCATGCTGTTTAATTTAACTAGTATTTGGAATTTGCCTACTATCTCAATAGGCGGACGTGGGCGTGACGGTGTCCCGAGCCTTGTTGGCCCTAGAGCCTGGTTCTTTGTTCGCAGTCTCACTTGAAAAGTGGCCCTGTGAGGCATCCCCTGATGGAGGCAGCCGCCCATGATTCCGCGCCATGTTGCGCCGGTCAGTTCGGTAAAAGTCATGTGCCTTCTCAATCAGATCGCTCTCCCCTTTATCCTATATAGGCTTGAACTTGGCTTGCATTGTGCAGCGCTTCCTCCATGGCGGCGCCATCCCCAATCATGGGGCTTTCCCCCAATGGTGCCGGAGAGTTGTCCCGTCACCGCTTGTTGCCATCAAGCCTGTCTGTCCTTGGATAGCCCTCTGGTTCTGAAGTGAGTGAATCGTCAGAAGAGCGTGAATCTTCATATGACATAGAGTATCATCAATTGTTGAAGAATTATCATGAGACCCAAGCGGATTTGTCATCGACCAGGCTGAACACCGAGATGCTATGCGTTGAGCTGGACGCTGTGCGCGACGCACTTCATTTTTCCATGACTGAGGTCTCCACGGCACAAGTCGACTGGGAGATCCTCCTAGAGCAGGGCCAAAACATGATGAACCTCTTGTAGATCTAAGGACGCGGGTCGATGCCCTCATCCTATGCGTGCAAGCCGCCATTAACTCAGGCTTCCCCATGCGAGCAGTGGATAATCTATTCACCACAGAGGAGCCGTTTCGAGCCCTGCCGGCCTGTCTTCGAGCCGTGGTGACCAAAGCCATTCGTCAGGGGGCTACCACAACGCTGGCTGCTGCCCAGCTTCAGATTGGCGCAGCGGTTAACATCTGGGTGGCGGAGCTGGGTTTTTCGCTGAAATCAAAGGACGATGACATCGTCGATCTGGTCGAGAGTTTCGAGCCGATCGCCAACGCCATCTTAGTGAAGGTGGACGAGATCCTACACGCCTGCCTCGACCCTTGATCTGTGGGACGTACCAGTAGTACTAGTAGTCATGACTAGGTTTGATCTGTGGGATGCCCTTGCAAATATGTGAACTCTTATTTGCATGCATGTCTGTGTGAACTTCTGCTGCATTTTGTATTTAGTGGGTTAAACTCTGTTGAGCATGGTGTAGCTCAGGTCGTTTGGTCATTTTGTAGCTAGTTTCTTTTCGCTGTAGATTTCTTTCTGGTTGTCTTTGATCTGAAACTTAATTTGCTAAACATTCATGAGTGCCTTTGATCTTTGTTAAAGCCAACTTGTGTCTTTGATAAAATTTGTTGAACTTAAAAGAACCATGCAGCGAGGAGTTCATCTGAACAAGTCTCGCCTCGATCTAATGTAGAATGAAGGAGCCAAAGCTGTTGACTTTTACTGTGAACGCAAGAAAGTCCGACCGCTACGTATTTTATTTCATAGGACAATAGAGTTCATAGCAATCAGTCTACCCCTCGATTGTCGTGACTGCTTGGATTGGAGTGAAATAAGTGCAGAAAAGACCTATCACAACTGCACCAGGCATTCAAGTCTCAAGCGTGTCATGGTGGTCAAAAGCTCTTTTTCTCGATTCACTTCTTGTGTCCAGCTTTCCTGCTGCATTCGCTTCATTATTATATTTTACTACGCTTGCAAGAAAGTCCAAATGAGGCACATTTGATCTAATCGAGTTTGGAGCCTTTTTCTCTCAAGGATTGATGGAGAAATCAAAGGAAAAGCTTGAGAGCTCTAGGGCACTAATGGAGGAGAGAGAGAGTGAGCACAAGTCTGTTCTTGTCGGTCTGAATGAGCTGGGTGGGGAAGAAGACCATTGTGAGGGAAGATAAGAGGTATAAATACCTCCCTAGGTTCCAACAGTCAGATAAGACACGATAGTGCCGCGGCTTATCTGTGGCAGTGCCGCTCTGCGACATAGTCGCGCCTCTGGTGCGGCATTGCCGCACAAAGCCAGACAACAAAGGTGCAAGGAGGTTATGAGCTGGCTATCTTGGCTGAGCTTTGAGGATGCTTTTGTATAAGATTGAGCACTTAGCTGCACATGTTGACTTAAGCATTGTGTCCCCTTTGTAGTACGGCTTTTCCGATAATCAAATTCAAAATATAAAATAAAATAAACCTCCTTTTGAGCTTGATGCCATCACCTTTTGTAATTAGGGGCTCCTCCGTTGTGTACAACATCCTCTCTTATGATTCTCCTGCTTGTCACCTGATAAATCTCATTAGTTCTCTAATTGCGTGGTCATTATCACCAAAACCCACAATTAGGGCTTGACTGCACTTACACCTTGTCTACTACTAGAAAGCCACCCACAAAGAAAGATCGGTGGGATTGACACCAAGTTTTGATGACTTCATTCCGGTCACCTCTAGGCACGATAACCTAGAGCAATTGTTTGTGGGAAAAATATTTTTCGTCTCTCAACTTAACTTCAACTTCATTTGGTTTTCACCACAATATAAACCATGTGAACCTCATTTTTTATGAATAACCATGCACAACTACTTAAGGGATGATGTAATACAGATGTCCATCTCATCCATATGCCATCAAATAAATGGCTCTACACATCACTAACACTTCCACTTTGTCCCTAGGGATTCCATAGAGTGAGCCTAGAGTATTGATCCAAATAGGGACACAAAGTGATTTGACATTACTCCACACATTGCATTTACAGGATGACAATAATATTAAAACAAGAAGTGACAGGCACACCCTAATAAATGAAAAAGACTAAATAACCTCCAAACATATTAAGGGTTGTCTACATAACTCCCTGAACTACAAAACTAATAATCATAGCCCTTAAAGTATTTAGTACAAAATGATCCTTAGGGTGGTGTAAGGCTATTTTCACTGTGCCCCACGATGGTGGCCTTATTAACCATGCTACCACTTGGCATGCCAATGATTGGATAAGGCTTTTGATCATTGGGCCAACACAATAAGGGTCCTTCATGGGCTTTTTGAAATCCTTACCATTGATGGCAACACGGCAAGGTAGAGGTCAAGGCCTATACAATGGGGATCAACTTGGTAAGGTGGATCTACCTAGGCTAATCTTGACGATAGAAAGTAACCAGAGAGGCAGCATGGGCTTGCTAGAGTTGGCGAGGCTAGTGAAGCTAGGTACAACTGTCTAAGAATTGTTTTTGGATTGGTTTATGGGGTTACAAAGCATTTATGGTGTGTTATTGTGTCAGTATGGTAATGGATGTTGAAGGAGCTTCATTAGTGGCTAGCACAACAACAAAACTCAATGGGTGATTGTCTCTCTATCAGGTTAGAATAGAGGGGGTAGAAGGAGATTGAGAATAGTGCAGAGGGGGAAGGGAAATACCTAATGGGGCTGATAACTTGTTAGTCACATAGCTTAGAGAACGTGGGATCGACAACAACGATGCTCTACTCCTTGGTTCCATGTGGATTGGGGAAGATGAGGGTTGCGGGACGTTGAGAAGAGAGGCATGTGGGAACTATTAGTCTTGTATGTTTTTTGCGGTGTGCTAGTGGCTTCTCCTGACAAATTATAGGCTGACAAGGTCATTCTAGTCTCCCTCCAACTAGAAAATATTGTGACATTCATGTTTTTTTGGACAAGAAGGATGGGCTTAATTAAGATACAATGGTGCAAAGCTAGGCTCACAATTGGTGTTAGTGGAACGGCAATTGGGCATGGGTATGATGCTCAAGCTTGGTCTAAAGTGGTTCATGGAGGTTGTGGACGCTAGTGGCTTTTTTGTAAGTGAATTTATTATGCTGATGTCAAGGAAGAAGATATGGCAGAGGTGATAAATCAAGGCCATGCTAGTTAAGGTTCAGGAATGATATGGTGATGTGAGTGGGATACATAGAGGCACTATGGTGGACATTGGAGGAAGACAATGTGGGGGGGGCCCAAGTATTAGAGACGGGAAAAGTGAAGATCGATGCCACAACCCACATCGAAAGAGAGAGGGAGCCACAACCCACATCGAAAGGAAAGGAAGTGAGAGGGAGCAGGTTGGTTGGGGTGGGCCAAAAGGGAGGTGGAATTGGGTTTGGGACCGATTAAAAAGGGTAGAAGGTTTAACATATTCATGAAAATTGATTCAAACCATCAAGTGAAGTTTGAATTTCAACTATGATTAAGTACCACCAACGTGCACACAACAATTTACGATCTCAATATGCAAATGAGCTAATTGATCCAACAACTTTCAAATGTATTTTAATCAAAATGCACCCTATTTGCATGGTTTGAATTCTATTTGTATCAATTAGAATTATTTAGAGGAAATTTTAAAATTCTAATTATTTGAATATCATGTCGCATTAGTTTTATCCTAAGTCAAATTAGTATAACTTTGACCATGATTATAGGAGAATATATTAAAATCTAACTCATCAAAGTAATTTCACTAAATCATAATTTGTTTAAGCTTAAGATTTATTTGGTTATGTATAGGTTAACATTTTTTTTCAAAACCTAGTCAAAATTAGAGAAATTTGACTATGAACAAAACCAAAATAGCTTACAATTTGAAATATAGAAAGTAGAAGGTAGGTTTGGACATTTGGATGGGATTTTTTTTTGAAAATGGAATTGTTTCCGGTCCACGCGAACACACACAACACCAAGTTTTTACAATTTTTTAGCTAATGAGATGAACAAAAAAAGGAAGAAAATATGACACAAAATAAATGAAAAAAATCATAAGCAAAGTCTATTGCTTCTCCATCTATTCTTGGCGAAGAGATTGAGAGCAACCCAACAGCCTCCAAAGCTCTACTTGCCAAATGGACAGTCCATCTTGCGTCTTCATGCTGCACAAACCCCTAGAACCGCAGCCAATATGCTGTTCTGTAGGTATCCTGTACAAGAGAAATATATTATTTTCTCTCAAAAAAAGGAGATTATTATGTGTGCATCAAATTGCCTATAAAAAAGCTGCAGCCTCATAAAGATCAAATACCTTTTATTTTCTGCTATGTCCGTTAACCAATTCCAAGCATATAAGATATTGATCTAGGTGATGTTAACCTGTTAGCTATATGAATAATTCTCCAAATAGACTTTAGCATGTTTGGGTGGGAGTTTGAGTTGCTAAAATGTCTCTGGGCCAACTTTTTTTTTTATCTTATTGCTACTCTTGTTGCCACTTGGATAGGACTTTCTCCGTCCCTTTATATCTGTTGCTGTTATGTGCGTGTCATAAATTTGACTCGATTTATAGAAAATACGTGCAATATTTGTATCTCCAAATAAATTTATTAAAAAACTAGATTTATAGATCTTTCTAATGATACTAATTATATACTATAAATATTAATATTTTTTAATATATATTTAATCAAAGTTGTTTGTGAGCCAGGGCAGACGACAGATATTTTATTTAAGGACAGATGGAGCCGTGGTTATTTTAGGGAAGGAAATACAAGCTGCTGCTATCCAGAGCAGGTTCAGCCGTCTGCCTGTCTCCATCAACGCAACGCAACTCCGCGAGCGCAGCCAGGTGGGTGCCCAGATTGGAGCGGAATGTGGAGCCTGAGAGTTTGACCTCATTTCCCTTGGAGCTTCATGGAGCCCTGCGAGATGCCAAGAGTGAAACTTGGCGCTCAGGGTCTCGAGGTAACTAGCCCCATTGCTGATCGCCTGATCCCATCCCCTGCATCCCCAGCCCCCAGGCGTTGCGCGACTGAGAACGGACGAGCTTCTTCTTGATGTGTCACCTTTGTGTGTTGTAGGTGTCTAAGGTCGGTTTCGGGTGCATGGGCCTCTCCGGCATCTACAACCCCCCGGTGCCCCACGAGGACGGCGTGGCCCTCGTCAAGGCCGCGTTCGGTGCCGGGGTCACCTTCTTTGACACCGCCGACGCCTACGGGCCGCACACCAACGAGGTTCTGCTCGGGAAGGTTGGAAATTTCTTTTCTTTTCTCCTGTATCTCATTCCCAGTGCAGGCGCTATTCTTTCTGATTCATCTGGTTGGAGATGGATGGATTTTGCTGCAAGGTTTCGAATTCAGATGCAGAAGCAAAGAGTCAATTGAGCTGTGAAATGATAGGATTTGGTAGGATGGATGGAATCAGATTCTGTTCTGAAAACAAAAAATGCTGGTTTCGGGAGTGAAAATCTTCCAAACTGTGAACTGATGGGCAGTGGCGGATGCAGGATGAGAATCAAGGGGGGGCTAAAACAATGGAGATGTTGATTTGCATAAAGATTTAATAGTGATTTGAGGTTTTTGCTACAGTGTTTTTAGTGGTAAATCGAGTCATTAGGGGGGCTGGAGCCCACCCAGCCCCCCCTGTAGATCCGCCACTGCTGATGGGAGATCAGCGCAAAACCGCAAACTGAATGATGTTAGTGGTGGCTTTCGCAGACTGGGTCTAGAGTTAATCACTTTTTTTAAGCTGAGAACGTGTCAAGTGTTATACAATTAGATTGAACAATGCAAACAGACCTTAGATGGGTCTTTTCCCTTTTGATTTATATGAACACTGAAGATGTGAGTGGGTCTCCAATTATGTATTTATGTTGAATGAGATCATTTCTAACAAATGCCATTTTTTTCTCTGAATATGGTGCTTATTGGTTCATAACTAGATGCAACTTCAGGGCAATTCAATGATTACAGAACATAATAGTTATGTAGATGCTGAAAAAAGAATATGTATTCTTTCTGAACTTGACCATGGACAGGACAGGCACTGAAGCAGTTGCCCCGCGAGAAGGTGCAAGTGGCCACCAAATGTGGCATTGTAGGATTCAAGCTGAACTACATCTGCATAAAGGGGACACCAGAGTATGTCCGTGAATGCTGCGAAGGCAGCCTCGCACGCCTAGATGTCGAATACATTGACCTCTATTACCTGCACCGCATCGATCAGTCGGTGCCCATAGAGGAAACTGTGCATATCTGTGCCTTGGCATTGTAAACTTGACTCAGCGAGTAGGAAAGGTTTGCAAATCTGATAGCTGCTTTCTTATACAATGTTAGATGAGTGAGCTCAAGGAGCTGGTCCAAGAAGGGAAAGTGAAATACATTGGCATGTCTGAAGCAAGTGTGGATACCATAAGGCGCGCTCGTGCGGTTCACCCTCTCACTGCAGTGCAGATAGAATGGTCTCTATGGGCCAGGGATATAGAGGAAGCTATAGTGCCACTATGCAGGTATGTCTGCTTGCAATGATATTTTGAAATTCAATGTTCTTACAGTCTCATTTGTGCCACTTGGGATGCTTCCATATATCTATTCTGGCATTAAAATAGCTGCTTTTCAACACATCATACATAGTTTGACTGAATAATACCACATCTCAATTATCATAAGTTAGTTTAGTGCTAGGACAAGCTCCGATCCTTTTCTTTTACCTCTATGTCCATGCTTTCTATTTTAGTGCTTGCCTCAGCGATATTTAATATTTTTTCTATTGCTAACTGAATTTCTATGGATTAGGGAGCTTGGCATTGGAATTGTTTCATACAGTCCGCTTGGTCGGGGTATTTTTGCTGGAAAAGCAGTTGTGGAGAACCTACCACCAAACAGTTTGCTGGTACTAATACTTTAACGATGAACACTTCAGATTCATTACAATTACCTTCCACCATAATAGGTACAAGAAATCTGCTCATATAGCTGGGATTTTTTAGTTCCCTTTCAGTCTGTGGATCCCAGGTACACCGGAGAAAACTTGGAGAAGAACAAAGTTCTATATGAGCTTCTGCTGAACTTGTCTAAAAAGCACAATTGTAGCCCCTCACAACTCGCACTATCTTGGGTTCTTCATCAAGGAGATAATGTTGTTCCAATCCCTGGTAATCGTTTTTGTGAATTCTACAAGGACACTCATCATGCTGTAGCTAATCATTTTCTCAGGAAGACATATTTCAATTCTGGGAAGATTGCTACCGGCAAATTACTTTGATCAGTTTGAAAATTTCCTTAAAAAATATCAGTCCAGAACTACCTTTATGTTGAAAAGGAACTAAGGTGGCAGAAAATAAATGGCAGTGTAGTATATCTTGTTCATTTAAGCTACGCTGTGAGACATCCTGACTTCCAAACCCAAAAACTCTGAACAAATCTTCCAGAAAAAAATACTTCCACTAAAAACCATCGGAAGTCAGAATTAGCATTTGTGTTTCAGACTTTCAGTAATCAGTATTCAGGAAAGGTAGTTTGAGATTGCATGCAACTTGCATTAAATGCTTGGTGTTACACCTGCAGGAACCTTATATTTTCTGAACTGTCTCTGGCCACAGGAACTACAAAACTGAAGAACCTGAGAAGTAACATTTTTTCTGTAAGAATTAAGCTGAGTAAGGATGACCTGAAAGAGATTTCAGATGCAGTACCTGCAAGCGAAGTAGCAGGTCCAAGGGTTTACCCAGCCTTGGAGCGCTATTCCTGGAGATATGCAAACACGCCGCTTCAGAAGTAGTCATTTATCATATTTGAACGTCGATTCATGCTTGGCAGCTCCAAAATGTTTTAACTGTTTGGATATCTGTTATCTGAAATTTGACATATATGAAAGCACAATTACAATAAGATCTTTTTATTGTTGTATCACCAGTTTTCTTTTGGTAGTCCGCTCTGGAAGCACTGAAATTGCAAAACTGAACAGAGTTTCTTTGATTTGAATACCTGCATTCATCGGTACCAAACAACACATACAGCAACCAGCTAGCAGAAACCCATGCCAATAAGGAACATTTGATTCATCACATCACATCAGCACACACCAACACAAGAACACACAAAACCCAGACTCACTCAAGTAAGGTGCCAAGCATGGCAACCAACTCCTTCATAACAGAGGGGCAGTTCTTGCTCAAATGATCGAAGCTTTCACTTGGCACAGCTACCTTCAAATTCTCCGGAGAGCTAAGGAAACGAAAGCATGCCTTCTTCAATCCATGGCACTGGTGCTGCTCGGCTAGGGCCAATATGGTTGCCACCGTGCCCACATCAATGTATTTGCATAATTTATCTTCACATATCAGCTTCAATCTCGCCAAATTATACCTGTCTGCTGCAACAAGCAGGTGCTGTGCCATGACATCTTCCTCTTCCTCTCCATCTTCACTGGTTTCCCAATACAAGTCAGTGTATATGAAATGGAGCAAAGCCTTGAAGACCCGAGCCTCCATGTCGTCAATGTGGACGACACTGCCGCTTTTGCTCTCCTTCATCGCGCCAAAGAACTGTGCAGTGAAGACCGGCGAGCGAGCCGCGAGCACGCACATATGCGCGGGGAATGTCTCGCCGCTGACCACGAACACCACGTCGGCGCCGTTCCCGGTCTGGAGGAGGTCGCCGAGGTGTTGGTGTAGGTCGGGCCGGGGCACGGACACGAAGGTGGCCATCTCGTCCTCGGCGCGGAACTCGTTGATGACGACGATGTCGCACCGGACGGCGAAAGAATCGTTCTTTAGGTGCTCTGACTTCTCCAAATCCTCCCTCCTGACGAACCTCGCATTCCCGCATCCGCGGTGGCTCCCGTAGTTGCTCACCTCCTCTGCCGCTAACAACGGCGGCGGCAGCTCCTCCTTCTCCGGCACCTCGCCGACGAAACGAAATCGATGCTGCGCCTTCAGCTCCTTTGCTGTTGAGCCGGAGGCGGGCTCCTCGAGGACGAGGAAGAGGGAGATGTAGTCTTTGGTGTCAGGGTCGTGGCCGTTGGGGTGGTAATCGATGTGCCAGCGGTGGCCGCCGACGGTAAAAGGTCGGGACTTGAGGTACTCTCCGGTGGGAATCCCCTCAGTGCGGGAGTAGCCGTCAATCCTCAGAATGTGGTGCCCGCTGGCCGTGTCGGCGACGATGGCGGAGGCCGAACGCGATCTCTTCCGGCCGCTGACAGAGGTGGACGACATGGCTGGTTGCTCGGCGGACCTGATTTATCGCGCAATCTCTGTTTGTATGTCTGTCTCCGGACTCCGGAGCACCGGGACTCCGGGAGAGGTTCTTGTAGGGCCTTGCGCGGACCTCCCCGTAGTGAGCAAGTCCGGGAGAAGACGACGAAGGAGACAAGTCGCCGGCCGGCTACTCGGCTAGCTTCCTTGGGAAGGCGTGATGGAAATTTTGGCCTCGTTTAGTTCAAGGAATTTGGAGAGCTAAATTTACTATAACGATACTGTAGGATTTCGTTTGTATTCGGTAATAATTGTCTAACCGTTGTCTAATTAGGTTCAAAACGTTCGTCTCGCAAAGTACAACCAAATTGTATAATTAATTTTTGATTTAATCTAAATTTAGTACTCCATGCATGTATCATAAGTTTGATGTGACGGGAAATCCTCTTTTTGCATAGTACATTTTTGAGGGGTTTTGGAGGAACTAAACAAGGTCTTTATTGATAATTGAATAGCACTAACAAATAATTTCTGAAGACCTTGATTGACTGCGAAAGGGTCCCTAGCTTAGCTTAGTATAAGAGCCTTAGAATTTTTTTCAGGATTTAACAGAGTCATGTTTTCCTGTGATAGGCGACGTTCCCGCATGTGGCGATGTGCGTTGAGTGGAATCTAATAATATCAACGTGCATGCCTTCGATAAAGAAAATCACTATGAAAATATATTTCATAATTAATTAATGATATATTTATTATGTATCAAGATATTAATATTTTGTTTAGATTTGGTTAGATTTAAAATTGTTTGATTTCTTTAAAACCAGGAAATTACAAAAAGAAATGGACACTAAAAGAGTAGTACCAACCATGTGTTGTTTATTCTATGTATAAAATTTTCTAAAGTAGTCAAAGATATAGACGCTTGACTTAAAATAAATATACATATACTTATATTTATAATCAGAGCAATTACAGTACAACATTTTCGCAGATGTACAAAACATGACCCTAGCAACATTTTATTATCTGGAGATCTCTTTTATCATACTTCCTGTATTGAATCGACTGAAGTTTAGAAAGCTTGCGGTCGACTCTGGATTCCTCTATTCAAGGAGGCACAGGCTAATCAGCGGAGGGAGGAGTGCAGTAGCGTATTTTCCGTGAGTAGAAGTGGGTTAAGTTTCTGCGAGCACGAACCAGCGGTGATCTCCAAAACGAAAATGTGGACTAAACTGCATGGCGATCAGAGAAACCAGAAGTCATTTACAATCCTCTTTTAGAATGGGCTGCTTTGATGTTTGAAATATCCTCTTAGGGCTGGTTTAGTTTGCAAAAAAATTTGTAAAATTTTTCAGATTCCCCGTCACATCGAATCTTTAGACACATGTATGAAGCATTAAATATAGATAAAAAATAAAACTAATTACACAGTTTAGATGAAATCCACGAGACGAATCTTTTAAGCCTAGTTAGTCCATGATTGGATAATATTTGTCAAATAACAACAAAATTGCTATAGTAGCATTTTCCAAAAATTTTCGGGAACTTAAAAATGCCCTTACTATGAGATATTCCTCCTTCGTACTGACCCTTTGCCAACAGCTGTCCCCCTCCCTCGTGTGGCACGACATGACAGCGTCCGAGGTAGGCAAGTGGTAGGTCAAGATTACATGAACGGACGAACACTGATAGAAAACTCAATCAAGATGACAACCAACACTAAAACATTCTGGCGATTGAGTTAAGCATACAAATAGCAAGCCAAGGTGACAACCATCCCTAAATTCTGCGTCACCTCAGCAAAGTGACTGACGCACAGAAGCATTATCTATCCAGATCAACAAAACATGCAAAAATTGCAGGCCAACTGGACATTTCAAATAATAAGCTAAGCTGATGATGAGGCCGCTCATTCTTGATCAGTCTGTAATGCTGTACAGAATCAACAGATTACCAAGATAGAGATGGAATGAGGCTCATGGCATTGTTGTGCTGTGCGAAACATTCTACTGATGATCAAGTTAAGAACACAATAGCAAGCCAAGGTGACAACCATCACTAAATTATGCATCTCCTCAGAAAAGTGATGAAGTACTTACTCAAATAAAAAAATGCAACAATTACAGGCCAACTGGAGATTTCGAATAACCAAGTCATCACTCTTGGGACTGTTGTGCTAAAACATTCTGATGATCAAGTTAAGAACACAATAGCAAGCCAAGGTGATAACCATCATTAAATTATGCCTCTCCTCAGAAAAGAGACGATGTACTTATCCAATTAAAAGAACGCTACGACAATTGCAGGCCAACTGGAGATCTCAAATAACCAAACCAGCTGATCACAAGGTCACTCGTTCTTGATCAGTTCGTAATGCTGTACATATGCAACAGGGTGACAAAATAGAGATGGAACCATTGCTCCTTAGACTGCAAGTAGTCATATACCTCATACCACAAGTCTGGAAAACATGTAACCATTGCTCTGCTAAAACAAGTGATGACGAAGGTAAAAAACAAAACCATGGACGCTGCAGGTTCAATTGGTGGAACTATCAAAACCTTGGAGAACTATCTGATCCTAGCTAGAAACCTTGCCTGAACCACCATTGCTAAGAAAGAGGACAATTACCTGATGAATGCACTGCCAATGCCACAAACCATGTAATGCAACTGATTGAATACAAAACAATTGTTAAAGATGCCTAGTGCCCTAGTTCCAGCATATTCTAATCTATGCAACAAAAATGAGACAACCAGAGATGCTTAGTGTGAAAGGATCAAGATGCCCAAAAGGGGATGAATTGGGCTTTTCTAAAAAATTAATTGCAAGAATTAAATCCTAAGCCAAAGTTCACCCCTAGTGCCTACTTGTGTTCCTTGTGATTCTACCGGTAAAAAGTTTTGCACCCTAAGTTCCAATCCTAGTCTAGCATGACAATTCTAGGAAAGTAAACCAAGCAATAAAAGTAATACAAGAAAATAAATGCTTGAAAGTAAGGGTAAGGAACACGGCGATGTTTTCCCGAGGTATCGGAGAGTCGCCACTCCCCACTAGTCCTCGTTGGAGCACCCGTGTAAGGGTGTAGCTCCCCCTTGATCCGCGCAAGGATCAAGTGCTCTCTACGGGCTGATTCTTCAACACTCCGTCACGGTGAATCGCTCAAAACCGCTCACAAGATGAGTTGGGTCATCCACAAGCTCCACCGGATGATCACCAAACTCTCAATCACCACCAAGCCATCTAGGTGATGGCGATCACCAAGAGTAACAAGCTAAAACTCTCACTTGACCACAATGAGCCTAATGAGAAGATGGATGCACACTTGCTACTCCTTAGTCACTAATGAGGGATTCTCAAACTTTGATTCTCAAATCACTACCCTCACTGGAGCTCTTGCACTCCCTTACACTTGAAAGATGTTTCTCAGCTGAACAAATGAGCAAGAGACCTCTAAAAGAGGTGGAGATGTATTTATACACCCCACAGTCAAATCCAACCGTTACCTGCCAACTCAACAAAATACGCGCTGACCGGACGCGCCGGTCGATGTGACCGGACACGCCGGTCGAACGTAACGGTCGAAAAACTGAACAACACTGCTGAGTGACCGGACGCGTCCGATCGTGCAAGGTCCTTACTGTACTTTGACCTAACGCCCGACCGCGTCCGATCAGTGATGACCGGACACGTCCGGTCAGCAAAGTACCTTACTGGAACGTGACCGGACGCGTCCGATCACTTCCCAATCGCGTCCGATTAGTTGTTTTACCCTCTGAGACACGTGTCAGTGCAATCACCATGTCCGGTCGAGACAGAGACCGCGTCCGGTCAGGAGAATACGGCTCTAACGACTCCGAAACGCGACGCAACTTGAACCAAGTTGCTTCCAACTGAACTTTGAGCTTTTCCTGAGCTACCTAGTGCTAAGTTTGACAAGTGTGCACCACACCTAAACAAAAGACTCATCTAGGTCAAGCTACTCGCTCATGCCCTCCTTTATAGTACGGCCAAAGAAAAAAAAGCGAAGATCCTAACGACTATTCCGAATGTAACTCAACACCTTGACATTCGGAACTAACCGTCCTTAATCTTGTCGTTGATCGTTTAAAAACCGAAACGATTTCCATCAAGGGGCATGAATACCATAGTGCCCAAAGCAGTTATCAACCCCATGACCTAACTTTCCAAAGTTTCTGCAAAACACACGTTAGTCATGGTAATAATGCGTTGTCATCAATTGCCGAAACCAACTCTCGGGGCCTAGATGCTTTCAATCTCCCCCTTTTTGGTGATTGATGACAACACTTAGATTCAGAAAATATGAGAGTTGAGGTTTTCGAACATGCTTGGTTCACATAAGCAACAAGCAATAAGCATAAGGGGTTAGAAATTGCTTATGTGCTCTAAGCCAACAGGATGTACTCATAAGATAAAACATGAAGCGATAGTACACATAAAAAATAGCTTATATGGAATCGGAGTAAGGCACGGAAGCACAACCTTATGAGCTAGAACCAATTAAGTGACATGATATAAAATAGTGACAATATATACCACATAAGACTCAAGTATCTCATTAAGCACACATGTCACAAAATGCAAGTGCAGGAAAGTAAACATGATGCATGAATATAGCAGAATGAGCACACAAAGAAAAACGAGAAACCCTCTATCAAAACTCCCCCTGAATCTACACTCTCTCCCTTTGGCATCAAACGCCAAAAACAAAGCTATTGATCCGACGGGGGAACAGAAGCAGTCGTATCGGGTGCCGAGGAGCGTGGAGTGATCACGAACTGTGAAGTATCCTCCTCAGACTCTGAGTTGTCAGGCTGACCCTCTGTAGAAGCACGTGGTTGTGAAGCAGTCTGGGTCTGAAGAGCAGGAGCAGGAACTGATGAAGACGTAGCAACAAGCGGAGCAGTCTCTGTCACCTGAGCCTGAAGAGTGCCAACAGCGGGAGGATCTGTCGAGGCAACGGACGACGGCACAGTCTCTGTAGTCCCAGTCCCTGTCACTGGAGGAGCCACTGTCTCAGAAGCTGACAGCCCTGAAGAAGTCACAACAGTGGTGTGCGAGGGCGTCGGCTGACCAGTCAACTCACTATAGGAGGCACTCAAGTCAGTGAAAGGAGTGCCTGTCAGAAGATGAGGTCTAGGCTGATCTGGTGTAGTGAACTCCGTCTGAATAGGAGTGTAGCTCAGTGACTGAAAGGTCTAGGGAACATGCTGCTGGGGAGAGGTGAATTGAAAGCTCGGTTATCCCTGACTCTGAGGTCCACTGGACTGTAGTGCTAGAGTCAGGACAGACGGTGGTGGAGGTACCCCAACAGTGACTAGGTGTCGCAGGAGCTCAAGATACTGCTGCTGGTTGGCTGCCTGCTGTCTCTGCATCTCGAACTGCTGCCTCTGAAGCTCAAGCTGCTGCCTCTGGAACTCGTCCTGACGAGCCTGAATCTGAGCAAATGCAGCTGCTGTGTCCTGAGCCTGTCGCTGCATCTGAAGCTCCTGCCTCTCCTGGGCTTGGATCAGCCTCTCAAGAATAGCCACCATGACTGGGTCTGAGCGGGAGGCTGAGCCTGAACCACCAGCCTCATGGTCGTGAGACCGAGAGTGGTACCGGGGGATAGGCTGGTAGTCCTCGTCTGTGTTGTCGGTGACGTCATCCTCAATTGGATCAGCAGGCTCAGCATCAAGATCTGCAAGCTCGGCCTCAGCAAGACCCTGAACGGTCTCGTCCTGCTCAGCTGCTATCTCTGGGACCTCTGGCCTCTCATGCTATCCTGGCCTGGGTGCCTGCTCTCGGGTAACAGAAGCCCACAACTGACGAATGTCGTACTCTGGAAAAGCAGTAGTGGTATCTGATATCTCAGCTCGAATCTCTGCAGGCAAGTCACACGTAGATCTGATGATGAAGCATATCCAGTGCGCATATGGTAGCTGACGGTGACCCTTGAATCCCTCTGCCAAGGTATCCTCCATCTCACATAGCATCAAATCTTAAATGTCGAATGGTGTCTGTGAGATGATGTGATGCACCACCCATAGCTGCATACGAGTCAATCCCTCTCTATATCTCAGCCTCGGAAGAAGTGTACGCCTCACAATAGCATCAAGTACCCTAGCAAGGGGTGTCAGGCTGGCAGGTGAACGTCTGGACCCCTCGCCAAACGGCTCACGGAAGTAGGGTCTGATCATGTCTGTAGGTGGCACTGTACCTCCGTGAGGGCGCCTAGGTGGAGCAGTCTGACCGAAACACAACTGGTGAATCTTCGTCTCTGAAGCAGGGAGTCTGAGAATCTCACGTACCCTAGTGCTGTAGAGTCTGCGGTCACGGCCTCGGAATGCAAAGTGTATGAACTCATGTGCAGGGTCAATCCAAAGTGAAGAGTAGAACTCTCTGACCCAAGTCCCGCAGTATGCTCCAGTCCGTCCAAGAAAATCTGACAAACCAGGTAGAAAGGACAAGTGCGGACAGAGCTGCTCACCAACCACCTCAACTAAAGCCTCCAGTCGACAGACTCTCTAAGGTCTTAATGCAATCCCGCTGTCAACATAAGCTTTGTAGAAATCCTCGTGCAGAGGTGTGTAGAAGCCCTTTGACGCTCGGGGGTCCCGCTGAGGTGGGAACCACCGACCAACCTCGACAAACCAAAGGGCCTGCACCTGGCGTGCTGTAGCTCCCCTCAAGTCAAAGTGCTCGACTGGGGGGTGACCTCGAGCCCTGGGAGGTGGACGACCACCACGACGCTGGCCCTCTGGCCTAGGAGTCACCTGAGCTCGCGTACGTCCTGAGCGACGACGCGGTGGAGTCTGAGCGGTCTGCTCCTCTGTCTCCTCTGGATCCTCTGTGGGCTGATCTGCAGGTACATCGTCTGTCTCCTCGGTGGCCTCAGTACCGAGTTGTCGACCTTCAAGATGAAAGCGACGCTCGCCAATGTGAATCCCACTGCTCCTGCCACCCCTCTCTGCCAGCTCTGCTGCATCTGCAACTGTCTGAGCTATCTCTGCCTTTGTGAGTGTTCTCTTCCTCTTCTTGGCGGAGGTCTTCTTGCGCTTGCCACGGGCAACCTCTGTCAGTCTGGGAGGACTCTTGTCCTCGTCACTAGGTGCACCACCAGCATTCTTGCAGCGAACCATACTGACCAACCGCTGAGGAAACCCTGAAAGATGGTGAACTGACACTCGTGAGGCTTGGCCTCAATCCGTATCCGCAGGCTTGGTCTCGGATTCAAAGCTGATCAACTGCCACACAAAGCACCGACAAGACTCACTGTAAAGATAGAATAGATGGAGCTACTATAAGCAACATATATTATCTAATAGATAAGTGAGGTCCTAATGATAGCAAGCATATGAAATAAGATCTGAATAGAACGTGAAAGCTACATCCAATCGGCGAGAATCCGGTGAAAAAAGAGGGATCTTGACGCGCGAGAGTTCCACGGAAACGCCGGATGAGTGCTGATTTGCGGAGACAAGCAGTAGATGAATTAGAATTTTAATGGAAAATTACGGCAAACCCTAAGTAGAAGATCAAGGTAACGCGAAGAAACCTCGCAGAGAAGACGTCGCGCGGAGAAACCTCGACAAAGAACGGCCGAAGCTAAGTCGCGCGAGGGCTGGGCAAAACGGAAACTCGCGAGGTCTTCGGTGGTGGCGCGCGATGGAGGATGAGGTGGCGGTGCACGGCAGTGGTTCGGCATCGCGGGCAGGTGCGCGGTGCGCTGAGCAGCAGTGCGGTGGTGACTGCAGCAGCCACGGCGGGGCAAGGGCAGCGACGCTAGGCTATGGTGGCGCCCGAGGTGAAGGCAGCACGAGCTGCGGTGGCGCGGCGTGGGCTAGGCACGGCAAGGAGGAGCACGGCGGCGCGCGGCGAATCGGCGAGAACGAGCTAGGGCTTGGCGGATTCGGCAGCGTACGGCGGAAGAAACGGAAAAAAACGTAGATCAGGATGAACGGTTATATGAGGGCTCAGATCCGCTTTTGACGCACTGACCGGACGCGGTGGTCGCTTGACCGGACACGGTGGAGCAGCGTCCGGTCAGAGTCCAGTAAGCTCCTGGAGCGACTGGACGCGTCCGGTTAGGGCTGACCGGACGCGAACAGAGTCCGGTCGGAGGTCATCCGGGAAACTCAACGCGCATGACCGGACGCGGTGGTAGGGTCCAGGACCGGACGCAGTGGTCACAACGGCGCGTCCGGTCCAACGTCCGGTCACAGATCCAAGAGAAAGTCTTCGGAATGACCGGACGCACTGGTGGTCGCCAGGACCGGACGTAGTGGTGAAGCAGCACCGCGTCCGGTTCAACATCCGGTCTAGCGTCCGGTCGCTGTTAAACGCCTTTCTTCAATCCGATCTTCGACGCGCTTCTCCCAATCAAGTTCTAATTCAAAGAGACTCAAATAAACATCAATTAGAACCTGATATGAGTGACCTCACTCAAACCTTCAAGTTTTTCAAAATATTTTGTCTTAGGCTAATATTGTTTTTAGGAAAATATGCAATAAACACCCGAGGAGCAACGTATGACCATGCAATAGAGTTTATGAACCCTTGGGAGCGTCAAATGCTCTTTCTATTCATGGACGAACACAGAGGTTGCTTAAAGTCAAACCGAAAAGAAACGACAAAGCAACAACCATGCATATGCAATGCAAAGCAAGAAAGACTAGGTTGCTTGTTAAGTTTGATCCACGGTTAGGCTTCTTCACTCCTCCAAAGGAGGGTTATCGTAACCGTGTTAGACAAATCTTAGATGCATTGCGGAGAATTAAACATGACATATGATACAATACAATGCAAGGGACAACACAAGCTCATTTTTTAAAGTTACTAGAATAAGCACATTTAGTTCACTTCTCAACCTACAAAAGGTAGCCTCATCCAAAGGTTTAGTGAAGATATCCGCTAATTGATTTTCACTTCTTACACCTTCTAGTGATATATCATTTTTAGCAACATGATCTCTTAGAAAGTGGTGGCGAATATCAATGTGCTTGGTGCGTGAGTGTTGTACTGGATTTTTAGTAATTTTAACGGCACTTTCATTGTCACATAAAAGTGGCACCTTTTTACGAACAACTTCATAGTCTAGGAGGGTTTGTTTCATGTATAAGATTTGTGCACAACAAGCCCCCGCGACAATGTATTCTGCCTCGGCGGTGGACAAAGCCACACTATTTTGCTTCTTAGATGACCAAGATACTAAAGATCTCCCAAGCAAATGGCACCCTCCGGATATACTTTTTCTATCAATTTTGCAACCGGCATAATCCGAATCGGAATAGCCAACTAGTTGAAATCTAGCTCCTTTGGGATACCAAAGACCAATGCTTGGGGTGTGCTTAAGATATCTTAAAATTCTTTTTACGGCACTTAGGTGAGGTTCTTTAGGGCACACTTGAAAGCGAGCACACATGCACACACTAAACATGATATCGGGCCTAGATACGGTAAGGTACAACAAGCTACCAATCATAGAACGGTAGAGAGTTTGATCAACTGGTTTACCTCCCTCATGTAGGTCGAGATGTCTATTAGATGGCATTGGGGTCTTGATTGGCTTACACTCTTCCATGTTGAATCTCTTGAAAAGATCCTTGGTATATTTTTCTTGAGAGATGAAAATCCCTTCTCTCATTTGCTTGACTTGAAAACCAAGGAAGAATGTAAGTTCACCAATCATAGACATCTCGAACTCCTTCGACATCAATTCACTAAATTCCTTGCAATAATCTTCATTTGTTGATCCGAAGATAATATCATCAACATAGACTTGACAAATGAAGATCTCCCCATTAAGCTTCTTGGTAAATAGTGTGGTGTCGACCTTTCCAATAGTGAAGCCTTTCTCAATGAGGAAATCCCGGAGGTGCTCATACCACGCTCTAGGGGCTTGCTTGAGCCCATATAGCGTCTTAGACAACCTATAAACATGATTAGGATATCTAGGGTCTTCAAACCCGGGAGGTTGATCAACATAGACTAGTTCATTTATGAAGCCATTTAAAAATACACTTTTCACATCCATTTGATATAGTTTCATATTATGATGCGATGGATATGCAAGAAAGATACGAATGGCTTCAAGTCTTGCAACGGGTGCAAAGGTCTCTCCAAAATCAAGACCTTCAACTTGAGAGAACCCCTTTGCAACTAGTCTTGCCTTGTTCCTCACTACTACGCCTTGGTCATCTTGCTTGTTGTGGAACACCTACTTGGTTCCAATGACTCTTGCACATTTTGGATACTCTTCAAGTGTCCAAACTTGATTGCGGGTGAAGTTGTTCAATTCTTCATGCATAGCATTCACCCAATTCGGATCTTGAAGAGCTTCTTCTACATTTTTAGGTTCAAGACAAAAGACAAAAGAGTGATGTTCAACAAAAGAAGTAAGCTTTTTAGATCGAGTCATTACACCCTTTATAGGACTCCCTATGATGAGATCTTGTGGATGAGCTTGAAGTAGAGGTGAGTTTCTTTTTTCAACTACTTAAGGGGGTGGGGAGCATCAACATCTTGAGCTTGTGCCTTTGCTTGTTCATGAGAGACATGAGTGTCTTCATTTTTAACTCTCTCATTCTTATCTTCATCTTGAGGCACATGTGATGAAGATGGTGGATTGATAATTTGTACATCGTCTTCATCATCTTTTGGCTTGATGTCTCCCACCGGCATGTTCTTCATTGCCTCCCTCAATGGTTCATCACCTACATCGTCACAATTCTCAATTGCTCCTTGGGAGCCGTTAGATTCATCAAATTCCACATTATATGTTTCTTCAACCAAACCGGTGGCATGGTTAAATACTCTATATGCTTTGGACTTTGATGAGCAACCAACAAGAAAACCAATATCACGTCTTTGAAACTTCCATAGGTGTTGACGCTTCTTGTAGATGTAGCATTTGCAACCAAACATCCGGAAGAATGAGACGTCCGGCTTCTTCCCATTTAGCAACTCATAGGGGTCTTGCCAAGAAACTTTTGTAGGAAGAGACGATTTGAAGCATAACATGCGGTGTTGATTGTCTCGGCCCACAATTTCTCCGGTGTGTTGTGCTCATCTAGCATTGTTCTTGCAAGAGTGATCAAAGTCCGGTTCTTTCTCTCAACTACACCATTTTGTTAAAGAGTGTAGGTTGATGAAACTTCATGCTTGATTCCAATCTCATCACAATAAGCTTCAATGTTTGTGTTGTCAAACTCTTTGCCATTGTCACTTCTAATCTTTTTTATCTTGACTTCAAATTCATTTTAAACTCTCTTTGCAAACTTCTTGAAGCAATTTGCCACTTCGGATTTGTCATGAAGGAAGAAAGTCCAAGTGTATCTTGAGTAGTCATCCACAATCACAAGACAATAGAGATTTCCACCCAAACTCTTGTAAGTTGTAGGACCAAACAAATCCATGTGTAGAAGTTCTAGCACTCTTGATGTTGACATGTAAGCTTTGGTTGGATGAGTATTTGTAACTTGTTTGCCGGTTTGACATTCACTACAAGGTTTGTCCTTCTCAAACTTTACATCCTTCAAGCCTCTCACTAATTCCTTCTTCAATAGCTTGTTGAGAGTGTTCATTCCAACATGAGCAAGCCTCCTATGCCAAAGCCACCCAAGTGAAGTTTTGGTGAACAAGCATGTCATCAAGTTTGCATCTTCGGAGGTGAAATCAACAAGATAGAGATTGTTGTATCTAAAGCCTTTGAATATCATTTGCTTGTCATCTATCTTTGAAACTACCACTTCATTTGGTGTGAACAAGCCTAATACGCGCAACTACCACTTGCACTTCTTTGAAACTACCACAACGAGCCTAATGAGAAGATGAATGTACACTTGCTACTCCCTAGTCACTAATGAGGGATTCTCAAACTTTGATTCTCAAATCACTACCCTCACTAGAGCTCTTGCACTCCCTTGCACTTGAAAGATGTTTCTCAGCTGAACAAATGAGCAAGAGACCTCTAAAAGAGGTGGAGGAGATGTATTTATACACCCCACAGTCAAATCCAACCGTTACCTGCCAACTCAGCAAAATACGCGCTGACCGGACGCGCCGGTCGAACGTAACGGTCGAAAAATTGAACAACACTGCTGAGTGACCGAACGCACCGATCAGAGGTGACCGGACGCATCCGATCGTGTAAGGTCTTTACTGTACTTTGACCTGACGCCCGACTGCGTCCGATCAGTGATGACCGGACGCGTCCGGTCAGCAAAGTACCTTCCTGGAACGTGACCGGACGCGTCCGATCACTTCCCAGTCGCGTCCGATTAGTTGTTTACCCTCTGAGACACGTGTCAGCGCAATCACCGCGTCCGGTCCTCGCAAGGACCGCGTCCGATCAACCGTGCTGAAACGCAGTGACTGTTAGTACTGACCGGACATGTCCGGTCGAGACAGAGACCACGTCCGGTCAAGGGAAAACGGCTCTAACGACTCCGAAACGCGACGCAACTTGAACCAAGTTGCTTCCAACTGAACTTTGAGCTTTTCCTGAGCTACCTAGTGCTAAGTTTGACAAGTGTGCACCACACCTAAACAAAAGACTCACCTAGGTCAAGCTACTCGCTCATGCCCCTTTATAGTACGGCCAAAGGAAAAAAGTGAAGATCCTAACGACTATTCCGAATGTAACTTAACACCTTGACATTCGGAACTAACCGTCCTTAATCTTGTCGTTGATCTTTTAAAAACCGAAACGATTTCCATCAAGGGGCATGAATACCATAGTTCCCAAAGCAGTTTTCAACCCCATAACCTAACTTTCTAAAGTTTCTGCAAAACACACGTTAGTCATGGTAATGTGTTATCATCAATTGCCGAAACCAACTCTCAGGGCCTAGATGCTTTCATAGTGAATATTCAATCATCATAGCTACCTGATAACAAAGTCCATCCTAATCAGTTGGTAGAGCCAGGTCGGGAGCGCTAGGAAATGCCCCCTTGGCAATGGAGAGGATTGCTCACTCAAAACCGCCGTGCCTTTGGCCGAGCTCAACCGAGACTAGTACGCGCGTGTCAATGTTCGAGTCTTCCTCGGGGTGATGCGGTAATGGCAACACAAGGACACACCCCGGCAGGACGGTTGTGGGCCTCCACAACCTCCCCTCTCGCCTGGCCAACCCCTCCAGCTACTTGCAGCACACCGGCGCCCTGCTCCTGGATGGTCATTCATGCCGTGCCCGCCACACGGCGTGTAGACGTCTCTCCACTTACTTCCGCGGGCCCTCTCTCCGGCTAATCTTTAGCGACACACATGAACATCACCAGCCTCTTGACGAAACAAACCACAGGACTATACAATGAGAGATGACAGATGAGATAGAATCAAACAGTTGAAACATTTGCATGATACAAGTATGTTTAAGAATTCAGTGTTTCTGAACCTACATATGTAATCTGGTCTGGTGTTTCTCACTTCTAACTTGCAAAAGTAATATGGTTCTAGGCAGGAAAAGCCAAAGAAGTAGAAAGCCCTGATGACTTTACATTTTTTTTTCTTACAAGCATCAAGCAATATGCTTAGACAATATACCACTGTATCAACACAGTTAACTTTTTACATTGTAACATCAGATGGGTGTTAACTGCTAAGAGCATACATAAACAAAACGGCAACTAGAGCCAAGAACATGGAAAACATGTTTTTGCACAACATTGTTGAGGTAGTAGAAAATTAACCAGGGTTTGGATTCCAATTGGGCAGTGAATGGGAGGCCGGGAGGGAGCATTAAGCTGGGCTATTGAGGTCACCAACTAAAAACAGCATTATCACCAAAGCATAACTAAAATAGCTTAGCTGAAAGAAACAGCCTGCATCTATTGCTCATTTTGCCTGATTTATGTCTTCTGTTGTATGGATACCCAACAGATAAGCATTTGCACTCTCATATTAGGAGATTTTTCTACTATAGAATGTGCTAGTTGATGGCAGCCTTTAACTTGCTACGAGTATTTTATAACAAATGGTCCATGCAATTCTTTAGTTCTGGCCAAAAAAAAGCCTAGTTATAACAGTTCACTAGAGGGGTTAAGCAACAAGCAGAGAACTCGGCAATAGTAAGCAAATATCAAACAATCATGTAGCAAAGCAGTTCTAGGACTGGGTAGGTAGAGACTAGAGAGGCAATAAAGTAACATGAAAACAGTAAGCCAGAAGTAACAATTTCAGTGTTTAGGCATCTCCTTACGAAACTGAGATCATCCGGAGCTAATGGGCAGATCTTGATGATGACAAAGATGTTCCAGATTAACATTGAACAGGCTAGTAGTTTTGCATCTTCGAACACTAATAATGCCATACAAAGTAATGGCCAGGCAACCAAAAAGTCAGGTACTAACAATTCCGAAATAATGATCATCACTGATTTCAGGTGACAAGCATACCAATCACCTCTTCTATGACAGCTGGGCAGCTTCTGCTTAGATGCTTGAAGTCATCAGTGGCCATGGCTGTCCTCAGATTTGCAGGATCACTGAGAAAATGGAGGCATGCCTTCTTTAGGCCGTGACAGTTGTGTTGCTCAGCTAGCGTCAGTATGGTGGCCACTGTGCCCACATCAATGTACCCACACAGTTTCTCTTCACAGATCAACTTAAGCCTCTCCAAGTTGTATCTATCAGCTGCAACAAGAAGGTGCTGGGACATGATGTCGTCCTCTTCCTCTTCAGCTTCTTCTCGCTTTTCCCCTTCCCCTGCTTCCTCTGCCTTGGGCAATGAGTCAGTGTACACAAAGTAGAGCAAAGCCTTGAAGACCCGAGCCTCCATGTCGTCTACACGGACAACGTCCGTCGTGTTGCTCTCCTTCATTGTGCCAAAGAGCTCTGCACTGAAGACTGGTGACCGGGCGGCGAGCACGCACCGGTGTGCCGCGAATGTCTGGCCTCCAACATCGAAGACCACGTCAGCGCCCTTCTCGCTCCGGAGGAGGTCGCCAAGATACTGGTGCAGGTCAGATGGGGGCACGGAGACGAACCTCGGAGGCGATTCCACGGCCGCGCGGAACTCGTTGACAACGACCATGTCGCACCGGACGGAGAAAGAATCGTCTTTGAGGTGCATCGATTTCTCCAGCTTTTCCCTTTTGATGAACTCTGAGTATCCCCAGCCCACGTTGCTCGCAAAGCTAGTCACATCTTGCAATGTCACCGGCTCCTCCCCCACGTTGCCGACAAAACGGAACTCGTACTGCGCCTTCACCAAACTGGCGACACTCCCGTCGTGTTGAAGGTAAATGGAGATGAAATCCGCGTGCTCCGATTTGAATCCGTTGGGGTAGTAGCGAATTTGCCAGTGGTGGCCACCGACGGTGAAAGGGTGAGACTTGAGGTACTCTCCGGTGGGTGTACCCTTGGTGAGTGAGTAGTCGTCGATCTTGAGAATGTGATACCCCCTTGCTGTGTCGGCGGCGATGGAGGAGGCGGACTGCGACAGCTCGCTGCTGCAGCCACACCCGGTGCGCACCATGGGATACCTAACCTAGCCCTTCTCTCTTGTCGGCGCTGTAGGGTTTTGCACGGGACCAGCCGCCGCGGAATTGCGGGAGACCAGAAGACGGGGAAGAAGAAGAGTCGCTGGCTTCCTCCAGAAGACTCGGATTCCCCTCTTGATGGGCCGTCAAGATTGGGCCAATGCAGAGCACCAGTGCAGCAGTAGGCTTGGGCTGGGCTCTTTACTATTCCAGGCCTTCGATCAGCTAATGAATGGACAGTTGTTCCTCACCCAAAAAAAAAACCCTAATGAATGGACAAAAAAAACTGAGTATTTTTAGTTTTTTATTACTACAGCATAATTTACTTTGTCCTCCTGAAACTTTCCCTGACAAAATCTCTTAAATTTACTAACCATACTATTTGATAGGTTAAATCTACCATATAAGAAATTTATACATTTTTTATTACATCAATTTTTCCAGGGCGATATGATCTAATATCATCCATTACTACTACAAAATACATAAAAATTATAGTTATTTTTATTGATAATGATTCTCCATAGGCATCCGTCCCGTGACTCCCATCTCTCTCAAAAAACCCACTTGCTCATCCTCCAGCCCATTCCCTCACCGCGGCTTCCGTTCCATCGGACGCGACGCACCTCTGCTCGAGCAACGTCCTCGCCCCCCACACGCCGCGCCTCTGCCCGAGCCGCGCACACCCCTCCCGCCCTAGCCACGCTCCATCCCTCGCCGCACCTCCATTCACCGTCGCGCCCCATTCCGAGATCCATAGCGGCAAGACCTAGAGCGGCGATATCTGAGCACTTCCATCCTTCTCCGCGCGCTAGCTCGTGCAAGACTGGCGGCCTTCCCCTCCTCTCTCTCCACACCGACGAGCCTCCATTCACCCAAGTAGGAAGAAGATATTGCGCTGAAAGCATGTTGCAAGAGTAAGTTTCAAGTGTTTTAGGTGTTTCATACGCATGTTGCAAGTGTTTCATACGCATGTTGTAAGTGTTTCAGGTGTTTCATATGCATGTTGCAGGTGTTTTATATGGATGTTGCAGGTGTTCCATATGGACGTTGCAAGTGTTTTATTTGAATGTTGCAAAAGTATATCGGGGATGTTGCATGTGTTGCAATGGATATAAATGTATGTTGCAAGTGTATGTTTCAAGTGTTTCAGCTATTCCAGACGGATGTTGCAACTATTTTATTTGGATGTTGCAAAGTAGATCTGGATGTTCCATGTGTTACAATGGCTTCACATGTATGTTGTAAATTTATGTTCTAAATGTTTCATTTGTTTTCAAATGCATGTTACAAGTGTTTTCCTCTGAATATTGCAAAACTAGTTCTGCAGGTTGCAAAAGTACATCTGCTTTCCAAATTCCCGCGTGCACCTACAAAACAGAGCGAGCGGAACTACATGCATGCGTGGAAAGGAGCAAACGGGATGGTCCCATAGGGCTGCACGCACGTGCAACGGAGCGGGCGGGGCGGCGCGTTAAATGGAGTGTGGCGGGGCGGATCTGCTGCGAGTCCGAATGGATAGGGCGGAGCACGGAGCTGCGTCCGGACGCGATGTCCCATCCGGACGTCTATGCGCTAGCCGTTCCTTATTTTTATAGGTTGGAATATATGGTACTGCCGAACTAGTGTGACTAAGGATGTAAAAGCAATTTGAAAACAAAAAAATATATTTAGTTTTCTTACATAGTTTCATTATAGCTAGCGTCTCATAACTTTCAAACTTAAACTCAACATTAAAAATAATAAGAACAAATTGAAAGTCAAATTTTATTAAGGAATATACTGAACTAATTCAAATACCTTTTGGTGGAGTGAATGGAGTCAACATTTTACTTGGAGAATAACAGAGAAAATAAGTTGTTCGGCAAAGAATAAAAAAAAACTCGACCTGCGGTGGCTAGACAGGCACCAAGGTTTTCGGCTTAAGGTAAAGACTTCTTACGCAAGTCAAGAAAACCCCCAAACCCTGTACCCTACCCGCACACAGGGCCCGTAACCCTGTAAGTCAAGATGGCAACGGGTACGTACCCAACGGGCAGTGGCCACCCGCACCTGCACCCGCCAAGTTGTACCCGTCGGGTTACCCGCAACCGCACACGGGTAGGAAAATGCTCCCATACCCGCACTGATGAGGACATGACACCAACGGATACGACCATTGATTATAAGGTGCGCTCATTCCTATATTTGCATAGTAATTTTGGGTACAATTCACTTGGTTCCACATGTACATGTCGTTATTTGAATGTAGGTACAAATGTGTCTCAAAGTGCAAGTCCATCAAAGTTGAACTTTTGGTTCGTCGGCAGCCCGATAGTGCTCCATTGGGAAGGCCATAACTCATCCATCCGGAGTACGATCGAGGTCAATTAGCACTTGATGGAAAGCTGGCAAGGTCTCCAAATTATCGAGACATTCTGCCGCTATTTTCTGTCGGGTGCTACGGCGTCGTCGCATGCTTGTTATTCACACTTGGGACCCAGACCCAAGTTGGAGCATGCCCCAAGAAGATGGAGAACACCTAAGAGATGCCCAAGTACGTCCTCCTCCTTGGCCACCACCTTAGGAGGCCAGCAAGGATGTCCAAGCCAAGCCGGAGGCCCAGTCCAATTCGAGTTCGAGTCTGCTTCGGCCTTCTGGACCAGTCTGCAATAAAACGGACGCCCAGGACGCATCCGGACTCCGTTTTCGACGGGAATCATCGAAACAAGTTGACGTCCAGAATTTGTCAGGGCGCTGCGTCGCCGTCTTTTGGGCCGTTTGGGTCTTGTAATGTGTCGAGACTCCTTAGCGACGTGAGTAGGGGTTCTTGGACGCCCTTTAGGCTTTATAATCAGTAGCCGTCGCCTATGTTAGGGTTTATGTTTTGCTTAGATTATTCTGTCCATTGACAGTCGCCGTCTATCGGTTTGCGAGACCCCAACTTCGAGTGCTTAATCATTCATCTGCAATTGTCACTTCAATTGAGTTGCGTTTTATCTTGTTCTTGCTTGTGTTATTCGATTCGCAGCAGGGATTAGCCTTCGTGCCGAGGTCAACCGGATTGTGACACGGTTGATAACCAGAGGAGACGTGGTGCTAAGGTTGCAGAGTTCGGGTCTTTGTGATCTGGAGCCGGATCGGTGTGTCGCTTCTGACCAAATCGATAGTTATCTTGAACCTGACGGAAGATCGGGAATCACGTCCCCATCACGCACCCGTGCAGGTAAATTCTACCCGACGGGTAACCCGCACCCGACAACATACCCGAGAATTACATATAAATATCAAACATTCACATGCAAAAATAAATCATTCCAAGCTTCCAACAAGATACAAACTAACATTCATATAATGACATCATTACAATATATATACTAGAAGGGTTTTGTTGGATTTGGGCCAAATTCATGGGCTGTATAGGCAAAAATGATGAGGGTGGCTTGTTCTTTCTGCGGGTGTTTTTTACCCGCGAGTAGGCGGGTATGGGTAGTATACACCCACACCCGTACCCGCCATACCCGATGGGTATAAGATTTTGCCCAATAACGTACCCACGGGTAGAAAATTTATCCCATACCCGCCTTTTTATCGGGTAAAACCCGTCGGGTACTCGGGTTTCGGATACCCATTGCCATCTTGACCTGTGAGTGGGCCGGTGCCTACGAACCTGTGCTTTGGGAACGCAGGGCAGGCTAGGGTTTTTTTTTCACCTCTGGCGCTGCAAATTCACCCCGTGGGGTTCGAACTCAGGCCCAACCAGAGTGCTTGACCAGCCGGTCCTTTGGCATCGGCAAAGAATAGGTGGCTTCAAGATTTGGGGAATGTTTGAAACGCAACCCAAACGCAAATTCAGCGTGAAAAAACACTGATCAAGGGACAACCTTTGCTGAAACAATGTGATGACATAAATGAAACTCAGAAGCACGTCACAACCTTCCTAGAACGTCCGTTGTGCACCATTAGCAGTAACTGAAGAAGTGTAGTACGTACATAGCGATCATGGTCTGCCAATTCCTAAATGAAACACCTAACATCATCACTCAACTATGATGCATGCATGGCAAGCAGATCCTTGGTGATGGAGGGACAGCTCGTGCTTAGATGCTCGAAGCCATCGCCTGCAACCACTGCCTTGAGATTTGCTGGAGCACAGAGGAAATCGATGCACGCCTTCTTCAGGTTATGGCAGCGGTGCTGCTCGGCCAGCGTCAGGATGATTGCCGCCGTGCCCACGTCGATGTACCTGCACAGCTTATCCTCACATATGAGCTTGAGCCTCTCCATGTCATACCTGTCCGCCGCCACAAGCAGGTGCTGGCACAAAACGCCTTCCTCTGGCTTCCTCATCTCCGGCAGCGTGTCGGTGTAGGCGAAGTGGAGCAGAGCATGGAACACCTGCGGCTCCATGTCGTCTATGTGGACCACACCGCCTGCGGCGTCGCTCTCCCGCATTGAGCTGAAGAGCTCCACGGCGAAGACCGGTGAACGGGCGGCTAGCACGCACCGATGCGCCGGGTACGTCTCGCCGCCGACCTCGAACACCACGTCGGCGCCCCTTTTGTTGGAGAGGAGGTCGCCGAGGTGCGTATGCAGGTTGGACGGGGGCACGTGGACAGGCGCAGCAGCAGCCTGCTTGTGCTTGGGAGATTGCACGGCGCGGGAGCCGTTGAAGACGACGATGTGGCACCTGATTGTGAGAGGATCGCCCTGACGCACCGTCTTGAGCACATCTTTGTTTTTGGCGAACTTGGAGTAGCCATGACTACTATCCTGTCTGGCGAAGCTTGTGACAAATTTCCTTTTCGTGCTGAGAACCTCCTTCTTCCACCTGACAAGGAAGAGGGCGCGCTTCTCCGCCATGACGCTGAACTGTACCTGGGCAGTCACCGGCTTCGCGACGTTCTCATCAAGTTTCAGGTAGATGGAGACGTACCCAACAGCAGCATCCGAGTCGTAGCGATCGCCGTTAGGGTAGCATATGATGCGCCAGCTATGGGCGCCCACGGTGAAAGCGGAGGACAAGAGGAACTCTCCATGGGGAACGCTCGTCGCGTCGAGCAAGCGGGAGTCGATCTTGAGGTCGTGGTACCCGCTCGTCCTGTCGGCAACGATGGCCGACGACGACCGCGACGGCTTGCCGCGGCCGGAGGCGGATGACGTGGCCAACATTAACGCCCACCTCCTCGATCTCCACGTAGCTAGCTAGATCGGGTTGGTCTTGATCACTGCGTTGCGTTGCGATGCCGCCGCCGCCGCCTAGGGTCTTGTCGAGGGCCTTGAGGGCTCCGCGCGAGTAAGGGGATGGGTTTTCTTTCCTTTCTTTTCTTCTTGCCAAAAACAATCTCGCTTCCGAGAAGGGATTTGCTACCAACGATGAAAACAGATTTGGATAGACATGAAATCTGATACGAATGTTATTATTTACATTATTTTCCATCCAATAATTTTAGATAAATAAATTATTTAATGAGACATCGAAATATAATAAGTATATTGAACTATCATGTAAATGAATAATAAAAATATGGTTAGTCATATTAACTATATAAATTATAAATTCACAATCGTATTAAGTATGTGTTCATCATTTGTATTTAATATAAAACATTTCCTACTAATTACTTTTAGACATGACTTTTAAATGCTTTCAACCTTTTAAAGTTGATGAATGGGAACTACCTAAAAACTACATTATATATCATTAGTCATATTAATTAAAATAAAAATATTATTAATATTAAATTAATCTTAGTTATATAAAAAATAAATTTTTTCTTTAACTCCTTTTCAATATTAAAACTAATAGTATTCCTTATTAATTTAAAATATTTTTAATTGTACATATTAGTAACATTATAAAATCAATATTCTTTTTTTGAGAATAAAATCAATATAATTAGTCATTAGTAGCAATCCATTTCTTCAATTGATTTCATCTAGTGAAGAAATTCTTCTTGGAGTTAAAGTTGTAACCCATCTTGTTTAACTTTTTGAGAATTTTGGTGGTGTTTCTCACAAGAAGAGCCATCTCATGATTTTCATCATCATTAGGTTCTTTCTTGATTTTAGGTTCTTTCTTGATTTTCATCTTCTCATCTCTAACAAGCCTTGAAAGTTAAAACCAATATCTTTCTTCTTGTAGGTTGAGGAGCTCTCTTGGGGAGTGATATGAACATAAATCCCGAAGGTATTGACCTTGTTCAAGAATTGAGAGAAAGTGACGGCGGAGATATTAAATCGATGAATACAGGGTCACGATGTTCACATACTTCTCCATTTAATGAACACCGAGAATATTTCTTCACGTTACCATTTGAGTAAGACCAAGCAATGGAATTGAGTTCTTCTAAAAAGATATTCAAGCAAGAGTACATATCATTAAAATTCTCAAGAAATATTTTGAAGTCATTAAGTTTCTTAATCACAAATTGATAATGTTTCTCATGCTCATTCTTGGATGATCCCTCATGTTGGATGCAAAATAGCATATATATCCTTGATTAGGGATGAAAACGAACCAGATCGGTCGGGATAAACCCTCTCCCGTTTTCACTTTTACATTTTAATACGGAGGAAAAATCAAAATCGAGAAGGCTGGAAACGGAAACAAAAACTAGATTCACCGGAAATCGAAAACGAGTCAATTCAAACGGAAATATGTTGATAACAATTGGGACATGGAAAGACAAAGCGGGAATGTCTCCACATATATAGAACCAAGAAAAATGACTTCTCACATACAAAACGTACCGACCTGGCTTGAAGTACATCACTACCAATACATGAATAATTATAATTCATACAGTAAGATTCATGAGATGACAAGAGTATATAAGAGTGCTAGACCATAAGTTCATAACATAGCAAGAAGTCAACCACCACTGTACTATGGACAAGGCTACTATGGCATGGCATAGATGACTATGCTGCATTATTGCATTTCTTAAAATGAGATATCCAATGGAGATAAAAACAGAATATCTCGACAAAAAATGGAACAAGAGAAAACAGTCGAAAAAACAACAATATCATTTTTGTTTCAATTTTCATATTTATCGAAAGCGGAAAAACAAAAAAATGGTCGAGATGATTGTCAATACAAATTCGAGCTAGCAAAATATAGAAACCAGGATGGAATAGAACAAGGATTTATCCTAATTCCTAACCCAAGATGTAATCCTTCACTACTACAGAAATGATTTTGCGAGGCACTGCCCAAACATTAACGCAGGCGGTCACAAAATGCAACCGTCTCCTAAAATACTCGACGAATAACGGAGACGGTTGTTTTATTTATGGAGGCGGTCACAATTAATTACCTGTCTCACGAAATCGATTTACGGTGATAGATTTTTTATTTACGCACACAGTCAAAAAATGCATGCCTCCGAAAATGGATTTACGGAGGTGGTAAAAAATGTACGCCTTCGAAAATGAATTTATGGAGACGGTAAAAAATGTCTGCCTCAGTAAATCATTTACAAAGGAGGACATTCATAAGGCGTCCGTCTCCAAAAATTAGGCCCAGCCCGCTAACAAACAGTGGCCCACTACCATCTCCTGTAAACACAAACCCTTAATGTCGATGCGGGACCCACAGGACTCCCCAGTGGTATGACCACAAGTCCGTGGGTCCTGGCTTGGCCCATGGACTGGAGCAAGGAGAGGTGCAGCGCCCGCTACACCTAATCCGAGTAGAATAGGCCAGACTAGCCGGATTCCTATAAAAAGTAACTTCTATATTTATTTCAGGACACTTTCTTTGAATCCGACTGGGATTGTAACCGCACCACAGCCTTCTCTATCGATATAAAGAGAAGGCATGAGCACCCCTGTAACAAGAGACGATAGAACACAATCGATCCAACGCAAAGGCTAACGCCAACTGGACGTAAGGTTATTACTCGATCACGATCGAGGGCCCAAACAAGTATAAATCGACTATCTCTGCGTTCACCGTTGAGTTTTAGCATGCATCGAAGCCTGTACAACTGTCCCAGGTATCCCCGTGGTAGGGCTATTGGTGGTCAAATACCGACAGCTGGCGCGCCAAGTAGGGGCTTGCGGCGCAATCGCAATCAAGAGCTCTACGGATTTCGACAACATGATCTTCCCAACGGGATCGATCTTCATCTTCGGATCGTGGATTTGCGAGGAAAACAGTGAGGGCAACCTCTAGGGACGTCTCATCGAAGCTCAGAAGGCCCACGAGGAAATCACTCTTTCGACGGGGTCAGCCGAAGATCTCACCAAGAGATTCTCAGGCCTTACGATGTCCGAATCGACTCAGGCTCCGACAACAACCAGTCTCGACTTAGTGTCCGGGTTAGATCCCCCTTTGGGGTCCAATCTGGGTTCTTTTAAAGATGAACCAAGTTCTCTTCCAATTGGACTCTGAAACACAGCATCAACTCTTCAAGAGATCAATTCGAACCTAATTCAGGTTTCTTCTAGGAAGTTGAGTCGCCTCCCAACCGGACTTAACAATGTGGCATGGGCGTATCAAGACTCACTCCGAAATGTAGCCGGTCCAGTGCAGAGGCTACGTCTTACCGGGGCGCAAAAAGGTCTTGTATGAACCGTAACATCTCAAGATTGCCTAGTCCAATGGCCGGGTACTTTTCCCCAGAGCAGCAACACTCGACTAATTGAAGAAGCTATCATTTTACCCTACCAAGAAGGTGGTGCGTTCCACGATACCAACACTCTAACTGAAGTCACCAGTAACTCCAGCAGGGTAGGGCCGGTGCCAGCCCGAGAAGTCTTCATGATTCGGCAGCCACCACTGATGCCACCAACTGCACCTGACGTCAGGTCTTTAGATGAATCAGAATCAAACATATCGCCCAACGCTCCTGAGTACGATGGCGAGTCTAAGGGCCAGAAACGAGCTAGGGAAAGAAGGAACAAACTAAAAGAAGGTCGCAGACGCCGTGCCAGGCAACGAAAAGAAGCATGGGACACGTACGAAGCAGAGCTGACCGAATACAACAAGAGAAAATTAGAGAGAGAAGCCAAAAAGAGGCGCGTAGCCAGAGCACATAGAGCTCTTTACGACAAGATACGAGAGACGCTAGAGGAACTTGAAGCGATCTCGCATCCCAATGAGGAACAAGAACAACTCCGAGAAGTTCTCCGAACAATGTCCCTGAAGGCACATGACAGAAGAACCCGTTCCAAGCTTCCTTCTAGGACAGCATCACATGAACAAGAAGCACAAAGCCAAAAGAGGTCTGTCTTCGAAAGACTGGGACCAAACGAAAGCCAGAATCGAGAGAAAAGAAGAGACCACGCCCAAAGTAATCAAATTGAGCATCCGAGAGAAGAGAGGAGCAGAGCATCTTACCACTCATCCCATGATTTCTTCCTAGGCAAAATAACAACTGGCAGGAAGGGGGAGCTGAGTCAGAACACAGAGAAGCCGAAACACATGATAGGTTTTCCTATTTTTCAAGGCGACTAGCTTCAGTACGACTGCCTCACAAGTTCAAGCTGTCAACACACTCCAAATATGATGGGAAGACCGAACCAAGGCAGTGGCTCAAAATCTACTCGCAATCAATTGAACTAGCCAGCGGAGACGACGATATCAAGGTATTGTTCTTTCCCATGGCCCTAGAAACCATGCCCCTCCAATGGTTCGATAAATTGAACCCAGGGTCAATTAGAGGCTGGGAGGACTTACAAAGAACCTTTTGCGAAAATTTTGCAGGCATCATTACACATCCCATCATGCATGCAGAGCTAAAAGGACTCAAACAAAAGGGAGACAAGAGCCTCAGAGATTATTATCGATGTTTTAGAGAATTACCTGCCCAAGTACATGACATCACCGAACGAGAAGTGGTCGAAGCCTTTTCTCACGGGATCATAGCTAAATGGCAATTTCAAGATTTTTGCAAAGAGAACCTAAGGAACAATGAAGAATTCAGACACGCGGTAGAAAAGGTGATTATGGCAGAATAAAATACGATGGAAAGCTTTTCGGACAGAAATAACCGAGAAAACAACAGAGACAACCAAACAGGAGAAATTTTTCAAACATCGGACATCTGGACAGGAAGCGTGGACCAGACAATACCGTTGCCATGGCTGACAAGACAAAAAAATTTTAAGAATTCAGTAGGTTCGAAGACATTAGGAATATACATTGTATATTGCACCTGCAAAAAAATCACACAACAGGAGATTGCCAAATATTCATTGATTGGTATGTAAGAAAAGGAAAAAACAAGGATAAAGAAGAGGATAACAAGAAGAAAGATGAAGACAACACGGAATACAAAGGTTTCTAACAGTCAAAGGGAATAGTTGCAGTAATCTTCTCTGGAGTTCTCGGTTTCAAAAGCAAGCACCAAGACAAACAGGCTCTTCGCAGCATCATGGCGGCTGAACCAGCCGTCCTAATGTACCTGAATTGGTCTTGAGCTCGCAAGCCCAAGTCTTTTTAGGCTTGGATGAGAGTAAGACTGATAAGCTAACACACGAACCTATCCTAGGTTGTTTTCATGGCCTGGATGAGAGCCAGAGGTGCTCGCCCTATCCCGAGTTGTTTTCACAATCGGATGAGAGCAAAAGAGCTGAAAAGATGCTTGAGCTCGCAAGCCCAAGTCTTTTCAGGCTTGGATGAGACTAAGGTTGATAAGCTGACACTCAAATCTATCCTGGGTTGTTTTCACAGCCTGGATGAAAGCCAGAGGTGCTCACCCTATCTCAAGTTGTTTTTACAACAGGATGAGAGCAAAAGAGCTAAAAAGATGCTTGAGCTCGTAAGCCCAAGTCTTTTTAGGCTTGGATAAAAATAAGGCTGACAAGCTGACACTCAAACTGATCCTAGGTTATTTTCACAGCCTGAATAAGAGTCAGAGGTGCTCGCCCTATCCTGAGTTGTTTTTACAACCAGATGAGAGCAAAAGAGCTGAAAAGATGCTTGAGCTCGCAAGCCCAAGTCTTTTCAGGCTTGGATGAGAGTAAGGCTGATAAGCTGACACTCGAATCGATCCTAGGTTGTTTTCACAACCTGGATGAGAGCCAGAGGTGCTCGCCCTATCTCAAGTTGTTTTCACAACCGGATGAGAGCAAAAGAGCTGAAAAAAAGCTTGAGCTCGTAATCCCAAGTCTTTTCAGGCTTGGATGAGAGTAAGGTTGATAAGCTGACCCTTGAACCTATCCTGAGTTGTTTTTATGGCTTGGATGAAAGCCAGAGGTGCTCGCCTTATCCCAAGTTATTTTCATAACCAAACGAGAGCAAAAGAGCTTAAAAGACGCTTGAGCTCGCAATTCACAAAATCAAGAGCAAAAGAGTTGCAAATACACTTGAGCTCGTTTCATCTAGAACCCTTCAGACATGAATGGAAACTAAGTCTAAGCAAAGTAAATACAAGACTACGATGGGCAAGATAAAAGAAGCCTGACCCCACCAAGACTACTCCTGATATGAACAAAAGCGCCGGTGCTTGCCAAAGTTCAAGACCAACAAGACAAAAAGAAATCATGAAAAGGAAACTTTCTTATAAAATAACAAGGAGAAGGCCTAATTCTCAAAATCATCATTAGAAGAAGGAAAAGGCACTTTTTGAGAGCAGAAGCAATCCTTGACGATAGATCTTTGAAAGCGGACTACACCACAAGAAACTACTCAGATTTAAGGAAGAACAAAAGATTTACACGACATACAGAACTACTGGATACATTGACAAACTAGCAAGATGACTAGACAGCTTGCCCTTCCATCTCCTTTATGCCAACATCAAAGCGAGGGCTAATGGCAGTATACCCAAGCAGACATCAGATCCTCGACGGGGACTAGCTACCCACAGACTTGATGTCGTCGGCATCTTCAGCGGCAAGAGCTTCCCAGTCGACTTCATTCCCGACAACGAGCGCTTCCCAGTGAACTTCGTCCTCGCTATCGCTGCTAAGGATGATCAAATCCATCCCTATCAAGGCAGCATCAGCAGGAGGGATGGAGACGACATTGGCCGCAGGAGCAGCTATTGGATCCTCCTCCTTCCGCAAAGATAGAACCGGCATTGATGTCCTGGCGGCCGGAGCCTTCTCCACCACCAAAGCCTCTCGAACTCCAAAGGACAATGGTGCTGGCAACGAGGACGATGACGATGTAGACCCTCTACTCGATGACGCCGCCAAAATAGCCACTCTTGGAGAGCGGGAAAGCGACGAACGCAGCACCTTACGGACGCAGCGCCTTTGGATAAACTTCTTCTTCACCATTTTGGTTGTGGCAAGATTGAAAAGATGAAGGTGCCGAAATAATCATGAAAGGGGCAGTTAAACAGGGCTAAGCCGTCTCCTCAAGCAGTCCAACAGCCTTCTCAAGATAAAGGCAGAGTTAATTCCTTCACCAAAACTGACATGGCCCTTCAATTTCTAAAATTAACTGCGCAACGCAACCGGTGTGAAAGTGGTGCACTTTTTCATGTGGAGAAGCTCAACAGACAGATTCTAGATTCCCCCTACGATATCCAAGTGGATGAGAGTAAGAAGACTGCTAAGCCAACACTCAACCTATCCTGGGTTGTTTTTATGGCCAGGATGAGAGTCAGAAAGTGCTCGCCTATCCCAGAGTCATTCAACCTAGATGAGAGCAAAAGAGCTGAAAAAGAAGCTTGAGCTCACCCTATCCCGAAGTTGTTCCACACCGGACGAGAGATCCCAACTGATCTAGCACCTACGCCCGGCAAGACTCACGAAGATTCAAAAAACAAGAGTACGGCCAGTTGGAGGGATATAACTCTAAAGCGCCTGGGTATGCCTACAATGGTTAAGGCTTATATCCAACACATAGCTAAAGAAAATTCTAAGATCCGAAAAACAACTCGTATAGATTCACTCGAATAATTCAAGCAAAATATTAAAGATGTATCCAAAAGAGCTAGAGTTTCTTTATAAGGCAGCATATAAAGTATATCTTTACAAAGAAGAGAGATGCACCCAGATACTACAAAGCCTAGCTGTCAGCTTCGTCATCAGAAGAGGGGAGATGAATATCAAGCTTCTCAGCGATGAAGTTGGCCAGGTCTTCAACCTTAGACTCAGTGTTCTCAATGGACTTCAGGTAGTTGTCATCATCGGTTTTCTCCCTAAGTTTTTCTAAAGGGACCGATGGAGCAAGAACACGGATATGAGCTAAAACATTCTTGACACACGTCTGGACCCCATTCTTGACGAAGCTCTGAAGGCGCATGGGGATCAATGGGATGAAGTCACCCTAGGTCCTTCCATCATCTTCAGAAGTCCGAAGAAGCTTGACAATGGTCTTGAAAGATTTTCATAAGGTGGCAAACCGTTGATCAGATACCACCAGCTTCTGGGACAAATCCTCAACGGTCTTTTGGACCTGCATAAGATCCATGTTAGCTCCACACCAAATTAACTTGGCAAGGGCAAGTTCTTCTTCAGCACGAGTAATTACCTCCTCAACCCTGTTGTGATTATTATAGACAAGTATCTTCATTTCCTCAACACCCCTGAGAGTTTTTGCTTATCCCCACAGAGCGCTGGTCAAAGCAATAAGAAGAGATCGTGCAAAATCATAACAGAATTATAGAAATGAAGAAGCAAATAAACAAAAAGAACTAGGAGTACCTTCACACTCCATCTTGAGACCTTCACATTTCCTAGATGACTCCCGCAAGGCGGCCATGGCTTCGTCCCTCCTCTGCTTTGCCTCAATGACTTACGCGCGGAGAGCCCTCTCAGAGTCCTGATGCCCTTGGCACTCGGAATCTAGCTCCACCTCCTTACTAGCCAACTGTGCCTTCAGCTGGCTCAATTCAAAGGACAGCTTCTTCTCAGTCTCACCCTAGCCAAAAAAGCTAGAGTGATCCCGAGAGAAAGACTTCTCCCATAGAAAAAAGAAGGAAAGAAGATGAGAAGAGAAACAAAAAGAAGTCGAAAGACCATGGAACAAAAAGGAACAGAAGAGGCTCTAACCTGAAGCCGCTCTCCAAAGGAAGCCACGCTAGCTGCAAGCCTTCCCCAAGACACGGTCAACTTAGAGAGATGATGGGTGGCATCAAATTGCAGCACCACATCCTCCTCCAGGCGGAGACCATGAACAGTAGCGGAAGAAGTCGACTGAGCCAAGGAGACCACCACCAGAGCCGAAGCCGCAGTAGTAGAAATCCCAGCTACCTCCATAGCCGGATCCACCACCACGGTCACGGTCACCTCCGGAGTAGGTGACTCCATGGCAGCCTGATCATTTGAGGCCACCGTCTCCCTCACAGCCGCCTCGCTAACTATATGTTCCTTGTCCTAAGACTCAGTACGCATGACCGCACCAACAGACTGAGAAGAAGCCGATCGGGGGTTGGGGGAAGGCGAAGGTGAGGACCTGCAAAATGATGGACAACCTCAACGATAAGAAGATGAACAAGAAAAAGGGAAAATAGAGACAAACAAACCTAACAAGGATTCACTTACTTGGTCGTCTTCCTCTTCATACTAATACCCCCAATCCAAACTGAAGACTTCAGCGGAGACATGGTGGCAGCAAAAATATCATCACCACCCTGCGCCAGGGATGATGTGATTAACGCCTGAGCCCTAGAAGAACTCAGGCCCAACACCCGCATACTGCAAAGGACAAGGACAAGAACAAGTCAAAAAGAAGTGCTTAAGAATAATAGCAAGAAAACAAAAATACAACAACAACTCACTGACGTGGGTCAAGGGCCGCATCATCATCCTCATCCTCCACGCACTCGAACAACTCAACCACAGTACCATCTAAGAAAAGAGAAAGTACTCGGTTAAGGACACAAACAAACAACAAAGAAGACAAAAAATATCGAAATGCCCACCTAGGAGCATGCTACCTACAACTTGAGTACCTGGACGAGTACTCGATTGGCGAGGCTTCTTGGTAACAGACACACCGGCGGAAGCGTTGTCTGCTCGCGCCCTATTGCTGACGCTGTGGGGAGCTCGAGGAACTGGACGAGGGACATACTCAACGTATGGGTCGAGTTCTACGACAGAAGCACCAGGAAGGATGGTGGTGGCTTGAGACTTACTAGTTGAAGAAGCTCCAGCAAGGTTCTCTCCAACTTTCACCCCAGCAGGGTTGTCATCAATGGGGATCGGATTAACAAAGTTACGCCCCAATTCCTATAAATAAACAAAACAACCAAAGGAGAAAGATTAAGCAAGAAATTAAAGACAAAAAGCACCAACAATGAAGAAAATATAAAGAAAAGTACTCACAAAAGTAAAACAACTCACATCAGGAGGCAGATTGTCGGCACGGTACTCAGAGATCGTGTGCGGGACGACGCTAACTCCCTTCAAAATTTTCTTGAGGCACTCCAGTACCTCTTCTTCAGTTAACCAGAGCCAGGACCATACAAGAAGGGTCCTCGGCCCCAGAGTACTCAAAACTGTAGTTTTCCCTCGCTTTCAAAGGTTGAACTCGCCGACGCAGATAACTGGCGACAATTCCGAAGCCAGTCAGGCCTTGCTGCTTCAGAACCTGGATTCTATCAAGCAATGGCTGGATCTTCTTAAGCTCTTCGTTCGATAGTGGGTTCTTCTCTCAATGATCATTGACCGAGGGACCAGAATCAGAGTGAACCGCAAGAGCGGGGAGCATGTTCCCAGCGTAAAACCACTCGGAACGCCACTCCTTCACAGAATCAACCAGGTCATAGTAAAAAAAAGATTCTTTTCGCCCTGGCAGAATTGAATCCCACAACCACCTAGAGGAGAAATATTATCACTCCGGGGGTGTGGTTTCAGACGAAAGAAATAACAGAACAAGGAGATTGAAGGAACGATGCCAAGAAAAAGCTTCATAGAGATGGACGAACACTGACAGATGGAGGATAACGTTCGAGGTCAAGTAGTTTAGAGAAATATCAAAATAATGAAGGAAACGATAAAGAAAAGCATAGGCGGGCAAGCAGAGACTAGCTCGAAACGAAAGAGATAAACAGGGCAATCTCACCAGGACCAGGAGTAGGAACACGGTGCTGGCCTAGGATCTTCCAATCAGCAAAATCCTTCTCCTGTATAAGGCCGTCGCTGATTAACTCACGCAGCTAATCCTTCGTTGTAGTCAAAATTGGCCAGAGCTTCTCTGCAGCCCTCATGGCGACGCCTCCTCGTCCACCAAGACCTCCTTCGATTTGCTTG